>JAMWYP010000162.1:479550-1079550 GCA_025563575.1 Acacia pycnantha
CGGACTCACTACATTGACCTACCTCCATACCTCCACACACCACAACAAAGGAACCCTCACACAGAAAAGAAGAAAGAAATAGAACAAGCAAGGGAAAGGAAAAAGAGAGGCAGAAATAAAAGTAGAAAAAAACCAAAGATCACCGTCCACAGAGGTGAGCGGCGACCGGAATGGTTCACGAGAACCTACAACACTCACAAAAGAGAGAAAAACTCACACAAGGAGAGAGATTTTTTATTATTATTATAGACCCACGCACACATCATTACTTCTCATAAAGATGTGGGACCCATACATCACTCGTCCCCAATCTCTTCGGCAACTTGGTTGACTTGTGTTGAAATTTTGGCAAGGAAAACATTACATCTAATGACCCAGGATGACAATTAAAGGACCCATTTCCTATCAGTATATATATTTTTTTTCCAAAAGCTATTCTGCATCAAAACCTAGGTTTTGTGAAAAACAACTTTTTTCTGCTTTTTCTCTCTTCTATGCCATCATCATTATTTTTCCAATATTAGTCAGTATCCTTAAGATAGTTTTTAATACCTTTCTGTACCCTAAAATATTTTTTATTTTTTCAGTATCTTTTTAGTACCCGTTAGTACCCTGCAATATTGTTTCGGTACTCTGAAATATTTTTTCAAGATCCGTTGTTCCCCAAAAATAAATTTTTAAGATCATGAAATATTTCAGGGTACTGACTGGTACTGAAAAAAATGGTTTTCACGATTTACAAAGTAAACATCTTTTGGAGAATAACTTTTGGGATTTACGTGGTAAAAATAACTTTTGGATAAAAATGGGTGTTTGGCAAACTTTTACAAAACCTAGGTTTGATGCAGAATAGCTTCTAGAATTTGGGGGTGTTTGGCAGACTTGTGACAAAACCTAGGTTTTGTTGTCCTCCAAAGAGGCTACCCACGCTGAGAGAAACTGAATGAGAAAAAGAGAGAGTCGCAACGAGAGAGAGAGAGAGAGAGATAAGGAACACGAAAGTGTGAGAAATTATCTTCAATAGAGCTGGGAATAAGGGCCGGTTCTTGAAAGGTCAAGGGTAAAAAAAGATCTGTTTTTCAAAGCTCGGCCCAAGAGCACCAGGGCCTGAAAGTTACTATTTCAAAATTTAACTATTTTTCCTCTGGTTTTTTTCTCAAAGAAATATAATTAGTAAATTATAACAATTAAAGTTGATAAATGTTGTTAATATTAATATCCAAACAACAACACAAATCATCCAACAAATAAACACATTCATTAATTCGTAATCAAAAGCAAACTATTGTCCACAAATAACTCACATAAAACATAAGAATCATACATAGGTTTTAAATTTAAACTATTATACAAAATTTCTATGGTAAGATTAACTATGACTTGTGATGAGAAGGTTGTCAATATAATGAGGAAGCTGACTTTCATTTTTAATGAATATTCGAATGGGGGACATCTCTTCCAGTTCCTTATTAATTTTTTTTTTTTAAAAAAATTAATAGGGCCTAACGGGCCGGCCCTTTTAAACCCGTGGCCCTACAGGCCAATTTCATTTAACTCTTCTAATTTTTAAGTCTGACCCTTGAAGGGCTAGTGCTTAAACGGGCCCGTCCAACGGTCTCGACCCGATTTTCCGGCTCTAATATGAATGAAAATTATTCCTTATTTTCTCTTTTGATTTTATCCCATATTTCTTTTTATTTAACAAGTAGTATAATGTAATAAAGCTACCGTTGGCCCCAAAAAATAATAATAAAGCTATAATATATACGACTACAATAAGCCGCTAACCCTAAGGGTATGTTTGGTTTGAGGGGAAGGGGAGGGGAGGAGGGAAGGGGAGAGAAAAATGAGAGGAGAAATTTTTTTGATAATTGAGTGTAGTGGAAGCACATATTTTCCTCTCCCCTCCTTTTTTTTTATCTTCCCTTCCCTCCCCTCCCCTCAAACCAAACATACCCTAATGCTTCTCCCAATCCCAGTCTAGCTATCGCTCAGGTGCCCAAAAGTCGCAGAGACGCCGTCTGGCTTTCACAGGCTCACTCGTGTTAGGCTTCCTCTATATTCTGCCTTCATCACCTATCACCGTCTCTGCCTAAGTTTCTACTTCATTCCTCTGCTACACATCGTCACTTCATTGGAGCGGACAATAATGGAGAACGACACGCCAATTTTTTCCCAAGAAATCATAACAAGTATTCTGGTACGACTTCCGGTAAAATCCCTAATCCGATTTCGATGTGTTTGTAAAGATTGGAAGAATTTGTTTAGAACCCCATCCTTCATTGCCGAACACCTCCACCATTCCACTCGGCAAAACCCTTTACTTATTGTCAATAGTGATATCTCTGAAGGTCCTCCTTGGCACTTATTTTTGCTCAATTGTGAGATGCAAGTCTCTGAATTTCAGAACACACATATCATTGATTCCTTGATATCGGGATGGGGGGTTTATTGCCGTAATGGCATGCTCTGTGGGATGTCGGGGTGGATTTATTCCAGTAATGGCTTGCTCTGTATGAAACTCAGTAGTAATTCTCAAGATCGTGTTTGGTTGTGGAATCCATCTATTAGGATAGTCAGAGAAGTGCCAAAATCTCTCAACGAACCTGAGTGTTTTTCGGTAGGATTTGGATTCATCCCAATCATTAATGATTACAAGATTGTGAAATTTTTTCTTCCCGGATATTTCGTTGTTCAAGCTGAAGTTTATTCATGAAGGAAGGGTTATGAAGAAAAGTTGAAGTCGGGAACTTAGAGGGTGTACATGGTCTCGGTTGTGGCCCTTTCCCTTGTAATGGAGCTATCTTTTGGATTGGACAAAAGAATGATGTGGAGGGGCAGGATTTTGTTGATTTGATAGTTTCATTTGATATAGCAAGGGAAGTATTCACATTGATACCATTTCCTACCCTGAATTCTGCCCATAGATGTTACAAAAGGCTTGCTAGCTTTGAGAACAAACTAGCTTTATGGGTTTGAAAATTCTGAATCATATGCGATTGATTTGTGGGTGTTGGAGGAGTGCACAGATCCATCTAGGGAGAGATGGAGCTGGGCTAAAATATATACTAGCAGACCCAATCCATACTGCTTTCCCATTTGTCCAGAGATTATTTGGAGAAATGAAATTGTTTGCTTGGTGGACCGTAACTACCAAATCGAATGTGAACTAGAGGATGATGAAGCAAAGGTTGTTTTGTGCAATCTCACTACTGATGAATTCAACTCTTTTGATATCCCAATATGGAGCTCTAGTCCTGGGATTTTGGAGTATGTGGAAAGCCTTGTGCTACTTGACAATATCCATGTTTGAAAAATGCTGATATTTAATACCAAATGTTTCTTGCCATATTTGACCTTTTATAAATTCTAGTGGCTTAGTTTTATGTAATTCAATCGCTGGTTTGTGGATTATTTGGGACAAGCCGATCTGGCACTGGTTTTATATATATTGAAGGGCGTTGAGTAAATTCTTCTTTTTTGTTTTTGGAAATGAAACCACACACATATTAGTCCATATCACTAACCTCAAGTTGAGTTGGTTGCTGGTATGTGTGTGTATATATTTTTAGTCACACGAGTCCCAAGTGATGACAAAAAATACAATGAGCATCCCAACAATAATTCACATTACACAGAAGTCCCAAGGGACTTGGTTGTAATTATTTGTGAATGTACAATTACCAATTTGATCTCACCAATGAACTCTAGGTTTTCTGTGCTATATCAAAAATGGAAAAAACGCGTTTTCAAATTTTGTTGTAAATTTATACTTTGTCTGTTGTAAATTTATACTTTGTCTCGTATGTAAAAATAGCTCGAAAACAAAAATGAAAAAAATCTCGCTTTTTAAATTTTGTTGTAAATCTATACTTTGACTCGTTGTAAATTTATACTTTCTCTGTTGTAAATAGCTCTCTCGAAGTCAAAAATGGAAAAATCTCATTTTCAAATTTTGTTGTAAATCTATACTTTGATGTTGTAAATTTATACTTTGTCTCATTGTAAATAGCCTCGGAAGTCAAAAATGAAAAACTCGTTTTCAAATTTTGTTGTAAATCTATACTTTTGTCTGTTGTAAATTTATACTTTGTCTCGTTGTAAATAGCTCTGAAGTCAAAAATGGAAAACTAGTTTTCAAATTTTGTTGTAAATCTATACTTTGATGTTGTAAATTTATACTTTGTCCGTTGTAAATAGCCTCTGAAGTCAAAAATGGAAAAACTTTTTTTTCAAATTTTGTTGTAAATCTATACTTTGACTCTGTAAATTTATACTTTGTCTCATTGTAAATAGCCTTCGGAAGTCAAAAATTAAAAACTCGTTTTCAAATTTTGTTGTAAATCTATACTTTGTCTCGGTTGTAAATTTATACTTTGTCATGCTGTAAATTTCCCTTGTCCGAATGATCATTTTACATGCACATAATTGCTACGTAAGTCCTTAGGACTTCTCGTAATGTGAATTCTTGTTGGGACCTCATTGTATTTTTGTCATCCTTGGGACCTGTGTGTAATTCTCCTATTTTTCCGTTGTTTTGAGTCATCTTTGTAGCAATGGCTCCATTTCCAATATTAGTAGACAATGCAGGGAAGGAAGGCTAGCAGCTGAATTCTAGCATTTGCCTGATTGGGATAAAATGGGTGTTTGAGTAATTGATTGAATATTTCCTCCTGATTCCTATTATTATGGTCATGTTGGACAACAAGGTGATAATAAGTGCTCCTACAACAGTAAAAACAACTGGTCTTATTATGTGAATTTAGTTACATGTGAATCACATTAACGATCAAATGCATTAAAATGATTAAATAACAGTACATTAGTTTTCTGCAACCCTACGAGGACATGTGAAATATTAAAAGCATTCAAGGACATGATTGTGGAATATTAAAAACATTCTGATGAATTAACTTTACAACTAGATTTTTATATCAAGTTATCAACAACTAGATTTTGAAATATTTCATTCATTCATCCCTCTTATAATTCTACAGTGACTATATGTAAAGTATAGATAAAAAAATAAAATAAAATAAAAATTCTGCTCACCATCATAAAACAAAGCAGGTTGAAATAGATAAGAAATTTATAAATGCAAATATTATGACTAAAGTATATTTTTAGTCCTTTAAGTTTATATGAGGTATATTTTTTTGTACCTGAACTTCATAAAATATGCTTTTGGTCCTATAATTCTAACACCGCACAACAAACTCAAGTAAAGACGGTGTGAACTTTTCTGATGGTTGTGTAATTAAATGCTATTAATCTTAAATTTAAAGTGAGATTCACGAAGCTAATTAAAGAGAAAATCTCATACAAAGCTTTCTAAAATAGAGAAATTTTAAATTAAGTTAGAAAATTCAAAAAATCATTAATTGAGTCATTAACTCAATTTAAAATTTCAAAATCTATGTAAAATGACTTATAATGCCTCTCATCTTTTCCCCCTCTTTTCTCCCAGCCTCTTTTTTCTCCCCTCTTAGATGAGTATTATTGCTTTATGACTTTATAGCTCTATAAATCAACATTAATATATGCTAAATCAGATTTTTTTTTTCTTTTTCTAAAAGGATAATCAAGAATAATTCAAGTATTCCATGCCATAATAGTATCTTTGATATCAATTAAACAATTTTTAATTGAAAATGAATTAATTGATATTAATGATAAAAAAAATGTGAGTTTTTTTTTATTATAAAAAATAAAGTTGTTAATTTTAGCAGATGAGACGAAACCAAAAAAACACATAACCCAAACCAACTTCATCCTTTGCAAAAATGAATTTAAATAAAAGTTATTATTACCAATATTAACCTAAACTAGAATAATTTTCCTTAACACAGGAATGTGAGTTTTTTAAATATTAATTTAGTTATTATTTCAATTCTTAAGTTTTTAATTCTTTAATATAAATTAGTAATATTAATTATTATTTTTAACAAGCGGCGTGTAAATTTCATATTCTTCTATGGATATTTTAGAAAAGATGTAAAATGTGTTGGTTTTGATTAGTTTTGATGATGTCTTATATAGATGTCATTATTAAGAGCAAAAAGTTTATATGATATATTTATCTATTACATTGACTAACTTCTATATTTAATGTAGATTAGTCCAAGTTGAATAATAGCTCAAGAAGGAGATAAGAGATTTTTAGAAAGAAGAAATTGAAGAGAATGTCAAGCTCAAGAAGAAGATGAGATATTAAAGAAGGTAGAATTTGTAAAGAATGATGAGTCCAAGTTGAATGATGGAGAATGATCAAGAAAACAAATTGAAGAAAGAAGTTCTTGCACAATATAATGGGAATATCATAACATCAAGAAAGCAAGAAGTTATCAAATCTGATTTTGGGAATGATTAAGAGAAAAGAAGAAAGAAAGAGTTAAATTATGGAGAATGATGAAGAGAAGAGAAGAAAAAAGGAAGAACTTGTTGAATGGATTGAGAAAATCATTACTCAAGTTCATATATTGATGCTAGAAGTCTCTAAGATCATATGCAAGTTGGAATGAGTCAATTCAGAGTTAAAACCAGCAAAAAATCAGTCCCAGGATGAGAAAACTCTAGTCCAGATATTAAAACTCGAGTTTCCTACTTCACTACAACGATTTGCCTCTCTGATATGAGAAAACTCGAGTTTGGAAGTCAAAACTCGAGTTTGGAACTCAAAACTCGAGTTAATCACTAACTGACTCGAGTTTGCAATGTCTTCAGCATCTCTGGTGTCTCTAGACAAGGAAAACTCGAGTTAACAAGTCAAAACTCGAGTTTATAGCGGTGATCAGCAACTCTGTTCTACTCTGTTTCACGATTAGCTTGGGCGACGTCTGGTAATTCGATGATATCTCCTAAACCAGACATCGGATTGAGTTTAAATCAGTGGAATATGAAACTAGACTCCCAATGCGTCATTTTGATATACAACTCAAGTCCAAAGGAGTTCAGATGAAGGAGATATGAATTGTAGAATTTCACAGAGAAATTCACGCAACACAGCAGACCAAGCTTCAATGTTTTGAGTCTATCTCACAAAGTACAAGTCCGATTGAGCTGAAATTGGTGGCATATGAAAGTAGACTCAAAGGGCTTTCTATCAGTATTTTAAAGGACCAAAAACAAGTTCAGACCAGGGAGATATGTCCCTTGAAAGTTGACTACTTATTTCGAGATGTTGCACAGTTTGCTATCAAATGAAGCAAACTCGAGTTTGCATCAAACAGAGAGCAATCTTGAGTAAAGAAACAACCTCTAAACTCGAGTTAACAAATGCAAACTCGATTTTTCACCTCTTCTTCAGAAAATCACCGTTTTGAAAATCTCATTTTTCATCAAGAACATCCAGATGTTTACCCAAATGATTTATAATACTTCTTAACATCGTTTATATCATTTGTGTACATGTTTCAGATCATCAAAGGCTGTTAATATGAAGATCAAGAGTAAAGTAAATGCTGATGTCATAGTTGGTTCACAAAACGAAGTTCTAACGGCTAGTTTCTTCTGAGTCTAACGGCTATATTTCTTTACCCAACAGTCATTGAATCTTCTCAACAGCTATATTTCCAACAGCTATATCTCTTCAACTGTCATCAAGCTTCAATCAATATAAATACCCAGAGATTTTAAGTCTCCAATAGACAAGAGAGAAAACAGAGACAAGAGAAAAACGCAGAGATACAAGCTCCCATCTTCAACATGCTAATACTCTGATATTCTTATCATTTACTCTTTGTTTTCAATGTCTACATAGCTTATCATAGAGAGTGAAATGAGTTGTATTGTACTTCAGTGTTTATCCATTCACTTCTAAGAGAAAGAAGATTTATTTGTAACCATTCTATCTTTCTATCTGTGAGTTACTCAAGATTGGGTAATCTTGAGTGGGAAACCCAGTGTATTGATTACAGCTTGTAAGGGGAGTGAATCCTAGTAAGAGGGTTACTTCGAGTACAGAGTGTGTAATCAAACGGGTGTATTGATTACAGTTTGTAAGGGAGAGTGAATCCTAGCAAGAGGATTACTTCAAGTACAGAACGTATAATCAAGTTGAAAGAAGATAGTGGATTGAAAATCTCAAGTGGAAGCTTGGGGACTGGACGTAGGTCAAGGATTGGGCCGAACCAGTATAAATCACAGTTTGCATATTCTTTTCCCTTATCTCTTACATTTCCAGCATATATATTTGAATGATTGTTTTTCACTTTATAAATTATTACTGTCATTCAAACTACTTTTAGTAAGTTGCGAAAAGATTTTCAAAGTTCTAAGATTTTAATTAAACACCCAATTCACCCCCCTCTTGGGTGATAGCCAAGTCTTTCGTTTGGTATCTGAGCCAGGCTCTTGTTTAAAGGACTTAACAGTTTCAAAAGTTATCAATGGGTAATTTTGGGTGCTGCTCATTTTTAGAAGGTTTTGATTATACTGTTCCACCGTTTTTCAAAGATATTGATTTTTGGTTTTTGAAAGCTAGAATGACTAGTTTTATCAAAGCAACTGATTTTGATATGTGGAATGTTTTTTATAAATGTCTTTGATTTCAAACCAAGAATGGCTTGGATAGAAAAGGAAAAGAAAATGTTTTCATTGAACATTAGAGAAATGCAAATCCTTTATTGTGCTTTAACCGAAAATGATTTCAGAAAATCAAGTTTTGCTCTAGTGCTAAAGAAATATGGGATACTCTTGATTTTATATATGCTTCTAACAATTGTGTTGAAGTTGATAGTGTTGATAGTTCATCAGAAATTATAAACTGCATATCTATGACTGATGAACAACTGGATATTGAAGAAGGAGAAATTATTCAGTACTCCCATAATCCAGTCAACACAAAAGAACAAGAGGAAGAGGATTCCCAGGAAGAGCTCATGGATGATTATGATCAATCACTATCTGAAGCTCTAGATGCACATGTGGTAAACAACTCCAATTCTTCTTGTGTAATTAAGAAAACTGATTTTGATAAATGGTATAAAATTGTTTTCCAACCAATTATCGATTCTAGTTTGAAAAGCAAAACTGTTTTCAACAATGATGCTGGAAATTTTATTGGGAAGAAAGATTATTCAAATGAGATTTACTTAAATTTCCATTCTGACAACCGACACAATACTTGCATAAAATCTCATAATGCACATCATCATATTGTTTGCAATTATTGTGGTAAATCTGGACATATTTCTCACACATGCTATATTAGGAGAAATTATAATGTGAGAAATAAATTTATTTGGGTTCCAAAAGGACAAGTAAAGTCCACTACTAACAGTCAAGGACCCAAGTATAAGTGGGTACCAAAATGTCCATCTAGTACTCCATGTATGCAGGATGATTTGAATATCAATGGACATCAAGGTACAAAGAAGAGGAAGAAAAGTCCAAGAGTTTCTCATGAACCTAAAAGGAGATTCACATCTATTAGGAGAACTCATGGAGAAGCCATTGCTGTCTAATCATCAAGAGAAGCAATGGATACAAGCAAGAAGAGTATCATTCAACTATCTTGAGGAGAACAAGAAGAGGAGAATCTCTCAATTATTAAATAGAAGACTCTTGAAGTCTACATCCTCTGAGAGAGCTTTGCATATATCCATGGGAAAACATATGAAGAACCAATGGGTAAGCAAAGACAATACTCCAAGCACCTAAGGTAAAGGTATACAATGGTAAAACCTCCTTTCCTATCATCTGAAATATTCATTGAGGTTTTATATTTTGTATCCTTAGGAGTGAGCATTGCAAACTATTTTGAAATTGATTTTCCACATTCTTTAAAAATTCACTTAATAAGTTTATAAAGGGATTGCAATGTTCAATAGTTTATCATGTATGCATACATGATGATTTGAAAAGAAATCATCTCTTTTATGCATAAATTCATGATTAGTTCATTATGCTCAATTTCCTGTTCGTAGTTATATTCATAAGAGCATGTGAATTTTGGTTCCTACAAGCTAACAATGATTGGATCCAAGTAAGGTTGGATACCAAGAAAGAAAAATATTTATACGGTTTTGTAGGATCAAAGAAAGCTTCTCAAGAATGCAACATAGAGAAATGATCCAAGTCTTGAAAAAGCTGAAAGAGCTATGCTTGATGTTGATGGTGAACATCGGAAAAGGAGTCATCTACATCAAATCCATCTTAATCAAGCAAGCTTCTACAAGGACAAGAGGAATTACAGTGATATCTAATTCTTTCCCCATACAATAATTATATGAAATTCATTTTTTAGTTTGTCTTTGTTAAGTTGAAAAACTTACTGTCAAAGGCAAAATCAAGTTTTGGTTTGGAAACTCGAGTTTGGACTTGACATAGAATAGCTCAAGTTTTTGCAAAGTTAGGCAAACTCGAGTTATGATATGGAAACTCGAGTTTTGACCATATAGAGAGCTTCTGAGTTTTTTCACAAACAAAGCAAACTCGAGTTTAATTTAACAAACTCGAGTTTTGACAAGACAGAGAGCTATCAAGTTTTTCGAAGTTAGCAAAACTCTAGTTCACTTTTGGAAACTCGAGTTTTGACTACACAGAGAGTTCTCTAAGTTTCCACACTTTGTTGGAAACTCGAGTTTACTTTGGAAACTCGAGTTTTCATCTTACAGAGAACATTGCTCGATTCTGATATTGTGAAAACCTTATTCTTCAATTCAACAAAGTCTTTCAAAGTTTTCTCATAAATGAGGAAACTCGAGTTTACTTTTGGAAACTCGAGTTTCGGTATTACAGAAAAGTTTCCATAGTTTTCAAAGAATGAGAAAACTCGAGTTAACTTTTTGGAAACTCGAGTTTTGGTCAAGCAGAAAGCTCTGCTAATTTTGAACGTTTGAAAACTCCAGTTTTGAAATGAAAACTCCAGTTTTGAGCTTTTGGACTAAAACATGATTTTTCATCAAAAGTCCAAAACTCGAGTTAGTCACTTAATGACTCGAGTTTTGCATTGTTCACAAAACTTGTCCAAATGCCAAATCGCGATGTTCTTCTATGAAATGAGAAAACTCGAGTTAAGATTTTGAAACTCGAGTTTAGGCCTTTTACTAAAACATGAAAACTCAAGTATGGAAGAACTAACTCGAGTTTGTATCGCTGAATTCAAATTTCAAGTTGAACGAATTTGCGAAATCTTTGTGTTTGATTCTAATACTCCATATCATCAATCACTAATATTTCTAACTATGTTTAATCAATTTGTTAGTGAGTTTTTGATGATCAAACAAGTGAATTTGTGTATATTTTTTATGAGTTTATGTTTTTGAAATGCACAAGTCTAAAATTTGTTTGGATTTCAATTCACTCTATTTTACAAAGATGCATACAAATGTTTTGAAAAGTATCCATACTTTAATTGCATTCAAATGATGTTTTAAATTGGAAGTTAATGTTGTATACTGAATGTTGGATATGTTTCAAATCTGTTTGGTAGAATTATCCCTATCAGTCACATATTGATATTTGATATTCAATGTCTTGCTTGAACCTCTCGTTCTTTATTCTTTGACTAGTTGGACCTCATGTCTAACAAGTTGATCATATATGAGTTTCAAGCTTATCTCCAAAAAAGAATTCAATTTGTGAAAATCTTATGCCTATTGCATAAATCCTTGTTGGTCAAGATATTCCAAGCTTTATGAATGTTCATTAATGCATTGAATCTTAATGCATTAACCATTAGTGGAATAACTTACTAGGATAATATTCTGGAACTCTAGTCATTTAGACTAATGAGTTTGTGCTTCATCATTAATGAATCCTAGTAGTCATGTTGTTAATCAAATATATAAAGTTTGTCTTCATCCATCCTTGAGTAACTATATTCTTGCTTTGAATGTTCACATACTTTCAAGATTCTTTTCTAAGAAGCAAGATTATCTCTTGGTCATAGCAAAGTCATTATGCATATATATCTGTGTTGTGCTAAGCATGTTTCGTTAATGCTTTACCTTCATGACTTTTGCTTTTGAGGAAATTCTTCAACATGTTAACTGCAATATTCAACATGTTCTCTAAAACTGAAGCATACTAATTTATTCTTTAACATGTTGACTTCCACCATGCTTTAAAGTGAGCATTGTTTTCAAGCATGTTTCAAAAGTGAATCTTTCATTCATCAAAATCTTGATTTCATAATGCATTGTCACGATTTGAAAGAACATTCAAGATTTGAAACAATTTTCATATTTCATTATCATTCTTGAAAAATATGATCTCATTCATGAACTATGAGTTGATAAATGTTTATCTTTATGGATAAGATTTTCTATATTTTTTTTATCAAACTTACATGCATTTTATCAATGACATCTTTTCTACTTAAAGTGTACTTCCAAATTGTCATTGAGAAATAACTTTCTTGATATCATTGGGTTGTTATCCTATTTGATTCATTGGCTTAAACTTATTTGATTAGGTTGTTATACTCTTTGCTCAATATCATATGATTTAATTCTATAAGAGCGTAAGAGTTGTCATGTCTAATCATTTGTGGACTCAAGATTCATTGAGTACCAAAGAACATATGTTTTTGCAGGAGTTGACCAAAATGTTCTGTTGTGAGATACAAAGAACATAGGCAAACAAAATAGACCAATTCAGTGGCTATGTATGCAAATTCTGTGACATCCCATCACTAGCAAGAGGCTTAAACCAAGATGATAAGGAGCATACCAACTTGATGAGAAGCTATGAGCAGAAACTAATTTTGAGATCCTATTCAAAGCTCATTTGGAATTTCTGCTTCAAGAGTAGATGGTTACAGAGACTCATCCTCCTAAAGCTCATTCACATCCAGAGATTCTCAATATTGATCATATCAATGTACAAAAGATTGTAACTCAAGTGATTACGATATTACTTGAGTGAGGTATTGTATTTTGAAATAATGTGCACATATCATAATCATGCTTGGCTAACTTGATTTCATTCATTCCATTTTATTTCATGAAGTTTTGGCCAAACAAATTCATTATTTTTAATGATCCTTATGCTTTAAACACTTTTATCATCCTAAAGAGCATAAGTGATTTCTTCATATCAATTTCAAGTGAACTTGAAAGTTTTCAATTCTGTGATACCTTGTTGTGTTCTTTGGAGCAGGGATAACTCCAAACTTCATAACATTTGGTGTCACATTATTATTTGGTATCTTTAAAGGGAGCTATATATTTTTAAGTCATATATTCATTAAGGGGGAGCTTCACATTCACATGTGTTTTATATCTTAAAAGCTCATCTCCTTTATTTGAAGAAAACTCTTTTTAAGCATTCTCATATGCATTCACAATGTTGTATTAGTTTTGATGATGCATTAATATCATATTTTCCTTTCATTATCCTTATTTGAAAATATCATATGGAAAGAGATATTTTGATAGCTGGATGCACAGGCCTTGAGGCAATACATAAAATTAGGAACTGAGATACCATGTAATGCCACAGTAGAGGTTTCACTACGAAATTACATTTGGTATGCACTAACAAATCTCTTTGGCAAAGAAAGTGTTCAATTTGTAGCAGGAGATTCTGTCATGTGCTAGAAGATCTCTGTGAAGAAAAAGGCAAAGGATGGAAGCTGAGTGCTGACAATATTCATTCATATGAGATACAACTCAAGAAGACGGTACTTTAGTCTCATTCCACATCTCAAAGGCTTTTCAGAGCAGATAACGGATCTCAAAGCAAGCAAATGGATTTCATTGATCATTCATCAATTTGCAGAACTTACATGAGCATCTCTGAACTTTATCTTTTTATATTCAGTAAATTTTGCACATGTTTGGTATCTATATGCTTTAATTGTGAAAGATGTTTTGAAAACCTCTCCAAATTCTCACAAATTTGTTTTCATAAAAACATTCCAAATTTCATCATATTAAGAATGAAAACAATTTCAAATCGGGGAGAGAAAATCAGTTCTTTGATTCTGTCTAATTTTGGTTTCATATTTGCCTCTATAAGCATCTCTTCTTTACTTCAACTTTTTGCTAATGACAAATAAGGGGGAGAGAATGACAAGAAAAATATTTTGGGTTTATTAGTTTTTTCATATTCATACATATTTTTCTTAAAGTATTTGTCATCATCAAAAAGGGGGAGAATGTTGGTTTTGATTAGTTTTGATGATGTCTTATATAGATTCCATTATTAAGAGCAAAAATTTTATATGATATATTTATCTCCTACATTGACTAACTACTATATTTAATGTAGATTAGTCCAAGTTGAATAATAGCTCAAGAAGGAGATAAGAGATTTTTAGAAAGAAGAAATTGAAGAGAATGTCAAGCTCAAGAAGAAGATGAGATATTGAAGAAGGTAGAACTTGTAAAGAATGATGAGTCCAAGTTGAATAATGGAGAATGATCAAGAAAACAAATTGAAGAAAGAAGTTCTTGCACAATATAATGAGAATATCATAATATCAAGGAAGCAAGAAGTTATCAAATCTGATTTTGGGAATGATCAAGAGAAAAGAAGAAAGAAAGAGTTAAATTATGGAGAATGATGAAGAGAAGAGAAGAAAGAAGGAAGAACTTGTTGAATGGATTGAGAAAATCATTATTCAAGTTCATATATTGATGTTAGAAGTCTCCAAGATCATATGGAAGTTGGAATGAGTCAATTCAGAGTTAAAACCAGCAAAAAATCAGTCCCAGGATGAGAAAACTCTAGTCCATATATTAAAACACGAGTTTCCTACTTCACTACAATGATTTGCCTCTCTGGTATGAGAAAACTCGAGTTTGGAAGTCAAAACTCGAGTTTGGAACTCAAAAATCGAGTTAATCACTAACTGACTCGAGTTTGCAATGTCTTCAGCATCTCTGGTGTCTCTGGACAAGGAAAACTCGAGTTAACAAGTCAAAACTCGAGTTTATAGCGGTGATCAGCAACTCTGTTCTACTCTGTTTCACGATTAGCTTGGGCGACGTCTTGTAATTCGATGATATCTCCAAAACCAGACATCTTATTGAGGTGAAATCAGTGGCATATGAAACTAGACTCCCAATGCGTCATTTTGATATACAACTCAAGTCCAAAGGAGTTCAGATGAAGGAGATATGAATTGTAGAAGTTCACAGAGAAATTCACGCAACACAGCAGATCAAGCTTCAATGTTTTGAGTCTATCTCACAAAGTACAAGTTCGATTGAGCTGAAATTGGTGGCATATGAAAGTAGACTCAAAGGGCTTTCTATCAATATTTGAACAGACCAAAACGGAGTTCATACCAGGGAGATATGTCCCTCGAAAGTTGACTACTTATTTTGAAATGTTGCACAGTTTGCTATCAAATGAAGCAAACTCGAGTTTCCATCAGACAGAGAGCAATCTTGAGTAAAGAAACAACTTCTAAACTCGAGTTAACAAATTCAAACTCGATTTTTCACCTTTGCTTCAGAAAATCACCGTTTCGAAAATCTCGTTTTTCATCAAGAACATCCAGATGATTACCCAAATGATTTATAATACTTCTTAACATCATTTATATCATTTGTGTACATGTTTCAGATGATCAAAGACTGTTAATCTGAAGATCAAGAGTAAAGTAAATGCTGACGGCTAGTTTCTTCTGAGTCTAACGGCTATATTTCTTTATTCAACAGTCATTGAATCTTCTCAACAACTATATTCCCAACAGCTATATCTCTTCAACTGTCATCAAGCTTCAATCAATATAAATACCCAGAGATTTTAAGTCTCCAATAGACAAGAGAGAAAACAGAGACAAGAGAAAAACGCAGAGATACAAGCTCTCATCTTCAACATGCTAATACTCTGATATTCTTATCATTTACTCTCTGTTTTCAATGTCTACATAGCTTATCATAGAGAGCAAAATGAGTTGTATTGTACTTCAGTGTTTATCCATTCACTTCTAAGAGAAAGAAGATTTATTTGTAACCATTCTATCTTTCTATCTGTGAGTTACTCAAGATTGGGTAATCTTGAGTGAAGGGGAGTGAATCCTAGTGAGAGGGTTACTTCGAGTACAGAGTGTGTAATCAAACGGGTGTATTGATTACAATTTGTAAGGGGGAGTGAATCCTAGTAAGAGGATTACTTCAAGTACAGAACGTGTAATCAAGTTGAAAGAAGATAGTGGATTGAAAATCTCAAGTGGAAGCTTGGGGACTGGACGTAGGTCAAGGGTTGGGTCGAACCAGTATAAATCACAGTTTGCATATTCTCTTCCCTTATCTCTTACATTTTCAGCATATATGTTTGAATGATTGTTTATCACTTTATAAATTATTACTGTCATTCAAACTACTTTCAGTAAGTTGCGAAAAGATTTTCAAAGTTTTAAGATTTTAATTAAACACCCAATTCACCTCCCCCCCCCCTCCTTGGGTGATAGCCAAGTCTTTCAAAATGCACTTAAAATTTCATAAAACGGTTTACATCAATATAAAAAATTCCAACAAAACCTATATATATGTGTGTGTGAAAAATATAGAAAAATTTATACTTAATTAATATATTTACCAAAATATATCCTTTTTATAGTGACATATATTATAATTTTTTTTTAAAAGAAAAAATTGTTCATGTTAATAAAATGAACTCTTTGTTTAAAATATGGCTAAAGTATACGTTTGGTCCTTTATATTTCTCTCTGGTATCATTTTAGTCCTTTAAGTTTGTGAAGTTCACGTTTGGTCCCTTAATGTTAACACCGTTAGTCTGACTTAACGGAAAATACTGATTCAACAATTTTAAACAATAACTGTGCAATTTTAAATATTTTAAATCGTATTAATTGAAAAATATTTAATATTCACAAATTGGCTTATGGTTTTTCACAGTTTGTGAAGATTAAATATTTTTCAATTAATAGGATTTAAAATATTAGTTTATTAAAATACTACTCCCTCCGGTCTTAATTATAAGAGCACATTTTGGTGTTGGTTTTGGTCCTAATTATAAGAGCAAGTTTTAACTTTTGTCAATTTTTTCCTATAATACCCCTATTTATACTTTCTCAATAATAATTAAAGACAATAATAATTTAATACTCCCTCTGGTCCTAATTATAGAAACACATTTTGGAGTTGGTCTTAGTCCTAATTATAAAACCAATTTTAATTTTTTTGTCAATTTCTTCCTAAAATATTTTTATTGATACTTTCTCAATAGTAATTAAACATAAGAATAATTTAATAATATATCCTATTATCTGCAAAACATTAGTAATTTCTTGTCTATTTATGATTTTAAAAGTATTTATTTCAATTTATATATTCAGTTGTGCGAGCTATTTTAATTAGAAATGTTAGGTCTTGTAACAAAAAAAAATTAGGTATTAGAAATGAATATTGATTTAATTGGTTAATAATTAGAATTAGAATTAGAATTAGGTATTAAAAACGAACTGGAGCACAACAACTGCAATGACAGATTAGAGCACAGAGGATGCCAAGACAGTGAAACGCATGGGGGTAGAGAGACATGTTAGAGATGTGGTTCCTCCATGTAACTATCATTAAATTTTAAGTAAGGGTATTTTAGGAAAATAAATATAATAAACTAATTTAACTTCTCTCCTTAATCTCTCCAAATTCTGGTAAATAGCTCTTATAATTAGGATCGGGAGGAGGAATATATAAGCATACTTGATCAGCATTTAATTGCACAGTCATCGCTTAAAATTGTCGAATCAATATTTTTCCTTAAGTTAGACAAACGGTGTTAACATTAAGGGATTAAACGTATACTTTACAAACTTAAGGGACTAAAATGATACCAGAGGCAAAACATAAAGGACCAAACATATACTTTAACCTTAAAATATTGTAGGCTTTTATTCTAGTTAATGTACTTATTTGAACTGTAGATGAATCATATTTTGTTGTATTAAAATTAAATTTGATATACATATATTAGGAAACAAAGTAATAAAACTCTTTAATGAGGAGAGAGGAGAGGGTATTAAAGTTATTTTACCCATATTTTCAAATCCTAAATTGGGTTAATGACGCAAATAGAGATTTATTGAATTTATCGACCCAACTTAGAATTTATCTATTTTAAGTAGCTTTATATGGATTTTCTCCTAATTAAATTTATTTAGGGTATGTTTGGTTTGAGGGAATGGGAGGGGAGGGAAAAAATCTTTTGGGAGGACATTGACCATTTTGTCATTAATGAAGGGAATTATTTTGTTTTGTTTTGTTGAGAGTATATTTTAGGAATATTGAAAATTATTTATAGGCAATTTTGTAAAAATAAGAGAAAAAATTTCTCTCTCAACTTTCCATCCCCTTCCCTTCCCTCAAACCAAACATACCCTTAAAGTATTTATATCTATCATTTTTTCTCTAAACTAATTTGTATGACTTATAATATGATAATATTACATTTAAGTTTAAGCAATAATATTATAATATATATGTGTTTTTGTTTTACCATACATATATATATATGTGTGTGTTTAATCTTTAATAGATGACATTATAATTAATTTTTTCCCTTTGGCAATATTATAATATAATAATATAATATAATAAAGAAACCATACAAAAAGCCACTAACCCAAATGCATCGAACCCAATTGGGGACCATGCATCTATAAATCCCAATCTCAGCTGACTAATTTATTAATAAATGCGTAGTTGAGAGGGGTTGTTATAGATGGATTTGGCTTTACGTCTGTTGTCGTACTATACTCAAAACTACGTTGTTTTTGTGCAGTTTTGAGTTAACTTTTGTTTTTTTTATATATAAAAAAATTCAGAGTACTGACAGGTACTAAAAAGAAACTTCAGGCTACTGATCGATACTGAAACAATACTTCATAATCTTAAAAAATTATTTTAGGATCTTAAAAAATATCTTAAAGTATATTTTTAATACCAGTCAGTACCCTAAAATAGTTTCTAGTAGCAGTCAGTACCCTGAAATATTTCTTCAAGATCCTAAAATAATTTTTCAAGATCGCAAAGTATTTTTTTAGTGTCAGTCAGTATCCTGAAGTATATTTTTAGTACCATTCAGTACCCTGAAATAATTTTTTTAGATCATAAAGTAATTTTTCAGTACCAATCAGTATTCGATCATAGGCTTTCTCTATATCTATTTTAATACATATACCCTCTCTTCCCTCTCATCGCGTGCATATAATGAATCACCCCTTGAGCTATAGTGATATTATCTAAGCTGAGACGTCCTAGCACAAAGCTACACTGGTTTGGAGAAATAACATGTGACATGAAGCATTTCATTCTCTTAGCCACAATCTTTATAATCAACTTATATATGACATTGCATAAGCTAATTAGCCTGACATTGCACAACATTAGCAATGATCCTCCATGTTAAAGGCAACGACAAATATAGTCCTCAGTTATTGTCGATAGTATTATCTCTGAAGTTACTCGTTGGCACTTATATTTTCTTAATCGTGAGATGCAAATCCATGATTTTAAGAACACACATGTTACTGATCCCTTAATGTCGGGGTGGGTTTATTCCTGTAATGGCTTGCTCTGTCTGAACCTCAGGGGTGAATCTCAAGATTCCCTTTTGTTGTGAAATCCAGCTATTAGAGTGGTTAGACAAGTGTCAAAATCTCTTAACAATTATGAGTATGGGTGTTTTTCCGTAGGATTTGGGTTCAGCCCAATCATTAATGATTACAAGATTGTTAAACTTTTTTTGTTTGGATGTTTGGTTGTTAAAGGGGAAGTTTATTCCTTAAGGTCGGGGTTATGGAGAAAAGTTGAAGTTGGGAACTTAGAGGGTATATATGGTCTCACTGTCGGCGGTTTCCCTTGTAATGGAGCTATCTTTTGGATTGGACTAAAGAAAGATGTGGAGGGACACAACAATTTGATAGTTTCATTTGATATAGGAACGAAAGTGTTCTCATTGACACCATTTCCTCCTAAGACTCCTCGATGTTACCATACGCTTGCTTGCTATGAGAACAAACTAGCTATATTTTTTCCTGCTGAGGTTGAAAATTCTGAATCATATGGGATTGATTTGTGGGTGTTGGAGGAGTGTGCAGATCCATCTAAGGAGAGATGGAGCTGGGTTAAAATATAAGCAGACCTAATCCATTCCACTTTATCATTTGGCCTCAGATTATTTGGAGAAATGAAATTGTTTGCACAGCGGAAGCATTACCTAAATACCATATAGAAGGTGAAGAGGAAGAGGAAGATTATGAAGAAACGCTTGTTTTGTGCAATCTCACTACTGATGAATTCAACTTTTTTGATATCCCAGTATGTATATGTAGATATAGTCCTCAGATTTTGGAGTATGTGGAAAGCCTTGTGCTACTTGACAACGTCCATGTTTGAAAAATGCTAATATTTAATACCAAATGTTTCTTGTCATATTTGACCTTTTATAAATTCGTGTTGCTTAGTTTTATGAACTCAATCGCAAGTTTGTGGATCATTTGAGACAAGCCAATCTGCCACTGGTTTTATATATATTGAAAGGCGTTGATGTACTCTTACATAAATTATTTACTCTATTTTAAGTAAAAAGAAAAAAAATTCCTGGAAATGAAACCACACACATATTAGTCCATATCACTAACCTCAAGTTGAGGTGGTTGCTGGTGTGTGATATGGTTTATGATCTAGAATAAAACATATGACAGAAAGACACAAGAGTAGAAGTAGAAGAGACACAAGAAAGAGATTAGAAGAGAAGAAGAGAGCACCTATGGCTCTCTCACAATGTATTCATACTCATAGCAAAACTGATCTGTCCTTACAATAATGGAGGAGTAGGCTATTTATAACCTATAGCCTCCCTCAAGTCCTAACTAATGGGTTAATGACTAATTACCCTACTACTTATCTAGTTTACACTTAGGTCCCTAGGCTCACATTACAATTAGGTCCCTAAATGCATTATTATCTTTACATAGCAATACCCCCTCCCCAAAACATCCTTGCCCTCAAGGATCTTTGAACAACAAAAGTCAATTTCAAAGATTTACAAAACCGAGCTATGAAACTTCAAAACCGCTGCTAGCTAGTGAAAGTTCTTTGACTTGGAATCTGGAAAGCATAAGCTTTTTCCTTCATATTGTGTTTAATTCTGCTGCCCACTTCATCCTTTAGGCATTTTCTTATCTTTCCCTCCTAGAGAGCAAAACCTTCCATAGAGCATTACAATCAACTTTCCCTTGAACCAAGTATGCAGCATACTTTGGGTAGGAGAACACTGAAAAAATGAGAGCCAATTTTGCAGCAACAAACTTGGGCTATTTTCTTCAAAGGAAAAGCTCAAACACTCATCTACAATTAACCAACCCAGTGGACCAGCAAGGTACTTCTGCCCCCGAGAGAAATTGCAAGCCAGCTGTAACCCTTTATTTGCAAAGCAGGTTGAACAGTGCTGAAAACAGGATAAGCTGGAGAAAATATGACTCTACATGGCACCAGCTGGAACCCACCAACATTTGATGTCTTATTACCAGCCTCACACCTGTCCATATGACAAACAGCCCTAAAACCTTCAATAGAGTCAAAGCATAAAGACCCATTAAAAGCAGAAGTGATTTTCGCATTATCCCTAGGCAATACAGAATCAAACTTGGAAGAAATTGAAAGATCACAACCCAGACTTGACACAGGGTCCTTGGTTTTGACCGGAAGACTACTTCCATCGTTACTACTCTCAAGCTTCGACACTCCTCTTGTTTCTTTTGTTTCGGTACATTCTTGGGAGGAGGCCGAACAAGACTTGTTCTTTTCTAGGCAATCAGAAGCTTCTTGTTCTTTGATACATTCGTTGGTGGAGTCTAAATAAGACCCACCACTTTCTTGGACCTTAGAAGCTTCTTGCACTTCTTGTGGAGACTTTTGTGAACAGCCACCATCTTCTTTATCTTTCAAGACTCTTCTTGCCTTCTCTGCTTTCTTCTTGACTTGCTGCTGCAGATCTGATCTCATTCTTCTATTTGAGCGTAAGCACGAGCCCCACCCAAGGTTCTTGGTTGAAAGAGTTCGACTGAGTCACGGATTTCATCCTTCAATCCATTAACATATTCTTCAACAAGGTCCTCTTCTGGTATATGGCGCTGGAATCTTGTGACAGCCTCATCAAACATTTCATTATACTCCTTCACATTGCCAAGCTCCAAGGCCACCACTGACCCCCATTATTGGCTTTTATTACCACTACTAGCGCTCTTAAGTCATCTCTCAAGCCCCACACCATATCTTGGAAATCATTTTTATGTTTTTCCAGTTTTTCTTCAAGAGCCACCACCCATTCTCCCATATTTCTCAGTATTCTTGACCTGGTCTGGACCATGTGAAGATGACAGAATCCAGAAACCAAAAAACAGAAGATAGTTGATGACTGACAGCAGAACCAGAAATAAAAACCAGAAAGGAGGAACCTGAAGATGTACCATCTACCACCAATCTTGATGGTTTCTTGATAGTTTTGTTGAGATTCTTGACAATCCCCTTGCTGCCCAAGATATTCAGCCTTAGACAGAAACAAAATAGGACAGTCAGAATTTCCAGAATTGATGATTTCTTGAAATCCCTTGACAGATTCTTGCTGCCCAAATAGCCTTGAATTCAGACAGTAATAGAACAACACCAGCCGTATCTTTTTTTCCTTCGGTTTTCTTAGATCAGAACAGAAAAGAGTAGAACAAAACACTTTCTCTTTTTCTTCGTTTCTTCAAATCAGAACAGAAAGGGATGAGAATTGAGACAGAAACAACAAACAGAAGCGGCCAAGGAGGGATGGCTCTGATACCACTGATATGGTTTATGATCCAGAATAAAGCATATGACAAAAAGACACAAGAGTAGAAGTAGAAGAGACACAAGAAAGAGATTAGAAGAGAAGAAGAGAGCACCTATGGCTCTCTCACAATGTATTCATACTCATAGCAAACTGATCTGTCCTTACAATAATGGAGGAGTAGGCTATTTATAACCTATAGCCTCCCTCAAGTCCTAACTAATGGGTTAATGACTAATTACCCTACTACTTATCTAGTTTACACTTAGGTCCCTAGGTTCACATTACAATTAGGTCCCTAAATGCATTATTATCTTTACATATCAGTGTGTGTATTTTTTTTCTGTTGTTCTGAGTCATCTTTGTATCAATGGCTCCATTTCCAATATCAGTAAATCTGGAAGGAAGGCTAGCAGCTGAATTCTAGCCTTTGCCTGATTGGGATAAAATGGGTGTTAGAGTACTTGATTGAATGTCGCCCCCCTGATTCCTACTATTATGGTCATGGTGATAATAAGTGCTCGTACAACAATAAAAACAACAGGTCTTATTTCATTAAGTAAAGTTAGCTGCATGAATCACATTATGGTATTCTTTTTCTTTTGATAAACGATCAAAAGACATTAAAATAACAGTACATTAGTTTTCTACAACCATACGAGGGTATGATTAAAGAATATTGAAAATGAATTAACTTTACAACTATATTTTTATATCAAGTTATCAACAACCAGATTTTAAAATATATCATTCATTCACCACTCTTGTAATTCTACTGTGACTATATGTAAAGTAAAGATAAAAAATACAATAAAAATTCTGCTCACCATCATAAAACAAAGTAGGTTGAGAAAGATGAGAAATTTATAAATGAAAATATTAAGGCTAAAGTATACTTTTAATTTTTTAAGTTTATATAAGGTATACATTGATCCTTTAATTTTATAAAATATATTTTTGGTCTTATAATTCTAACATTGTTAATGTTATTAACGGAAAACGTTGATGCAACAATCTCAAATATTGATGGTGTAAATTTAAGTGATGACTATGTAATTAAATGTTATTAATCTTATATTTAAAATATGTTTAAATTGAAAAATATCTAAAAATCTTATGAAATCGTCAATATCAAAACCTTGATTGTATTAAAAAATTTAGTTTAATAGTCTAAATATAGTAGTTTAATAATCTAAATAGCAAAACGTCGATTTTATTTATAGCGATTTGTCGGTTTATTTTAGTTTAATAATATAAATATATTATATTAAAAAATTAAAATTTAATATGCTTTATCAATGGCATAGTCATCACTTGAGTTTGTTACATTAACGTTTTCTGTTAGCAATATTAAGGATGTTAACAATATACGACCAAAAGAATAATTTATAAAGTTAAATGACTAAAAATATATTTTATATAAAACTTAAAGAATAAAAAGTATACTTTAGCCAAATATTAAAGGAAAAAGGGAAAAATAAAAAATGTAATAGGGAAAGATACTCTCTTTGATACTAAATGTAATACCCTAAAAATTCCACTTAGGATAAGTGTCATAATTTAGTGAATAATACCTATTGGAAATAGGTGAATAGGTGGTCTCAAAATTAGGTATTATTTCTAGGGCTATTTCTATTGAAAATAGAAGAGATAAAGTGCCAAACAAGCCCTAAATGCCGTATAAGTCGTAAAATACTATGATAAATCTTGAGAGACAATTAAATAATTGTTAAAAATTAGAGAGTATGTTGTCTCTAATTTAGATAATTTTTGGGATTATTTCCCTTGGAAAATAATAAGGAGAAATTAAATATTATTTTGGGGGACGTAAGTTGTCCAATGATTTTTAATATTTTACATGGAGTATAAAATACCAATGTCAGTAAAATAGTTGTGAGATAATGTTTAATACTTATTAAGAAAATTATCAACAATTAATAGGTGATTAGGTAAGTAATTAATTGCTAATTGTTTAAGCATGATTAGGGATGATATTTAAAGTTAAAATCCAAATTGAATATCAATGATCAATGAAAGGCCAAGATTGAATCTTCTAAGGCTAATCTAATGGTCCTAATAATTCAAAGCTTAATCCATGTGAAAATAGATTGGCCAATGGGAGAATTTTGGTTAATGGATATAAGACAAAATAAAAGATGATGGAGAAGGGAGGGGAGTTCAAAATTTTGTAAGGGAAAAGAAAAGGAAAATTGTGTGGAATTGAAAATAGAAAACTTAGTGAAGAAGTGTTCAAAAGTCAAGGTTCGCAATTGGCCAATAGAAAACATATAAACAATAGGATATTTGATGCAAGTGGAGGCAACATCTTTTGTCAAAAAGATGCTAGGCATTTTCGAAAATGAAGAATGGAAGAGAGAGAAAAGTTGTATGTTGAGTTGAGTAGTGTGAATGCAAAAGAGGTTTAAAGGAATATAAGAATATTTTGTGGGATATTTGTAGAAAAGGCCAACAGGATAAATGAGAACCGATGAAAATTAAATCCTAACTCAAAATCCTTGAATTAGGGTTCTAACAACTGGACATATTATGAATCAGTGGAATTTTTTCCCGAAGTTGACATTGCCCGAAGTAATTTCCGTAACTGACGGCAGTTATCCGAAAAAATGTTCAACAGGATAGGAAATACCCTTAATGGGATCAAAAATTTAGTTAACCCAGATACTTTTAAAGAGGAAGTTTAGATCTTCAGGGCTATGCTAAGGAATTTCTGAGATTCTTCAAGATTACGCGATTAGAACACCGAACAGGGAACTTTATCGGTTGAATACCATAAAGCACAAGAGTGACATCATGTTGGTAACAAAGGATGACATAGGGGGACGGAATTTGTGGATGAAAATGGAGGAGAAAACTTGTTGGCTAAGGGTTCCAATGGAGGGCTAGGATTGAGTTCAATAAAGTTGATCCAAGGGTTGAGATCCATCGACTTTTCCTATAAATAGACCCCTTTGGTTCACTTAATTCCTCACAAATTCACAAAGCCATTTTAGAGAAAAGTTAGAGAGAGGAGCTCTGGAGAAGTGAGAGCAAGAAGGAAGAGGAGGTTCTGCAATGGTAAGTTCTTCGGTTCTTAGTCTTTAGTTCGGTAGTTCTTGAAGTTCTAGGGTAGATGTTGTTTTGATCTTTAATCTTCCAAGTTAGTTTAGATATCATGTTTTAGGGTTAAATATGATGTTTATTTTTGAAAAATATGTTGGAGTTGGAGTTATGGCAAAATTTTGGAAGATTAGAGTCAAAGTAACGAAGTTCTGGCGAAATTCCGCCGATTAGTAAAATCAGGGGTAAAATGGTACTTTGGGACTAAAGTGTCCGTTATGATGTTGATCATTAATAGAAATGTTATTATCCTTATAGGATCTCTGTGATCACATTCCGAAATTCGCGTACTGTAACACTAACGCTGATATTTATGGTATGCGTATATGTGGTATGAGTATTGTATGCAAATTGTGGTTGATGGTCTGTTGATATATTGTGAGTATTGTTATGTGCTTTTGGATACACGCACTCCGTGTGGTACATCTATATGCACTCCGTGTGGTACATCTACATGCACTCCGTGTGACACATCTGTTATATTTTTAATGTGGTGATTGACTGTGATCCATATACTGTATATGTGAATATGAGGTTAACCGTTACCTGGGATCCGTTTGCATTAGACCTCAGCTCTTAACATAGCGTCAGGGTCAGGAGGACCGAGGATCGAGGAGAGAGGGAAGCAGCAAGTTTAGAGATCCGGCTGGAGACTATCTTTTGTTGCCACGACATAGTGATCGCCAGGGAGACACTTTTTGTCGTTATTTATTTCCAAAAACTCTCGGATCAATGTACCGCCAGTTGGCATTTTGAATATAAATATCAGTTACTCAATTGCTCCAATGCTCTACTCTGATGAAAAAAAAATTATACTGCTTTTGAAAACGGGATGTTACACTAAATATAAGGCTCAGTTGACTTTTTTGGAGAGATTCACTAAGCTAATTAAATTTCTTTAAAATATTTATAGTTATCATTTTTTTCTCCAAACTAATTTGTATGACTTATAAACTGATATATAATTTAATCATACACAACATATGATATGATTAAATAACTAATTTAGCTTCTTTAATATCTCCAGAACAAAGTCAACTAGGTCTTATTTTTAGGACCAGAGGTAGTAATTTCTTATTTTAAGGACTAAGATAGATTTAAAACCTAAAAGTGAGATAGATATATATAGGGGCGGATCTCATATAGGGCCAGGGGCCATGGCCCCCCAAAAAAAAATGTTTTGTTTCTTTTTTAAAAAGGACTAAAGTACAAATATTTAAAAACTTTGTAGAGAGTGCTAAAACTATGGGTATTTTTTTGTAATTTTCCCCTCCTTTTCTTCATTGATTGCAATTTCTAGAAATTTTGGGGACTTTTCTATAACTTTTCCCAGCCCTCAAAACATTAATTCTGACCCTCCAAAATCTCAAATTTTCTTCTTAACCACCTACCGTGCAAAATTAAGAACAAAAAGTATTAAAAGTCTAAGAAATCATTTGTATGAATAATTAACAAATTATGATCATTTTACCCATAATATCAAAAGTCCAAGAAATCATGACACTTTAAAAAAAATTAATATAATGTAAAAATTAATATAATATTTTTAAAATGTTATATATGTTGGGATCCGTACACGCAGCGGAGTAAAAAAAAATTTACGGATCCCTTAGGCGGATCGTTCAACGGCGTTTAAATCAAGGTTTAGGGTTTCCGAATCGTACCTTTCCAGAACAATTTGAATTGGTGGGCTACCTTCTTGATCAGCAGAAGCCGACTCTTTAGAATCGTCTTCCTCTACCGGTATCCACACGAACAGCCTTCAGAAACACGAATCGAAGCGTGCTAGCGCCTCTGAACTGTGTGTCTCTCTATTTGCTATCTAGGGTTTCTCGCGGCTTTCTAATACGCTCGACAAAATGTCCCGTAGGTTTTTCTAAACCTAGCAGCGTATTATATTCAAAACAAATTTTGAATCTGGATTAAAAAATATATTAATTAAATCTATCTGATAAATCTAATCAAATCTATTTATTTAATCCGAATTAAAAGCCCTTTGATTTAATTTATATTTATAAATTAAATCAAGATATGATATCGATATATTTAATTTAAAATGAGATCCAATATCTCAGTTCAAATTAAATCTGATATGCAATATCTTTATTCGAAAATAAATCTGAGATACAATATCTCAATTTATTATAGTTATTTAATTTATCAAATAAATTAAATACTATATATAATAATATTATTATCAATAAATAATATCATTATTATTTTCGAATTTAATATATATTAAATCAAGATATGATATCATTACATTTAATTTAAAATGAGATCCGATATCTCGTTCAAATTAAATCTGATATGCAATATCTTTATTCGAAAATTAAATCTGAGATACAATATCTCAATTTATTATAGTTATTTAATTTATCAAATAAATTAAATACTATATATAATAATATTATTGTCAATAAATAATATCATTATTATTTTCGAATATATATATATATACATATACATCCTAGATTAAATAAGTATTCATTAAATCTTAAACACATTTAAGATTCAATGAATCTGGACACTCTTGCTCGTGTTGGGCCATTCTTGTGTGCGACCCTGTAGGCCCACATGAGATTGGCAGCGGGCCAATACTGTACCAGCCCACAAATCGCAAGCGGCCTCTAGCAAGACATTGCGACTACCCAATTCATATGGGGATCGTTGATAAGTACAATGACTTGCCCCTAGGGCATAATTTCCAACAATATAATCATAAAAAAATTTAATTAGTTAATGAGTATACATTTGGGCCCCAAACATTTTCTCCAAGATCCGCAACTGGATATATAATATATTTAAGTGATAATATTATAATGTGTGTGTGTGTGTGTTTTTTTTGTCAAAATATGTGTGCTTTTAAACTTTAATAGATAACATTATAAATATTATTATTTTGCCTCCGATGATATTATAATTATAATAGTATAAATAGAGCTACCATACAAAAAGCCAGGGATGGACCTACATGGGGGCTAGGGGTGGCCCCGCCCCCTAAAATTACAGAAAAGAACCCAAAATTTTAGGAAATCGCAGTTCAGCCTCATAAAGATTTCAGTATTTACACTTTAGTCCTCTCCTAATAGTTTCATAGAGGGACTAAAGTGAAAATATTAATATTTTTATGAGGTTAAAATTTGATTTCCTGAAACTATGGGTTCGTTTATGTAATTTTCGCCCCTCCTAATTACAATTGTTGGGTCCGTCCCTGCAAAAAGCCACTAACCCAAATGCATCGAACCAAACCGGGGACTATGCATATATAAATTCTCAATCTCAGCTGACAGATTTATTAATGAATGCGTACTTGAGGGGTTGTTTTTTTTTTTTTTATACTGAAATTTTAGGAAATAGGTTGGGCTCACACATTCAAACACAAGGGCGAAATCTCCCTTCCTCTTAAGTGATACTGATGTTGGGTAAGACAAGTCATCTATTATCCTCAAGCGTTTACCTAAACACCTAAGAGTTATGATACCTCCCCCAATGTTTTGACTAACTCCAGGATCGAACCTATTTCCTTTAGTGACAGTCTCCGACCCCTTTATCAGTTGAACCCAAAAACAAAGGATATTTGAGGGGTTGTTATAAATAACATATGTTTAGGGCTCAGAAAAAGTCCAAATGCTATGCAACCAAATTCACCCACGTGTGCACCACCTTAAGTGAATTTGAGTTGCCTAGGGGAGTGTGACATGTTTCTAGAAACATTTCAGCTGTAATATTGGCTCTTTTTTCAAAAAAAAAGGGGAAGAAAAAGATTAGAATTCAGGAAAAATTCTAATTAAATCAAGTTGAAATTCCAAAATTCAAATTTAGATATACATTTTTAGTAAATTATCAGGGCAACTAGTCTCACTAGAAATTTTTAAATATGGTTAAGAGATTAGAATGCCCTGTATAGTTAAAAAAACAATTGAATGTAAATGTATGTTTTGATTATTTTAGTTAGACTTAATTGGGATTTGCCCTTTATTCTTAATTCGTTTATGTATTTGTTCTATGTTTTTGCTTTGATATCTAGAGATAAGATTTTTTGTGGTTTTCATTTAGGGAGTGATACCGAAGACCTGGTCTTGCAAAAATATACTACTCCCTCTGGTCCTAATTATAGGAGCTATTTAACCGATTTTGGGAGAATTAAGGAGAGGAGTTAAATTAGTTAATTTTACTCATTTTCCTAAAATGTCCTTATATAAATTAAAAATGACACAAGTTGCCCTAATTATAAGTGTTTCTAATTTGCCTTACGTTAGACATCCATGACATATTAGTTTAGTATATATGTATATTAGTTGCTTTTTATATAGTTATGTGTATACATATAGATCTAATTTCCTTTCCACACGTTTTCTAATTGAAATAATGGTTTTCCTATATAAACATATATGTGTGCAGCGGCGGACCCAGGATTTTAGGTTTGTGGGTGCACAATTAGTTATGGAATTCGGGGGTTCGGGGCTGCCCCCGAAATTTTTTTTTTTAAACAACTTTTAATAAACGCACTCACATCGCATACTCCTTTTTCAGAAAAGAAGTGGAAGCATTAAAACAATAACATTTTAACTAATCGTCTGCATACAGAACATTTATTACTTCCAAACTTTGCTTTATGGAACCTTAAACACAGATAATAGCATCTATAGTTAGGGGCCATTATTTGAATCAGCAACAACATTATATGAAGGACATAACTCTATGCATTCATCCCTTCCTATGCATGGACAAACACAAACATTTACAATCGGATGAGGCCTGTAAAAGCATATACAATGATATAGAATGCATACAATCCTTCCCACCATTGGAATTTCAAACTTCAAGAATCACTGTCTTCTCTAAAGAAAGCTTACTCTTGTCAAATTAAAGACATACTTGGTGCATATAGCTTCGAAAGAGTTCATTCTGTTTTTTTAACCTCTTCACAAATCGCTTGGGAGCAATGACACCTGTTTTCTTCTGGGAAGTTATCTACACCCAAAGAAATAGCATATGTTAATGATATACACACTTGATGTGCATGACCCATGATATCACTGCAAGCTAGACTCCAAGCACTGAACACATCAGCACATAGACCTCTAGTTTTTGAGTGCATAACTATTCAATGCACAGTAAGATGTTTCAAATTATTACTAATATATGAATGTATATTGGTCAAGTTCAGTAAAGATAGTTACATTTTCCCAATCCAAGAGTTTGAAACTGCATGCAAGCATTATAAAATATATCACTTAAGCCAAAAGACCCATCACAACTTGTATTAACCGGAAATGCAAGTCAAACACCATAGCTACAATTATTGGGAACAATACAAACTCCCTAATAGTTTACCATGCCTTGGTCAATTTTATATCAAGAAACATCATGCAAATGACCACAGGAAGTTTCCAAAATCTAGATTCATTACCTGAGAAAACAAGTCTTCTAAGCAAGTTAAAAGATTCTCTTCCGCATCACCGGGGGTTTTATTATTTTCATAATACTCTAGCAATTGTTCCCAGAATGGAACACAAAAGTACAGTGCCTGCAGAGAAAGGAAAAAAATCAGCTTGAAGGTGAAGGACCAGAATTAAACTATGAAAAATATAAAACACACATTTCCTAGACCATATTCAAAAATCTATATGTTCCGACCTCTCAAACACTTTTTGGGAAAGGAAGAAACATTAACATTTCCCTATGAACAAAATTTCCATGAAGCAAAAATCCCAACAGAAGCTAGAACAAAATTATGTTGGAACAGATAAATCATCCAGTGGAATCTGAGATAAAACAATTATCATACCAAATGAAAATTACCTTCACTTAAGACAAAATCGATTGAGCGGTTGAGGCGATGGAAGACGAAATCGATTGGAGAGTGCGACGACGGACGGAAATGGGAGCTGGGAGGCAGAGAGTGCGATGGTGGACGGAACCCGATTTGAATGCCGAGCCCCATAAGCCAATTCGAATACAGAGACAGAGCAGCGGATCCGGGATTTAATTGGGTCAGAAGGACCCCTAAGACAAGGAAATAGACAACGAGGAGGATTTGGAGACGGCGGACGGAAATGGGAGCTGGGAGGCGGAGAGTGCGACGGTGGACGGAGGGAAATGAGAGCTAGGAGATTTGGAGGATGAAGCGCGGACGGAGAGCTGGGAGATTTGGAGATTTGGGTGAAAGGGAAATGAGAAAGGAGTGAAAGAACGATGCAATGGGGAAAAAAATAAAAGGGATGGGGAAGGCTCGAACCGGCGACCTGATGTGTGGTGGTATGAGCTTTAACCAACTACACCACCCAAATATATTGTCACTAGATACTTTCAAATTATATATACTTTTTCAAATTTTTGTGTCTGCACTTGCCCACATTGGCACAAGTGTGGGTCCGCCACTGTATGTGTGTATATATATGTGTATACATATAGATCTATCTGTGTGTGTGTGTGTGATATATATATCTACACTTATATATATTGACACACATAAACACAGATATACATATATGTATACACATATATATAAAAGCTCCTAATAATAAGTATAAATAGGGGTATTATATGAAAAAATTGACAAAAGTTAAAACTCGCTCTAATAATTAGGACCAAAACCAACTCCAAAATTTGCTCCTATAATTAGGACCGGAGAGAGTATGTACATAATAAGATTTGTGTCATCCTAATGCTTACCTTATGAAAATCATTTGAGTATATAATAGTATAGTATATATACAAGAAAAAATTCATTTTAGGTCTCAAGAGATTAAGAAAATGTCAAAAAGACTCAAAGGGAAATTCAGATGTTAAAAAAGTCCTGTCAACAATTTCTTCTATGGGATTAAAAACTCACATCTATAAGATTAATAACTTCATCTATAGAATTTCATCTATAGAATTAAAATTTTCTTGGCCTGAAAGGAAATTTCTCTCTATACAAATATGTGAGACCCACACACACATCATTACTTCTCATAAAGATGTGGGACCCAAACCATCATTCGTCTCCAATCTCTTCCGCCAACTTGGTTCACTTTTGTAATTGTGTAATTGTCATGTACTCATGTGGCTTTTAATATTAGTATTAATATAAATTCTAACCAAAACAACCTGGTTTAGTTGGTTCGTAGCTGGATACCCTTAAGCATCTAGTCAAGGGTTTGATCCTTGTCGGTGTGTGTGAAGAAGGTTATTTGGTCAGCATCAATGCCTCTTCGGGATGACTATGGTGTGAAGGAGGATTAGTCTCTACTATCGGCGGAGGACACCACCTGATTTATATATAAAAAAAAGTATTAATATAAATTCTTTTTGAAAAAAAACACTTGGTTCACTTGTGTTGAAAAATTGGCAAGGACAAAATTACATCTAATGACCCAGGATGACAATTATACCACAGGACCCATTTCCTATCAGTATAAATACCCATGCTGGGTAAGGGCCTTACCGTAAGGCAGAAACTGAACGGGCAGAAGAGAGAGTAGCAACGAGCCAACGAGAGAGAGAGATAAGGAAGAGGAAAGTGTGAGAAATTCAAATCTCTGGAAGGATATCCTGAATGAGAATTATTCCCTATTTTCTCTTTTGATTTTATCCCTTATTCTTTTAATTTTATAACAAGTAATATAATGTATTAAAGCTACAGTTGGCCCCAAAAATTAATAATAAAGCTATAATATATACGACTTCAATAAACCGCTAACCCTAATGCTCCTCCCAACCCCAGTCTCGCTTTCGCTTAGGTGCCCCAAAATCGCAGAGCCGCCGTCTCTCTATCTCTCGTTCTCACATTCTCACTCGTGTTCGGCTTCCTCTATATTTTCCCCTCATCACCGATTACCGTCTCTGCCTCAGTTTCTACTTCATTTCTCCGCTACATATCGTCACTTCATTGGAGCGGATAATGGAGAACGACACGCCAATTTTTTCCCAAGAAATCATCACAAGTATTCTGGTACGACTTCCGGTAAAATCCCTAATCCGATTTCGATGTGTTTGTAAAGATTGGAAGAATTTGTTTAGAACCCCATCCTTCATTGCCGAACACCTCCACCATTCCACTCGGCAAAACCCTTTACTTATTGTCAATAGTGATATCTCTGAAGGTCCTCCTTGGCACTTATTTTTCTCAATTGTGAGATGCAAGTCTCTGAATTTCAGAACACACATATCATTGATTCCTTGATATCGGGATGGGGGGTTTATTGCCGTAATGGCATGCTCTGTGGGATGTCGGGGTGGATTTATTCCAGTAATGGCTTGCTCTGTATGAAACTCAGTAGTAATTCTCAAGATCGTGTTTGGTTGTGGAATCCATCTATTAGAATGGTCAGACGAGTGCCAAAATCTCTTAACGAGCTTGAGTGTTTTTGTGTAGGATTTGGATTCAGCCCAATCATTAATGATTACAAGATTGTGAAATTTTTTGTTCCCGGATATTTCGTTGTTCAAGCTGAAGTTTATTCATTAAGGACGGGTTTATGGAGAAAAGTTGAAGTCGGGAACTTAGAGGGTGTATATGGTCTCGGTTGTTGCGCTTTCCCTTGTAATGGAGCTATCTTTTGGATTGGACAAAAGAATGATGTGGAGGGGTGCAACAAAAGTCGTCTTGAATTGATAGTTTCATTTGATATAGCAAGGGAAGTATTTACGTTGATACCATTTCCTACTATGACTTCTTCCCTGGGATGTTACAATAAGCTTGCTAGCTTTGAGAACAAACTAGCTTTATTTTTTCCAAGTGAAATTGAAAATTCTGAATCATGGGCGATTGATTTGTGGGTATTGGAGGAGTGCACAGATCCATCCATGGAGAGATGGAGCTGGGCTAAAATATATACTAGCAAACCCAATCCATATGGCTATAGCTTTATGATTTATCCAGAGATTATTTGGAGAAATGAAATTGTTTGCTCGGTGGAAGCATTCGATGAAGAGGATTGTGAAGGAAAGGTTGTTTTGTGCAATCTCACTACTGATGAATTCAATTCTTTTGACATCCCAATCTGTAGATATAATCCTAGGATTTTGGATTATGTGGAAAGCCTTGTGCTACTTGACAATATCCATGTTTGAAAAATGCTAATATTTAATACAAATGTTTCTTGCCATATTTGACCTTTTATAAATTCTAGTGGCTTAGTTTTATGTAATTCAATTACTGGTTTGTGGATTATTTGGGACAAGCTAATCTACCACTGGTTTTATATATATTGAAGGGCGTTGAATTACTCTAGTAAAGTAAATTCTTCTTTTTTGGAAATGAAACCACACAGATATTAGTCCAGATCACTAACCTCAAGTTGAGTTGGTTGCTGGTATGTGTGTGTATATATTTCTTCTGTTGTTCTGAGTCATCTTTGTAGCAATGGCTCCATTTCCAATATTAGTAAATCTAAAGGGACAATGCAGGGAAGGAAGGCTAGCAGCAGGATTCTAGGATTTGCCAGATTGGGATAAAATGGTTATTAGAGTAATTGATTGAATATTTCCTCATTGATTCCTATTATTATGGTCATGTTGGACAACAAGGTGATAGTAGTATAATATAATAAAGCTACCATACAAAAAGCCACTAACCCAAATGCATCGAACCCAATCGGGGACCATGCATCTATAAATTCTCAATCTCAGCTGACTGATTTATTAATGAATGCGTAGTTGTGGGGTTGTTACAGATAGCATATGTTGAAGAAGCATGGGAGTTTCAGGGCTCAACCAAGATTGCCCCACGTCTGCACCACCTGAGGTGAATTTGAGTTGCCTAGGGGGAGTGTGACATGTTTCTAGAAATATTTCAATTGTAATGTTGGCGCTTATTTCATTAAAAAAAAAGAGAGAGAGAGAGAGAGAAGGAAAAAAGAAAAAGAAAGAGAGATTATAATTTAGGAAAAATCCTGATTAAATCAAGTTGAAATACCAAAAATTCAAATTTAGTTCTACACTCTTAGTAAATTCCTAATCATGCCAATTAGTCTAGGGATGAAGATAGGCCAGACTTTAACTAAACGGCCTGAGCCTGTAATGGGAGTAGAAGGCTTGAGCCTGAGTTTAGGTTCAGACCTGAGTCTTCATAAAGTCTGATAAAGCCTGAAGTCTTTTTAAATATAAATATAAGCTTTTAGTATAATATAAGATTGAAAAACAATAAATATTATGTTATTTATATGATATAAATATAAATATATTTATTTAATGTATAAACAAACCAGACCTGAAGGCTTACAGGTTAGGTCTTAACAAAATAAGTCTAACCTATTTACACATTTGACCTTTAAATAGGACTTAGCTGACCTTTTTAACAAACAGACCAGTAAGCCGCATGATAAGCCCAATCAATTAATTGCATTTAAAAGGAAGTAATAGAACAATCAGCAACCAGTTTGGAGATCGAAGAGGGCAACACAAAACTAAATTTGAGCTCTACTCTAGGTTTAGCGACAAGAGATTGAAAGATTGGTTGAATCCTCGCGCCAACAGTATGAAATGGAAAGCAATCCTTTGAAAAGGGCTCGTCAGAGTTGAAATGTCACACAAAGTGATGAAATTGGAAACATTCAGAAGCTCAAATGAAATGTTGACATAGCTGCCTTAAGGTAGTCAGACTAGTAGAGGAGACTAAATCCAAAGAGAACAACTTGCCAACCATCTGTCCCTCACCTGGCAGGTGGATATCAGATCTATCTCTAGGGATTCTAACCGAATCGTGGATGTTTTAGCTAAGAGGGGCATTTCGTGTTCTACTGTTCTGAATGAGTGCCCCTCTAATTTGAGGACCTGGATTATTCAGGAAAGTCTGAGATTAATTTCCCCATTGATGTAACCTTTTACTTTAATTAAGGCCGCAGGCCTCTCTTTTTAGCCCAAAAAAAAAAAAAACTTGCCAACCATCCAAATCCCCAAACTTAGACATAAACATTACAAGACAAACTAACGACAAGGAACGAAGCACACCACACACAAAACAAGCAAACAACAACCATAAATTAAAAGAACACCCAAAGCCAAAAAGTTGTAACAATGCACGATGGACTTCTAAGTGGTTGCCAAGGAACTTAGAAGCCCCTGATAGAATCAACCACATGCACAGAACTTTTTGGCAAGAACTCTGTCAGAACCTAGAACATGTGCATGAGATCAAGGGCGGATCCAAAAAAATTATGAAGGGGGCACCAGTGGCGGCTACCCCCGATTTTTTTTTTTTTTTAAGGAAAGTTTTAAATGCATTAAAAAATAAAAGAATATAAACAAGAAAAGAAAAGAATATCAAAAAAATATTCATGAAATCAAGTGAATACTGATAATGTAATAAGAGAGACAATTATTTTACAAACATGTTATTTAGAAAAGCAAGGCTAAGTGCTGTTAGAAATGCAGCTACACAAATTATAATGAAGAGTAGGCACTCAATAAGTTCAAGTACATATATTTTAATAACAAAAATATATTACAATAAAAATAATTATAATGTCATCCTTATAGGCCTTATTTTTTGGAATTCCATTATAATTGTCTTATTATTAACGCTATCAAATACATCTTTTTCAATATAAGGCACTAAACAATCATTTAACCATTCATCCCCCATCCCATTACGAAGTGCAGTCTTGATGTATTAATGGTGGACATTTAATTTAAGGGTGAACAATCATTCAAACATATTTTTTTTTTACAAAAAAAAAAAAAAATCCCCAAATGTCGTGCAACCAAATTCGCCCACGTCTGCACCACCTGAAGTGAATTTGAGTTGCCTAGGGGAGTGTGACATGTTTCTAGAAACATTTCAGCTATAATGTTAGCTCTTTTTTAAACAAAAAAAAAAAGAAGAAAGAAGAGAAATTAGAATTCCGGAAAAATTCTAATTAAATTAAATCGAGTTGAAATATCAAAATTCAAATTTAGATATACATTTTTAGTAAATTCCTAATCAGGCCAACTAATCTCACTAGAAATTTAAATATGGTTAAAAGATTAGAATGCCCTGTGTAGTTAAAAAAACAATTGAATGTAAAGTTTTGATTATTTTAGTTAGACTTGATTCGGATTTTCCCTTTATGTTTAATTCGTTTATGTATTTGTTTTATGTTTTTGCTTTGATATCTAGAGATAAGATTTTTTTGTGTGGTTTCATTTAGGGAGTGATACCGAATACCTGGTCTTGCAAAAACATACATAACAAGATTTGTGTCATCCTAATGCTTACCTTGTGAAAATCATTTGGGTATATAATAGTATAATATAGGAAAATAATAAATAAATACTATATGAATTTATAAAACCCTAGAAGTCCCCCGAATTTGTAAAAACACTGAGAAGGGATAAGGACCTATGAGGGATATGCAAATTCGGGTGAAATTACCTTTTTGCTCTTAGTTTTAAATATATTTTAAAAAATAAAAATCACCCTTGCTGGAGGGCCACCGGCGACTGGGCGCCTGCCATCGATGAGGGGGGTGGGGTTTTATTTTGGGGGTTTGGTTTTTTTTTTTTAAATATTCATTGAAAGTGTGGGGGTTGGGGTTCAATCCCCCACACCTCCATGGGGTCAAATGGCCCAATCACTGGGTCACTTGGCTCCTTTAATATATATATGCATTAACAAATATATATATTCTTCTTAATTTTTTTCAACGGTAGTTACAAAACTTTCATCACCTTTTACAAATCTTCCAACGCTATTTACAAAATTTTCATCGTCATTTACAATTTTTTTTTGCTGGTTTCCCTTTCTTGCCTTTGAGGGAAAACAAAAGAATAATGCATTATCACAAAAATTTCATCGCCATTCACAAATCTTTCAACGCTATTTACAAACTTTTCATTGTTATTTATAAATTTTTTTATTGGTTTCCCATTCTTGTCTCTGAGGAAAAAAAAAAAATTACTCTTGTAATTTTTATATGAGGACATGATTGTAGAATATTGAAAACATTTTGATGACTTAACTTTACAACTAGATTTTTATATCAAGTTATCAACAACTAGATTTTGAAATATATCATTCATTCATCACTCTTGTAATTTTGTGTGGAAAAAACACAAATAAAAATGCAAAGATAATGTGTTGGTGGCGGTCATCACTTAAACTTGATGAGTCATAATTTTCTGTTAAATAAGACTAACGGTGTTAAAATCTTAGGATTAAAAGTACTTTTTATATAATTAAAGGACTATAATGATACTTCATGTAAATATAAATGACTAAATATATACTTTCAAAACGAAATACAAAACGTTATAGGATAAGATAATTTATTATTTTCTAGACAAAGCTAGATTTGAAACCAAAAAATGAAATACATATAAATTATATTTAAGTGAAATTAAAAGCATCATATTTAATAGATAATATTATAATTATTTTCTTGCCTTCGATAATATTATAATTTTTTGGCAGAACTATAATATTATAATTTCTCCTATATTAGTATTACGAGTAGTATAATACTCTATAATAAAGCTACCATACAGGAAAAAGATTATCTCAGAAGCGGAAGCCTCCTTTTCCCTCCGTATCTTAATCTGGGTCGTCTAATATTTGATCCAAGGGTCCAGATTTTTTTCAAAAAAAAAAATCTGGATCCTGATCGAATATTGGACGGGCGAGATTGAGAGATACTGAGAGATGAGGAGGGAGCTGATACTGAGGAAATCATCCCTCCTCATCCCTTAGTATCCCTCAATCTCGGCCGTCCAATATTTGATCCAAGGGTCCAGATTTTTTTTTAAAACCGCGTGCGGTTTTTTTTTTTTAAAAAAAAAACGCACGCGGTTTTTTTTTTAAAAATCTGGACCCTTGGATCAAATATTGGACGACCCAGATTAGGATACTGAGGGAAAAGGAGGCTTCCATCTTCTGAGATAATCCTTTTCCACCATACAACAGGCCACTAACTCGGAAGCAGATTCTCTCAGAATCGCTTCCCTCCTCATCCCTCAGCATCTAATCTGAGCCGTCCAAAAATGAATCTAACGTTGAGAAATAGATTTTTAAAATTCTCATATTTACCCCATGCGGTTTTTGACATTAATGATTTTCAACCCTTAGATCACTTTTTAAACGGCTCAGATGAAAAGTTACTGAGGGATGAGGAGGGAAGCGATTCTGAGAGAATCCGGATCCCCACTAACTCTGAATTGATTAAGGGGAAAAAAAACCAAGCCACCAAGCCGCTAACCCATATGCTTCTCCCAACCCCAGTCTCGCTATCGCTCAGTTGCCCCAAAGTCGCAGAGCCGCCGCCTCTCTATCTCTTGCTCTCACAGGCTTTCTAGTGTTCGGCTTCTCTATATTTTGTCTTCATCACCGATCACCGTCTCTTCCTCAGTCTCTACTTCATTTCTCCGCTACTCATCGTCACACTTCATTGGAGCGGGCAATAATGGGGAACGACACTCCAATTTTTCCCCAAGAAATCATAACAAGTATTCTGGTACGACTTCCGGTAAAATCCCTAATCCGATTTCGATGTGTTTGTAAAGATTGGAAGAATTTGTTCAGAACCCCATCCTTCGTTGCCGAACACCTCCACCATTCCACTCGACAAAACCCTTTACTTATTGTCAATAGTGATATCTATAAAGGTACTCTTTGGCACTTATGTTTGCTCAATCGTGAGATGCAAGTGTTTGAATTTCAGCACACACATACAATTGATTCCTTGATGTCGGGGTGGGTCTATTCCAGCAATGGCTTGCTTTGTGTGAAACTCAGGAAAGATTGCCTTTGGTTGTGGAATCCAGCTATTAGAGTAGTCAGACAAGTGCCAAAATCTCTTAACAATCATGAGCATGGGTGTTTTACTGTAGGATTTGGATTCAGCCCAATGATCAATGATTACAAGATTGTGAAATTTTTGATCCTGTACATTTCGTTGTTCAAGCGGAAGTTTATTCATTAAGGATGGGATTATGGAGAAAAGTTGAAATCGGGAACTTAGAGGGTGTATATGGTCTTCGTTGTGCCGCTTTCGCTTGTAATGGAGCTATCTTTTGGATTGGACTAAAGAAAGATGGGGAGGGGCACAACAAAAGGTGTGTTCAATTGATAGTTTCATTTGATATAGCAAGGGAAGTATTTACGTTGATACCATTTCCTACTATGACTTCTGCCCATAGATGGTGTAATACGCTTGCTAGCTTTAAGAACAAACTAGCTTTATTTTTTCCCAGTGACATTGAAAATTCTGAATCATATGTGATTGATTTGTGGGTGTTGGAGGAGTGCACAGATCCCACCAGGGAGAGATGGAGTTGGGCTAAAATATATACTAGCAGACCCAATCCATACCGCTTTATCATTTGTCCAAAGATTATTTGGAGAAATGAAATTGTTTGCTTAGTAAGCGAAGGTGAAGAGGAGGATTATGAAGGAAAGGTTGTTTTTTGCAATGTCACCACTGATGAATTCAACTTGTTTGATATCCCTCAACGTAGCTATAGTTTTGAGATTTTGGACTATGTGGAAAGCCTGGTACTACTTGACAACATCCATATTTGAAAAATGCTAATATTCAATACCATAGGTTTCTTGCCATGTTTCACCTTTTTATAATTTGTAGTTGCTTAGTTTTATATAATTTAGTTGCTGTTTTGTGGATTATTTGGGACTAGTTAATCTGCCGCTGGTTTTATATATATTGAAGGGCGTTGATCCACTCTGACATTAAGTTAAGTAATTATTCTATTTTTTAGTAAATTATTTTTTGGTGGAAGAGAATCCACTCACATATTAGCCCATATCACTGACCTCAGGTTAATTATTGGTATGTGTGTGTATTTATTTTTCTGTTGTTCTGAGTTATCTTTGTATGAGAGACTCAGTCAGCTTCCAATATAATAAATTTATTGACACCATTATAACCAGCAATAACATATAACTACATGTTACAGAACAGATTTATTGTAACACAGCTAATAACAATACTATTTGAGAAAAGATATTCATACATTTCTAGTAGGATTTGTGCCAGCATCTCGTGAACGTTGAGTAGGTGATTGATGTATGCTTTGGTATGGTTCTTGCATGTATAGAAGGTGCAATTTGCTACAATGGGGGACAAATGTTTCCTGCATGAAAAGGCATAAAAAAAAAAGTTAAGAAGACAATAGCTATAATTACAACATTTCCATCACTTAAGATGAGTTCAAAGTTCCCACATAAATCTAGTTCTAATGTCAGTCCAATAGCTATACTTACAAGTTAATGACACAAACTAGCTCAACAATAACAACAAAATCTTATCTGTCTTGATGGGGTCGGCTACACGGGGTTAGCTAGTTTTATAACACAAACTAGCTCAATAGTTGGTTAGCTAGTTTTATAACACAAACTAAGAAATAAAAATATTCTCTTATAGACCAAAGTGAACCAAAATCTTGACAGCAAACCAAATTTTTTTTTTCCCAATGTATACCAAATATCTCCGTGACAAAATATTTTCCTTTCATTTCCAACCCATTATTTGATCCAAATGGACTCTAAGAAATCACCTATCAAGGAAAATGTAATGATTTACCATATTTTAGAGAAAATCACAAATTGTTACCGGTAGACAAAATGAAAGAGAAAAGAAACAGTAACTTCAAGAATCAAGAATAAAAAACTAAGCTTAAAAAAAATGAATTTAGATTACACAATCTTCGTCTCTACCAATGTCCTAACTCATTCTTGTCACCTAAGGTAGCCCCATATGGCTAAGATCTTTTCACTTATTTCTAGTATTGATGATATAAAGAAAAACTTGTAATACTTTCAAGGGTTAAAGACCTAATTTACTACAGAAGTTTTGCTAAGGGAGCGCCCAGCACTCGGAAGTATTTTGGGTATCATTTTTGCCCCGGAAGTTTACAAACATAGCAATTTTGCCCATCAGTTGATCTTGACCGTTGGATTGGTATCATTTTTACCCCGGAAGTTTACAAAAAATTTGCTCCTAAACAAAACTTTCAGGGTAAATTTGTTCTGAAAAAAAACTTCCGGGGCATATTTACTCTTTTTTGTAAATTTCCGGGGAAAAAATGATACCCAAAATACTTCCGGGTGTTGGGCGCTCCCTTAGCAATACTTTCGTGGCAAATTAGGTATTTAACCCTACTTTCAAATCATTTCCAAGCATATTATCAGTTTCACATATTGTTTCAATATACAAAAGAACTTCACAATGACAATGGCCAACAACACCCTGTAATATCGTAGGCAAAGTTTTGACGTGCTAAGATGTTCATGTTAAATGTATAATATTGAGGATTTTGTAGTAATTTGTCTAAGTAAATCAGGAAGTTTATCAAGCTTAAATCAATGAGTCTGGTAGAAATTTTGGGCTATTTACAAATGGCTGGCCCTACCCATTAGCATGAGAACTCCCTCTGTCATATTTCACAAAGACACTAATTAAAGCTTATTTTACTGATGAAAGCCTTGTTTTTTTATGTTTGAAGATGTTGCTGAGAGAGAGTGGACGAGAATAAATTTTTCATTAGGTTCAACCAACTCCACCAAAGTCAATTAATCTAGAGAAATCGGGTTTGAATATTTTATTTCATAGTGTTAGTGTTAATTGGTTTGATTTTTAATTAAGCTGCAATGAGTTGTTTTTTGTAATAACTATTTAAATTAATATATCACACAAAGTTTATTTTACCTTTAATATAATATTTATAGAAAAATAGTTAAGAGTCATGACAATGCCTCATTATAACCGTACTAATATAAAAGGCACATTTAACGTCCGTTTTTAGAACCCTTAGATGACTATTTTCAAGAGACAGTATATGTAAGTATTGTTGAAAGTTTTAAAATAGACGTGCGTTTTAAACTGTCATTGTAAGTTTCTTTCAACGATTGTTTTTATAAAGCAGTCATTGTAAGTAAGCCTTACAACGATTGTTTTTAAAAAAACAGACGTTGAAAGTCATATTTTTAAATGAAATTCGTATTTTCTATCTACAGTCTTTAAAAAACAACCAGAACAAAGAATAAATAAAACTAAGTAAAAAAACAATCAATTCAGATAACATAGAATAAAGAAAACTGAGTGACATCACATTATAACGCCTTGTATATATATAAAAGGGTTAAGGAGCAATAATACATACGAAGTTTGCCTCAGGGAGCGCCCAGCATCACGATGTTTTTTCTGGACCAAAAGTACTCACGAAGTTACAAATTGGGAGCAAAAGTGACACCAGCCTCTCAGACCATGGACGTTGACCGTTAAGTGGCAGTAGTTGATCGTTAATGATTAGGTGGATGCTGACTTGGACTGTTTTGAAGCCAAATAGGATGAATAATGGCTGACTAGGATATCATTGACCAAGTAAATTAAAAATTAAATAAAAGAAAGAAAAAGCTTATATGTTTTTTTCCCCAACTCCATCGGGCAAAGGTGGATAAACAGATTGGTTGGGGAAAATCAAACACCTAAAATCGAAACACATGCTCTGGGCAAATCGGAAGAAGAAGAAGAACGAAATCACAAGAACACGACCTGCGGAAATCGAAGGCGACGAACCCTAATCCAAATCGACCCACACCCATCTGCCTCCAGATCGACCCACACCCAGCTTAACGAAATTCATTTGATTGATACATGTATCCACCAATTCAAAACATAGATACAAGATTTTTCATCGAATCGTTGATAAATGGATTCAATTTGTCTCTCAACCAAATTCTTATCGAAAAACCATTTTTCAATAACTTGTTGATCCCTATCCCTCTTCCCAGATTTCCAGATTGATTATCGTTTTTTAATTTCCCGGCTTAGTGTGAGTGTGAGATAGAAATATGCCCACCGAATCCTTCTTAACAATCAATGAAATTTTTATCTTAGTGTAGTTTCAAAATTAAATTAGTTGTCTTAGTATATTCACTATATTGGACACAAAGAGATGAAGAGGGACCTCCACATGTCTATGAACCATTAAACTAACTCTTTTATGAACATAGTGAACATTTTTTCTTTCACTGTTCTGTTATTGTACCACTCTTGCTACCTGTGCCTCTCTGTTGATTCTTACAAGGTCATTTTGAGAATTGTATTGAGTAAATTATGAACTGACATTTATTCATTTTGGTCTTTTGCATGTGTGTAGTGGCAATGTCGTCAAAGGGCAAGGACAAACTGGTAAACGAAGAGGGAAGTCAAAATAAGGTGAAAGAGAAGGGTGAAAGTGCAGGAAATGTGGAAGGGTACATTGAAGAAACGGTACCGAGTGATTACTATGACGAAATAAAATTCCTAGGTTATGAGTACGATTGTCCATATGAGGAGGGCAGTGATGTTAATATAATGTAATAAAGCTACACTTGGCCCCAAATATTAATAATAAAGCTATAATATATACGACTACAATAAGCCGCTAACCCTAATGCTTCTCCCAACCCCAGTCTAGCTCTCGGATGTGGCTTACCTCCTTTGCTCCAAACGTCCGCTGCTGTCCGCTGATTCCAAACGCTGACGTTTTTGACACAAAACACACACACACACACCTGATCCTTTAAAAAAAATAAAAAATTCAGGACACTGGCAGATAGTAAAAAAATAATTTAGGATACTGAATGGTATTAACAAGTTCTTGATGATAGTGAAAAATAATTTCAGGATCTTAAAAAAATATTTCAGAGTACTAACTGGTACTAAAAAGGATACTGACTGGTACTGAAAAAATAATTCATGATCCTAAAAAATTATTTTAGGATCTTGAAAAAATATTCTTAAATATATTTTTAGTAGTATTTGGTACCTAAAATGTTTTTTCAAGATACTAAAATAATTTTTTTAAGATCATGAATTATTTTTTCAGTACCAGTCAGTATCCTTTTTAGTACCAGTTAGTATTCTGAAATATTTTTTTAAGATCCTGAAATTATTTTTCACTATGATCAAGAACTTGTTAATACCATTCAGTATACTAAATTATTTTTTTACTATCGGCCAGTGTCCTGAATTTTTTATTTTTTTTAAAGGATCAGTGTTTGTGTGTGTTTTGTGTCAAAAACGTCAGCGTTTGGAAGCAGCGGACAGCAGCGGACGTTTAGAGCAAAGGAGGTAAGCCACATCCCTAGCTCTCGCTCAGGTGCCCCAAAGTCGCTGAGACGCCGTCTGGCTTTCACAGGCTCACTCGTGTTAGGCTTCCTCTATATTCTGCCTTCATCACCGATCACCGTCTCTGCCTAAGTTTCTACTTCATTCCTCTGCTACACATCGTCACTTCATTGGAGCGGACAATAATGGAGAACGACACGCCAATTTTTTCCCAAGAAATCATCACAAGTATTCTGGTACGACTTCCGGTAAAATCCCTAATCCGATTTCGATGTGTTTGTAAAGATTGGAAGAATTTGTTCAGAACCCCGTCCTTCATTGCCGAACACCTCCACCATTCCGCTCGGCAAAACCCTTTACTTATTGTCAATATTGATATCTCTGAAGGTACTCCTTGGCACTTATTTTTGCTCAATTCTGAGATGCAAGTCTCTGAATTTCAGAACACACATATCATTGGTTCCTTGCTATCGTGGTGGGGGGTTCATTGCTGTCGGGGTGAGATGTGGTGGTGGATTTATTCCAGTAATGGCTTGCTCTGTATGAAACTCAGGAGTAATTCTCAAGATTGTCTTTGGTTGTGGAATCCATCTATTAGAGTAGTCAGACAAGTGCCAAAATCTCTTAACGAGCCTGAGTGTTTTTCGGTAGGATTTGGATTCAGCCCAATCATTAATGATTACAAGATTGTGAAATTTGTTGTTCCCGGATATTTCGTTGTTCAAGCTGAAATTTATTCATTAAGGACAGGTTTATGGAGAAAAGTTGAAGTTGGGAACTTAGAGGGTGTATATGTTCGCGGTCTTGGCGCTTTCTCTTGTAATGGAGCTATCTTTTGGATTGGACAAAAGATAAATGTGGAGGGGCGCTACATCATAAGTCATCTTGACTTGATAGTTTCATTTGATATAGCAAGGGAAGTATTTACATTGATACCATTTCCTACTGTGACTTCATCCTATCAATGTTCCTATAAGCTTGCTAGCTTTGAGAACAAACTAGCTTTATTTTTCCCCAGTATAACTGAAAATTCTGAATCATGGGCGATTGCTTTGTGGGTGTTGGAGGAGTGCACAGATCCATCCAGGGAGAGATGGAGCTGGGCTAAAATATATACTAGCAAACCCGATCCATACTGCTATAACTTTTTCATTTCTCCAAAGATTATTTGGAGAAATGAAATTGTTTGCTCCGTGGAAGCGTTCCCTAAATACCAAATCGAAGGTGAAGAGGAGGATCTTGAAGGAAAGGTTGTTTTGTGCAATCTCACTACTGATGAATTCAACTGTTTTGATATTCCAATATGTAGCTCTAGTCCTGTGATTTTGGATTATGTAGAAAGCCTTGTGCTACTTGACAATATCCATGTTTGAAAAATGCTAATATTTAATACCAAATGTTTCTTGCCATATTTGACCTTTTATAAATTCTAGTGGCTTAGTTTTATGTAATTCAATTACTGGTTTGTGGATTATTTGGGACAAGCTAATCTACCACTGGTTTTATATATATTGAAGGGCGTTGAATTACTCTTACATTAAGTATTTACTTTAGTTAAGTAAATTCTTCTTTTTTGGAAATGAAACCACACACATATTAGTCCATATCACTAACCTCAAGTTGAGTTGGTTGCTGGTATGTGTGTGTATAGTTTTTCTGTTGTTCTGAGTCATCTTTGTAGCAATGGCTCCATTTCCAATATTAGTAAATCTAAAGGGACAATGCAGGGAAAGAAGGTTAGCAGCAGGATTCTAGGATTTGCCTGATTGGGATAACATGGGTATTAGAGTAATTGATTGAATATTTCCTCCTTGATTTCTGTTATTATGGTCATGTTGGACAACAAGGTGATAGTAGTATAATATAATAAAGCTACCATACAAAAAGCCACTAACCCAAATGCATCGAACCCAATTGGGGACCATGCATCTATAAATTCTCAATCACAGCTGACTGATTTATTAATGAATGCATAGTTGTGGGGTTGTTATAGATAGCATATGTTAAAGAAGCATGGGAGTTTCAGGGCTCAACCAAGATCGCCCCACGTCTGCACCACCTGGGGTGAATTTGAGTTGCCTAGGGGGAGTGTGACATGTTTCTAGAAATATTTCAGTTGTAATGTTGGCGCTTATTTCATTACAAAGAGAGAGAGAGAGAAGGAAAAAAGAAAAAAGAAAAAGAAAGAGAGATTATAATTTAGGAAATATCCTAATTAAATCAAGTTGAAATACCAAAAATTCAAATTTAGATCTACAGTCTTAGTAAATTCCTAATCATGCCAATTAGTCTAGGGATGGAAATAGGCCCGGCTTTAGTTAAACGGCCTGAGCCTGTAATGGGAGTAGAAGGCTTGAGCCTGAGTTTAGGTTCAGGCCTGAGTTTTCATAAAGTCTGATAAAGCCTGGAGTCTTTTTAAATGCCTACTTACAATGTAGGCCTTTCATATTGTAGGCTTTGGAGACCATAAATTGATTTTGTACACTTTGAGCCTATCAAAACCTATATAAATATAAGCTTTTAGTAGAATATAAGAATGAAAAACAATAAATATTATGTTATTTATATGATATAAATATAAATATATTTATTTAATGTATAAACAGGCCAGATCTAAAGGCTTACAGGTTAGGTCTTAATAAAATAGGGATGACCTATTTATACATTTAGCCTTTAAATAGGCCTTAGCCTGATCTTTTTAACAAACAGGCCAGTAGGTCGCCTAATAAGCCCAATCAATTAATTGCATGTAAAAGGAATAAGGGATCCAGGACTAGGCCCTTGGGTCGTGGGTTCGATCCCCTCTGCCGTTGCTGGGACTCCTTTGGTAGGCGATCTCGTAAGTCCCCAGTAAGTGCTCATAGAGCCCGGGGCCGTGCCCTGGCCTTGGTGGGGACCGATGTCGAACCCTCCAAAACTTTTTTTATCAAAAAAAAAAAAAAAAAAAAAGAACAATCAGCAATCAGTTTGGAGATGGAAGAGGGCAACATCTACTCTAGGTTTAGCAACTAGAGATTGAAAGATTGGTTGAATCCTCGCGCCAACAGTATGAAATAGAAAGCAATCTTTTGAAAAGGGCTCATAGTTGAAATGTCACATAAAGTGATGAAACTGGAAAAACAGAGAAGCTCAAATGAAGTTTTGACATAGCTGCCTTAAGGAAGTCACACTAGTAGAGGAGACTAAATCCAAAGAGAACAACTTGCCAACCATCCAATCCCCAAACTTAGACATAAACATTACAAGAGGAACAAAGCACACCACACACAAAACAATCAAACAACAACCATAAATTAAAAGAACACCCAAAGCCAAAAAGTTGTAACAATGCACGATGGACTTCTAAGTGGTTGCCAAGGAACTTAGAAGCCCCTAAGAACTCTGTCAAAACCTAGAACATATGCATGAGATTAGGAGCAGATCCAAAAAAATTTATGAAGGGGGCACAAGTGGTGGCTACCCCCGATTTTTTTTTTTTTTATTAAGAAAAATTTTAAATGCATTAAAAATGAAAGAATATAAACAAGAAAAGAAAAGAATATTAGTAAAATATTCATAAAATCAAGTGAATATTGATAATATAATAAGAGAGACAATTATTTTACAAACATGTCATTTAGAAAAGCAAGGCTATGTGCTGTTAGAATTGCAGCTACATAAATTATAATTAAGAGTAAGCACTCAATAAGTTCAAGTACATATATTTTAATAACAAAAATATATTACAATAAAATAATTACAATGTCATCCTTGTAAGCCTTATTTTTTGGAATTCCATCTAATTGTCTTATTATTAATGCTATCAAATACATCTTTTTCAATATAAGGCACTAAACAATCATTCAACCATTCATCCCCCATCTCATTACGAAGTGCAGTCTTGATGTATTAAGGATGAACATTTAATTTAAGGGTGAATAATTATTCAAACATGTATTAATTTTTTTTTTTTAAAAAAAAAAATTCCCCAAATTGAAGGGGGCACTTGCCCTCATTGTCCTATACGTAGGTCCACCTATGCATGAGACCATATATTGGACGTTTCCTAGTAAAGCAACAGAGATCCATGTCATGACATCGGGGCTAAGTTGGAGTTTACAAAATAGATTTTATGTTAAGGATTAGAGATAATATAATTTTATTTAACGTGTATTTAAAGTATACAATATTCATAAGTTTGAATTCTGGAAAGTGTACTTATTAGAAGGGTAAAAACCCTTTACATTTTAACCCTCGAAAGGGAAACCTTTAATCAATATTTTTTAAAGAAATATTGAAAATTACCTTTTATAAGTGAAAACTCAAAAAAAAAAAAAAAAAAAAACTGAGAGGTTACCTACATAAAATTTAATTGTTAGTAAGTCTTCTAAAATTGGCTTATTATTGTTAAGTCACAATAAAGTTGCGTAAAAAATTATAAGTTATATTATAAATGAGGTTTAAACTTCTCATGTTGCATGAGAAGAATAAGATTCCTACACACACATTAAAATTTGTCCTTAATTTTTATTTTACAAAAAATTTAATTGAAAAGTAATTATCAAATAAGTTTTGTTAAAAAAAATTGAAAATAGAAAAATCATACAAGCCCCCCGATACTCTCTCTTCCAACCTGGTTTTTTTAAAAGGTTTTTTAAAGAGTATAAAAACAAAAATTTGCCAACATAAATTCAAGTTGGATCTTTAGTAATGTAATGCATAATTAGTAATTTTTTTTATAAATTTAAGTTAACTATTCAAAAATAGAAATTGAAAATATTAAAGAAAAAAAGAAAAAATATATAATAAGATAAGATAATTTCTTATTTTTTTAGAGACTACCTGGATTTAGAATAAAAAAGGGAAATGCACACACATTTTGCCGCAGGGAAATACATACATAATTAATATGTATCTCCTTTGTGAAGGAATGAATTTATATATATAAACAATGGGAAAATCTATCTCAGGAGTCTGGGCCCATATTGATAAAAAAAATTGTCAAAAAAAGTCCAAGAAAAAGTCACATGTCAAAAAAGGTCTTAAGGCCTTTTTTGGTATTATTTCATAAAACGTTAGTTGTTAATGAGACTGATATAGTTGTTAATGACAAATGAGTACTGATTTAGTTGTCAATGTGACTGATTAAGTTGTTAAGATATTATTGTTAATGCTACTGATTTAGTTGTTAATGAGACTGATTTAGTTGTTAGCGTTTTATGAAATAATACTAGAAAAGACTCTAAAGCCTTTTTTGACATATGCCTTTTTTTTTTTGGTTTTTTTTTTTTTTGCTAATATAGGTCCTGAGATGAATTTTCCTATAAACAAACTCCCAATACCTTGCATTTCCCTAAACATTGAAATGCAGTTTGCAGAAGGGCCTAAGCGTGCATACCCGTCAATCATTGCACTCCATATCTCTAAATCTAATTTCAGAGTTTTGTCGAACACATTTCTTGCAGACTTGACTTCTTCGTTACGACAACAATACATATGAACATTGTATTCTGGATCTGAAGATTGTCATCAAGTCCGAACGTCGTGATTGGGGAGCACATAATGTGCTTCTCACCTTATGCGCCCTTTACATGCTAATTCATTTAATTAGAATGATGAAACATTTTTTTTTCTTATATATTTTATTTATTTATATTTAAATTATATGCTACTTTCTAGAATAGTTTTACACCCAGTATATCAAATTAATTAGTTCATGTTCTACCGTAGAACACAGATGTCTAACCTCAATGGGCTAGGTATGATTGATATTGGATCTAGTGTAACTCCCACTGATATCTATGAGATAACAGCGATTGCTATGTGATCACTGTGCTTACACTGGGTGGCTCTTCGCCAAGGGGTGATGTGTGTGCACAGTGAGACTGAATGGTAAAGAATGGACTAGTGAGTCTGGATATGTACCTGGTAGGTAATCCCTATTTATAGAGATTACCTAGGGTTTGTCCTCCTTCTCCTCATTCTGTCGTCATGTGCCTCCTCCTCTTGATCGTGTGCTCTCCATATCCTGCATGATTGCTGAATTACCGGCACAGTCAAGGTGATTGGCAATTTACCTGTTTCATGGGAGGCCTCCCGCCTAAAACCTTCTCATTGGGCCCTGCGCCTGGCAGGCCCATTATTCGAGTCCATAACAATTCCCAATCCAGAAATGTTTCTCCTGTAATACCAGTATCACTATCCTGGAAATTAATTAATTTAAGATATTGGATGCAAAAAATATTCCAAAAACCAACATATAATTTAAGGGATAGGATATTGTCACTACTATTTTTTGTCATTGCCAATGTCACTACTACTTTTTTTACCGTTGGATCAGAATCTCAAAAAGAGAGAGAAATGATTTAATATTTTAATATTTTATAAAAATATTATTTTTATATATTTTTAATAATTTAATATTTTATTAATATAATAATAATATTTTTATAAAACATTAAATCTGAGCCATTAAATTTCAATCCAACGACTGAGATGAGGAAGAGAAGGGGAAGAGGATGGGAAGAGAAGTGGACCGATCCACCACAACAAACAACAGGCTACTAACTCTGAATTGATTAAGGGGAAAACAAAAAACCAAGCCACTAACCAAAATGGTCCTAGCAGTCCCGCTCTAGCTCAGTTGCCACCAGTCTCGCAGAAGCCGCCGTCTCTCTATCTCTCGCTCTCAGACCATCTCTCTATCTCTCGCTCAGTTTCCCACCCGTGGTCGGCTTCCTCTATTTTTCCTTCATCACGGATCACCGTCTCTACTTCATTCCTCCGCTACTCATAGTCACTTCAGTGAAGCGGACAATAATGGAGAACGACATGCCAATTTTTCCCCAAGAAATCATCACAAGTATTCTGGTACGACTTCTAGTAAAATCTCTAATCCGATTTGCATGTGTTTGTAAAGATTGGAAGAATTTATTGAGAATCCCATCCTTCATTGCCAAACACCTCCACCATTCCAGTCGGCAAAACCCTTTACTTATTGTCGATAGTGATATCTATGAAGATACTCCTTGGCACTAATGTTTGCTCAATCGTGAGATGCAAGTGTTTGAATTTCAGCACACACATATCATTGATTCCTTGATGTGAGGGTGGGTCTATTCCAGTAATGGCTTGCTTTATGTGAAACTCAGGGGTAATTCTCAAGATTGCCTTTGGTTGTGGAATCCAGCTATTAGAGTAGTCAGACAAGTGCCAAAATCTCTTAACAATCATGAGCATGAGCATGGGTGTTTCTCTGTAGGATTTGGATTCAGTCCCATAATATTATAAATAAAGCTACCATACAAAAAGCCACTAACCCAAACGCATCGAACCAAAGTGGGGACCATGCATCTATGAATTCCCAATCTCAGCTGACTGATTTATTAATGAATGCTTAGTTGAGGGGGTTTTTTTCTGAAATTTTAGGAAATGGGTTGGGCTCACTCACGATCCAAGCGTAGGGCGAAGTCTCCCTTCCTTCTAACTAATACCAATGTTGGGTAAGACAAGCCGTCTATTACCTTCAACGCTTACCTAGGCACCCAGGAGTTAGGATGTCTTTCTCAACACCTTGACCAACTCCAAAATCGAACTCTTTTCTTTGATGACAATATTCAATCCTTTACTAATTAAACCCAAAGAGTAGTTGAGGGGTTGTTATAGATAACATATGATAAAGGAGCACGTTGGGCCATTAAAAAGAGGAATGTGAGTTTTATGGCTCAAAAAATGTCCAAATGCCGTGCAACCAAATTCGCCCGCGTCTGCACCACCTGAAGTGAATTTGAGTTGCCTACGGGAGTGTGACATGTTTCTAGAAACATTTCAGCTGTAATGTTAGCTCTTTTTTAAAAGGAAAAAAAAAAGGAAGAAAGAAGAGAAATTAGAATTCCGGAAAAATTCTAATTAAATTAAATCGAGTTCAAATATCAAAATTCAAATTTAGATATACATTTTTAGTAAATTCCTAATCAGGTCAACTAGTCTCACTAGAAATTTAAATATGGTTAAGAGATTAGAATGCCGTGTGTAGTTAAAAAAAACAAAAAACAATTGAATGTAATGTTTTGATTATTTTAGTTAGACTTAATTCGGATTTGCCGGCCTTTATGTTTAAGTGAAAATTCCATTTAAATACCAAATGAATTTGCGAAACCCCCAGAAGTCTTTCGAATTTGTAAAAAAACTGAGAGGTACTAAGGACCTATGAGGGATATGCAAATTCGCGTGAAATTACCTTTTTACCCTTAGTTTTAAAAAAATAAAAAAAAATAAAATACCCCTCTCCGGCCGCCGGCCACCGGAGGTCCGCCGCCACCGGCACCGGAGGTACGCCGCCGGCGGCAGGGTGCTGGCCGGCCGGCCACCGGTGGGGTTTTTTAAGGGGTGGAGGGTTTTTTTTTTTTTTTTTGTGGGGGTTTAAACAAAATTAAATTTTTGAAAGTTGAGGAGGTGGGGTTCGAACCCCCCACCTCTCAAAGAGGAGCCAAGTGTTCAACTAGTTGGGCTACTTGGCTCCTTTGATATATATATACAATAATAAATATATATATTCTTCTTAACATTTTTTCAATTGTATTTACAAATCCTGAAACGAGATTTACCATTCCACAAACGAGAATTACCATTCCACAAATGAGAATTACCACTTTTTTTACCATTTCATGCATGTTTTGTAGAACCAAAAAAATTGCACAATTACCATTCCACAAACGAGAATTACCATTTTGCATCTTTTGTAAAAAAGAAAAAAAAATGCACTTTTACAAATCCACAAACGATAATTACCAATCCCCAAACGCAAATTACCATTCCATAAACGAGAATTACCACTTTGCATGTTTTGTAAAAAAAGAAAAAAAAAATGCACTTTTACAAATCCACAAACGATAATTACCAATCCCCAAACGCAAATTACCAATCCTGAAACGAGAATTACCATTTTGCATGTTTTGTAAAAGAAAAATGCACTTTACAAATCGACAAACGATAATTACCAATCCCCAAACGCAAATTACCAATCCTGAAACGAGAATTACCATTTTGCATGTTTTGTAAAAAAAAAAATGGTAATTCTCGTTTGTGGAATGGTAATTTGCGTTTGGGGATTGGTAATTATCATTTGTGGATTTGTAAAAGTGCATTTTTTTTTCTTTTTTTACAAAACATGCAAAATGGTAATTCTCGTTTCAGGATTGGTAATTTGCGTTTGGGGATTGGTAATTATCGTTTGTGGATTTGTAAAAGTGCATTTTTTTTTTCTTTTTTTTACAAAACATGCAAAGTGGTAATTCTTGTTTGTGGAATGGTAATTTGCATTTGGGGATTGGTAATTATCATTTGTGGATTTGTAAAAGTGCATTTTTTTTTCTTTTTTTACAAAAGATGCAAAATGGTAATTCTCGTTTGTGGAATGGTAATTTTCGTTTGTGAAATGATAATAGTGCAATTTTTTTGGTTCTACAAAACATGCATGAAATGGTAAAAAAAAATGGATCATGGTAAAAAAAGTGGTAATTCTCGTTTGTGGAATGGTAATTCTCGTTTGTGGAATGGTAATTCTCGTTTCAGGATTTGTAAATACAATTGAAAAAATGTTAAGAAGAATATATATATTTATTATTGTATATATATATCAAAGGAGCCAAGTAGCCCAACTGGTTGAGCACTTGGCTCCTCTTTGAGAGGTAGGGGGTTCGAACCCCACCTCCTCAACTTTCAAAAATTTAATTTTGTTTAAACCCCCACCCAAAAAAAAAACCCTCCACCCCCAAAAAAACCCCACCGGTGGCCGGAGAGGGGTTTTTATTTTTTTGATTTTTTTAAAACTAAGGGTAAAAAGGTAATTTCACGCGAATTTGCATATCCCTCATAGGTCCTTAGTACCTCTCAGTCTTTTTACAAATTCGAAAGACTTTTGGGGTTTTCGCAAATTCATTTGGTATTTAAATGGAATTTTCCCTATGTTTAATCCGTTTATGTATTTGTTTTAAGTTTTTGCTTTGATATCTAGAGATACGATTTTTTTTGTGTGGTTTCATTTAGGGAGTGATACCGAAGACCTGGTCTTGCAAAAACATATATAACAAGATTTGTGTCATCCTAATGCTTACCTTGTGAAAATCATTTGGGTATATAATAGTATAATATAGGAAAATGACAAAAAAATACCATATGAATTTACAAAAGCCCCAAAAGTCCCTCGAATTTGTAAAAACACTGAGAAGTGATAAGGACCTATGAGGGATATGCAAATTCGGGTGAAATTACCCTTTTTCCCTTAGTTTTAAATATATTTTAAAAAATAAAAATCACCCTTGCCGGAGGGCCACCAGATGCTGGGCGCCGGCCACTGACGAGGGGGGTGGGGGTTGGGGGTTTTTTCTTAAAAAAAAATATTCATTGACAGTGTGGGGTTTGGGGTTCGAATCCCCCACACCTCCATGGGGTCAAATGGCTCAACCACTGGGTCACTTGGTTTCTTTAATATATATATATGCATTAACAAATATATATATTATTCTTAATTTTTTTCAACGGTAGTTACAAAACTTTCATCACCGTTTAGAAATCTTCTAACGCTATTTACAAAATTTTCATCGGCATTTACATATTTTTTTTGCTGGTTTCCCTTTCTTGCCTTTGAGGGAAAAACAAAAAAATAATGCATTATCATAAAAATTTCATTGCCATTTACAAATCTTCCAACGCTATTTACAAACTTTTCATTGTCATTTATAAAATTTTTTGTTGGTTTCCCTTTCTTGTCTCTGAGGGAAAAACAATAAATTTACTCTTGTAATTTTTGTATGAGGACATGATTGTAGAATATTGAAAACATTCTGATGACTTAACTTTACAACTAGATTTTTATATCAAGTTATCAACAGCTAGATTTTGAAATATATCATTCATTCAGCACTCTTGTAATTTTACTGTGACTATATGTAAAGTAAAGATAAAAAATAAAATAAAATAAAAATTCTGCTCACCATCATAAAACAAACAAAGCAGGTTGAGATAGATGAGAAATTTATCAATGAAAATATTGAGGTTAAAGTATATTTTTAGTCTTTTAAGTTTACATAACGTATACTTTTTTGGTCTCTTAATTTTACAAAACACACTTTTAGTCTTATTACTCTGACACCATTAATGTTAATAAAAAAAACGTTGATCAATAAACTCAAATGATGACTGTGTAATTAAATGTTATTAATCTTAAATTTAAAATATGTGTAAATTAAAAAATATCTAAAATTCTTATGAAGCAATCAATATCAAAACCTCGATTGTATTAAAAAATTTAGTTTAATAGTCTAAATATAATAGTTTAATAATTTAAATAGCAAAACCTCGATTTTATTTACAGTAATTTGTTGGTTTATTTTAGTTTAATAATATAAATAGATTATATTAAGAAAATTTAAATTTAAATATGCTTCATCAACGACATAATCATCATTTGAGTTTGCCACATCAATATTTTCTATTAGCAACATTAATAATGTTAGAAATATATGATGAAAAATATAATTTATAAAGATTGTCATCAAGTTCAAACGTCAACTGGCCCTTGAACATATTTGCCTAGATTCAATGCGTCAGGCTCACACAGGACTCGAGCATGAATGGGAAAGTGACATGATGCTCCTTATGGGGACGAGTTGTTGTGGCAACTGGTAAGGATGTAATGTACAAATTTAGTGTTGTTTTCATTTATAATCATTTTTAATTTCACAATTAAAAATTTTATGTGAAAAGAACACAAATAAAAATGCAAAGATAATGTGTTGGTGGCGGTCATCACTTAAACTTGATGAGTCATAATTTTCTCTGTTAAATAAGACTAACGGTGTTAAAATCTTAGGATTAAAAGTACTTTTTATATAATTAAGGGACTACAATGATACTTCATGTAAATATAAATGACTAAATATATACTTTCAAAAAGAAATACAAAACGTTATAGGATAAGATAATTTATTATTTTCTAGACAAAGCTAGATTTGAAACCAAAAAATGAAATATATATAAATTATATTTAAGTGAAATTAAAAGCATCATATTTAATAGATAATTGTTATGGACCTAGTCAATGCCCATTAACTAACCGGCCAATACAGGGGGCAACCCACGTAGTGATCACAACCCACTAACCGAGGGACCCAGCCATCACCAGGGCGGTTAGCACGATCCTTGGGCACGCACGACGTGGGAGCCAAGGAGCCAACCAACTAGGTATACTCTATATATACGTAGAGGAAATAGGCGGCCAGGTACACGGTTCTAATCCCGCAACTATTTAGATACCGTTACACTGTGCACACACCGCACCCTTTAGGCGAAACGCCTGGTTGTGTACAGTGATCAACACTTCTCTTGTGTGCTTGCTCAATAAGCATACTAGGGAAGTATATCGATCCAAGATCAAACCCTCAGCCTCTCATTAGGCCGGACATCTGAGTTCTATACCAGAACAGTGGCGCCGACCGTGGGGATTGGTAAACTTCAATTCCCGTGACCATGAGGATCAGTACACGTGCTTCAAGCCATAAGCAAATGGAGGCGGGTCGAGCAGCGGACCACCGTCAGCCACCTCGACAACCACAGCAGGACCAGCAGCCGAGTGATCCTCTCGGTAACAATCAACAGGACGGAGGCGACCGGCTGTCACAACCAGAGGAGCCTTTCGTCCCCCAGAATGACCAACACATGCAAGACAACCCATCCGACACGGAGTCCTCAGCTCCGCGGAACCACCGGCTCGAGCCTCAGAATTCTAACCCGGTTCATGACTAGGGGATCCCAGCCGCCAACCCAGACTTTCGCTCTCTTTAAACCGCGATGCTTGCGATAATAAGGCGTATGGACAACATAGACAAGCGCCATACCCTTCATTTCCAGCGGTGGGAGGAACGACAAGAACGAGGAAACTCGGCTCACAATAGCGAGGACTGGGAAGATAAGACATGGCAAGAGGATCAGGAAACTGATAGCCTACGGCTTCAAAGGAGAAAGCGGAAGACAGAAACCGCCCAGAGTAAGAGGCCAACTTCCTCGGCTAAGCAGTCCAGAAAGGAGAAGCCAAACCGAGGTGATAAGATGTCAGGGCCTCCCCTGACCGAGTTCCAACGACGGAAATATGTCAGCCAACTTCACAGCAGCCCCTTTTCTAAGGAAATCCTCAGTGCCTGTTTTCCACAGAAGCTGAATTTGAGCGAGCTAACGAAGTATGACGGCACTCAAGACCCGACGAATCACTTGGAGGATTTTGACATGCATATGGCCGTAAGAGGCCTAACGGAGCCAATCGTACCTCGGATCTTTGACGCAACTCTTAAAGGACTGGCATTGAAGTGGTTCCACACCCTTTCTGTGGGATCGGTCCGCAAATTTGATGACTTAGCTGAAGCTTTTGAGTTACTTCGCGACTAGCAAACGCCAGCCGAAGTCCCAATATTCTCTGTCCAAAATCAGGCAGCGACCGGGTGAAACGCTTCAAAGCTATTTGGACCGCTTCAAGCACGCGGCCCTACAAGTGCACGGGCTAAATGAGGACGTGCATGTCCATCTATTGGTCGACGGCCTTGATAAGGACTCCCGCTTGGCCGAATCATTCCTGAAGGAGCGGGCGAAGAATCTCAATGACTTTATAATTCACTCAAAGAAATACCTAGACGTGGAGCAGATGCGGATGGCGAATAATTCAAATCCAAAAAGGGACCAAGACAGAGTCACTCCACCCAGAGACAGAGACAACATGGAAGGCAAGAGAAGGGACTCCCGTAGGAGGGGCTCGGAGAACAGGAACCGTGGTGGCAAGTTCGATGCGAAAAGCAAGTATGAGAGATACACAGCCCTAAATGTCCCGCGGTCGCAAGTCTGGAAGGAGGTAGAAGCGACTGAAATGAAACGAGTTGATCGACCTCGGCTATCGTACCGTAGACCCGGGGTAGACCAATCCAAATACTGTGCGTTTCATGATGGACGAGGACATACAACGGACGAATGCTATGAGCTTCGAGATGCTATCGAAAGGTTTATTCGCGACGGAAAACTTCAACAGTACGTCATAGAACACCATGAAAAAGGCGGGAAACGCAAGCCAAAGGGCCGCAGTAAGAGTCCCCCCCGAAAAATCAAAAGGCAGGACGATAAACGTAAGAAGCGGACGGAGGATGATGACGAATTCCCGGAAGCCGAATTCGACTGCAATGTGATAAGTGGGGCTATGGGCGGAGGTGGAGATACTATGAGTCAACGAATGAAGTATCTCCAAGAAGTTCTCTCCTTTAGAGACCGGCCAAAGTTCAAAGAACATCATAGTGGGCCATCAGGTTCGCCTTTGTTTTTCACAAATGAAGATCTCAGGGACGTCATCCCTGGTCATCAAGATGGTCTTGTGGTAATCGGGATAGTAGTTAATTGCCGGGTCAAGCGGATATTCGTGGACGCGGGCAGCTCGGCCGACATCCTTAGTTGGGAGGCGTTCAAGAGAATGAGCCTGGATCGGGAAGATTTAAAGTCCTGTAAGATGACCCTCATCGGGTTTAATGGAGAGCAGTCGCGCCCTAAGGGGTTTATCGACCTCCGTTTCACCCTGGGAACTAGGGACGCCTTCAAATCAGAAAGAGTTCGGTTTATAGTGGCAGACTTTGTTTCACCATACAACATAATCCTGGGAAGGCCAACTATTCACAAGTGGGACATGCTGGTGTCCACCAAGTATCAAAAACTCAAGGTGATAGGCAACCAAGGAACCGTGGTCACGGTAGCAGGAGACCAGAGAGAGTCTCGACAGTGTTACTTCGAAACTGTCAGAATTGGAGAGGGTGGAACCTCGTCGCAGCCACAAACCCCACACAAAGACAGGTATCCGGATCACTCAGACTTGGACTCTGCGGACAAAGAAGTTAATACGGTGGAGTTGGATCTCCGTGATGAGGAGCCCCGCCCAGAACTGGCCGTAGATTTGGAAGATCTAGTGTTGGGAGACCCCCTCCAGACCACGAAGATTGGAAAGAACTTGTCCCCAGAGCTTAGAGTCAGTTTGGTGGAGTTTCTGAAGAAAAATCAGGATGTTTTCGCTTGGAACTCATCTCAAGTACCTGGAATAAACCCAAAGTTTTGTTGTCACAGACTGGGAGCCTATCCGGGTTCTGTCCCCATATCGCAGAGAAAGAGGATTCTCGGACCAGAAAAAAAGAAAGCTTTGGACACTCACGTTCAGGAGCTGCTGGAGGTCGGATTTATTCGGGAAATTCAGTACACCACCTGGTTATCAAATGTGGTAATGGTCAAAAAGCCAAATGGAAAGTGGAGGGTATGTACTGATTACAAGAACCTAAATAAGGTGTGCCCCAAGGACTCGTACCCAATGCTCAACATCGATCATTTGGTCGACAATTCGTCAGGGTTCCAGCTCCTATCCTACATGGATGCATATTCCGGATACAATCAGATAGCAATGCACCCGGAGGATCAAGATAAGACGGCTTTTATTACAGAAAGAGCCAATTACTGCTACAATGTCATGCCTTTCGGATTGAAGAATGCCGGAGCTACATATCAAAGGATGATGAATAGAGTCTTTGCAAACCAGATCGGTCGTAATGTGGAGGTGTACATTGATGACATGATCGTTAAGACCTTGGACCAACAGCGTCATATACAAGACTTGGAGCAGACATTTGCAAAACTTAGAACCTACAGAATCCGCTTGAACCCGGCCAAATGTGCTTTTGGTGTCCCTGCGGGAAAGTTCTTGGGTTTCATGTTGACCAACCGAGGCATTGAGGCCAACCCGGATAAATGCAGAGCAGTACTGGAGATGAAGGCTCCTAGTAGCAAAAAAGAGGTCCAACAATTAACAGGAAGATTGGCCGCTCTGACCAGATTTTTGCCAAAGTCAGCCGAGAAGGCTTTACCCATGTTCAGGCTTCTGAAGAAAGAAGCGTCGATGGAGTGGAACTCAAAGTGCGACACCGCATTTGAGGAAATAAAGTAATGTTTGGCCAATCCTCCAGTCCTGTCTAAGCCTCTACCTGGTGAGAACCTGTATCTTTACTTGTCCATAGGCGAGGAGGCGGTCAGCTCGGCTCTGGTAAGAGAAACGGACCACGGCCAAATACCGGTATACTTCGTCAGTAGGACCCTGCAGAATGCCGAGATCCGATATCAAAAGCTAGAGAAAGTGGCATTCGCCTTGCTCATTTTGGCCCGATGTTTAAGACCGTACTTCTAGGGTCACCACATTGTTGTTAGAACGAGCCAGCCGATACGACAAATCTTGCATAAACCCGACCTAGCGGGGAGGATGACAAATTGGGCGATAGAACTCTTCGAGTTCGACATCACCTATGAAGCTCGCCACACAATAAAGTCACAAGCGTTGGCCGATTTGATCAGAGAACTCACCCCGGCTACTAAAACAGATGATGCGATGGCGGGCGAATGGAAAGTATATGTTGACGGATCGTCGAATATAAAAGGAAGTGGAGCCGGAGTCATCATCGAGAGTCCGGAGGGGGTTACGATTGAGCATTCGCTCCAACTAAACTTTCCGACCTCTAATAATCAAGCAGAATACGAGGCCTTGATCGCCGAGCTTTTTCAGGCCAAGGAAAATAGGGCCACAAGAGTCAAGGTTTTCACTGACTCCCAACTTGTGGCGGCTCAGATTGAGGGAACATATCAGGAAAAAGGCCCGCTAATGGCAAAGTATCTCCTAAAAGCCAAGGATATAATGTCAGACTTTGATGAAGCAACCGTTACCCACATCCCTCGAGGAGAGAATGTGAGGGCCGACATCTTGTCAAAATTGGCGAGCACTAAACAGGCAGGTTGTCATCGCACTGTTGTTCAGCAAAACCTTGAAGATCCAATTTGTGCTATGGCTATTTCAGTTGAAGCCGATTGGAAAAAGCCAATTGAAGACTATCTCGAGCGTGGAATCCTTCCAGATGATGCCATGGAAGCTAAAATGTTGATTCGGGACGTTGCCAAGTATACGATGGTGGAGGACCAGCTATACCGAAAGGGACTACATTCACCAATGTTAAGATGTTTGAACCCAAATGAGGCAGGGTACGTTCTGGCAGAGGTTCACGGAAGGATCAACGGCCAGCATATGGGTGCCAAGGCGCTTGCTAGGAAAACTCTTCGAGCTGGATATTACTGGCCGACGTTGGAGGCTGAATCGAGGATCTTGGTTAAGCAATGTGATAGTTGTCAGAAACATTCCAGGGTTATTTGGGCGCCTCCAGCTGAGCTTCATTCCATCACGGCCCCGTGGCCATTTTACAAATGGGGCATGGACATTCTTGGTCCGTTCAAAACAGCACCCGGGCAACTACGATGGTTGATCGTTACGGTGGATTACTTCACCAAGTGGATTGAGGCAGAACCCCTCACCACGATATCTTCGGCGCGAGTGCAACGATTTGTTGAAGTCAACATAATTACGCGATTTGGAGCACCAGCCGAGATAGTCACCGACAATGGAACTCAGTTCACTGGATCCGGGTTCCGTGATATGATATACGAGTTCGGAATACAGCATCACTTTGCTTCTGTGGAGCACCCGCAATCCAACGGGCAAGCAAAAGCTGCGAATAAGGTCATTCTCGATGGGTTGAAGAAGCGCATGCTGGAAGCTGAAACCTCGTGGGCGGATCAATTACCCTACGTTCTTTGGGGAAACCGAACGACGGCCCAAACGTCCACTCAAGAAACTCCTTATAGTCTGGCTTACGACTGCGAGTCAATGATTCCAGTCGAAATAGGGCTGCTTTCGTGGCGTAGGAAGAGCATTTTATCACAAGGAGAAGCGGCCAATAGCGAGGCACTGTCAGTCGAGTTAGATTTGGCAGATGAAGCCCGGGTCACCGCTCATTGCTGGGACATTGCAATGAAACAGCTAATCGCGGCTTGCCATAATAAGAAGGTTAAACCCCGGACTTTCCAGCCAGGCAGCTTGGTCCTCAGAAGGGCCGACGTTGGAAATAAAAATTCCAAGGACGGTAAACTTGCAGCTAATTGGGACGGTCCTTACCGCGTTCGGGAAACTCTCGAAAAAGGAGCATACATTTTGGAAAACTTGGATGGCAACCCAATCAAGCGAACATGGAATGCGGACAAGTTAAGAGCGTATTACAGTTAGACTTATCTTCTGTATGCCTTAAAGCATCTTTTTCCATTCTGTTTTTCATCTAAGTTAGATTTTGAATTCGATGTTGGCCTCCGGGCTTTTCCCTTGTTAACAATCGGTTTGTCGAATAAGAATGAAACTCTCGTTGGAGGGTGTTTGTTGATTTCCAAACGTTGTTTTACTCAAGGATGAACTTGTTGCCGACTTCTCAGCCGAAGAAAATGGGTCTGGAGAGCTATCGTAGCCCGAACACATATTTACTCCGAGGTATCAATAGGAAATGTCATGTCGACCCTGATCAGGTCAAAATGCTTGGACGTTATCGGGACAAAACCGAACCCGGGCAGGTGACAATTTTCATTTGCCTTTGGATGACCCGGTTAAAACACCCGGATTATTACAAGTCAGTGTGATCACTTACACCTCAATATTACGTGGTTTTTATTACCAAATGCGCGTTCGCAGAATCTGCTTACCTTTTTACGACCTTGGCCCGGTCAATCGCAATAACATGCAAATTTAAATTGTGATACGATGCATCGTGATTACTAGGTTACCGACAACCGCTAATTGCATGCAAAAATGACCAGATTGGCCAATCTGTTCAACAAATTGTTAATACCGGTAACACACCCGGTCAGAATAACAAACAAAATAAAGAAATTAGCACGTAGGCTCAGGGACAGTCGAGGCTTCCTCACCCGTTTCAGCTTCCACCACAGCCGCGTCGCCATCTATACGGGTCTCAGAATCCGCCGGGGGCTCCACGAAGGGGATAAACTCCCCATCCTCAACATATGATCGGAAATGATGTCCTTTGGTGTTGGGTTTGACCCCGGGTTCAGAGCTTGGATCTGGGCCAGCGAATTTTGGAAGGCCTCCACCACGGACCCTTCCAACAGCGCCTGAAGCCGCGCTATCTCAGCCGTGAGGGCTGAAGAGGACGCCTCTCCCTCCGCCTTGACCTTCTCCCTCTCAGCCATGATGAGCTGCACCTTTTCCTCGTCCACAGCCCGATCCGCTTTCAAGCTCGTAATCATCACGTTGGCATCAGCTAAGATCCCTTGGGTCTGTTTCAGTTCAAATTCTAGCTTTTCGAGCTTGGCCTCACGAGCTTGGAACTCTTTAGAGGCAGCATGCCATTGCGTTAATGCCTCATCGCGTTCTAGCTTGGCACGCTTCAGGTCAGCAGCAGCCTCCACATAGTGATGGTGAAGCGTGAGGAATTCCTGAGTCAAGCCGGCCCCTCTCAAAAAAGCGTTGCCAGCAGCTTGGATATCCCTCATGTCGGCTTCGAGTAGGGGTACCGGTTTATGATAGCGGCGGGGAGGCAGAAGAGCAACGCTCAATTCTTCGGTAATTCCCTTACTCCACAAATGGGAACGGGGAATCATAGACCGTGGTCGAGGAAGTGCTTGGGTAGCTTGTGTAGAAGAGGGCCCGGCTCCAGTCGAGCTCGGAGATGGTTTTGCTGCAGGAATAGGGGATGGGCTAGGCGAGATCGGAGGAATCTCACTCACAGGCAAGGGCTTTGATTTCTTTGACTCGGCCGCCTTCGAGGACTCACCGACCTTCTGCTTGCCCATGTCCCCAGCCGACCTCTTTTTCCCCTTAGCAGGCACCTCCGGGATTCCAGCCAGGTATTTCGGCCCTTTCATTTTGAGATCTACAGAGAAAAACGCAAACATCATTTCAGCAAGGACGGGAGAGTAAAATATCCATGATTAAGAGTAAAAAGCAACGCTAATATATGAACAGCAGAAAGGTCATACTCGGAGTCGCTTCCATCTCTTCCTAGAGTTGGGCCTCGGCCCGACATTGGGCCACCAAGGAAGCAGCCCCAACAGTACCTTGTGCCCTCACATGGTCTGTTATACGGTCAATGGCTTCCCTCTCATGCTTGAGCAAAGTGCTCCGCCCCACCTTATAGGCACTAAGTGACACGTCATGGTGATCTTTGCACCAATATAGGTTAAGTTGCCACTCGACGTTTGAAGAGTCAGGGCCCTTAAGGAACCAAGGTTCTGCCCCAGACTTAGCGACCACCTTAAAGAAGTTCGGCTTAAAGTGCTTGAAGGAATCAGATACCGGGGTAAACAGCCGCCTGTTGGCGATGCCCCGAATCGAGGTCCAACCCTTGAGCTCGGCTGCTTCCTTCCCAGATCGAGTGGTATGAGGGGTGAAGAAGTAAAAAAACATAGCAGTGGTACAAGGCAAGCCTAAGCTCTTGCAGAACCACTCAAAGGCAATTACATACCCCCATCCATTGGGATGTAACTGCGAGGGAGCTACGCCAAGGAACTGAAGGATGGCAATCTGGAACTCGGTAAACGGAAAGCGAACACCGAGCTTAGTGATATAGTCAAGATAGAAGAAGAAAAAGGAGTTGTGGCTACCCTCCCTAATGGAGCACACCGGCTCTTCCTCATCCGGGAGGCAAAAAGAGTAGCTGGTAGTTTCTTTTACGGGGAGGGCTCTTAGGTCAGCTGTGGCCAGCTTCGACCAATATGACAGCACTTCTCGGGTTACCCAGGGAAATTTGTCAATTAAGCTCTGTGACGGACTAACGCGGTTCGCGGTACCAGACTCTGACCCCGCGGTATGAGAAGAAGAGGACGACTCCATTACACCTACCACAGAAATTAAATAAAGCAGAATTAGAATATGTTCAGCATACCTGATGACAAAAGTTGAAGGCGTGCTTCCACACCCAAAGTAAAATTTGAATCCAAATCTGGAGGATACGATGGCGGGGTCTGATTACTCGGGTCAAGGTTGTGTCGGCAAGAGCCCAAGATCGATTCAGCGGTAGCGGAATCCCCAATGGAAAGAAGTCGGGTACATTCATACAGACAATCATAACAAGGGCCGATATATCCATCCACCTCAGCCCTAGGACCCGGAATTTCCGCGTTATCATATTGGTAGTTTGGAGCATCGTCTTGAATTTGCGAAACCCTCGCCTGGGCAACTCCAGGAGTTCTTCCTTTGTTTCCACTGTAAGAAGCGGAAAGCAGAGCAATGGGCTTTTCCTGAGGGGAAGGCGTATCACCCCAAAGCCACCAACGGGCTTTTCCCCTTACAGTTTTACGCAATTCCTCAAGTTCCTCGGGGGTCATATCTCTTATATCCTTAGACATTCTTGGTAATACTCCCAAAGATACGTCAGTCAGAACCCAGAATTGGGTATGATTTAAATAGGGATTCTTAACGGTGAAGGATGAAGGTAGAAAGGAAATAACTCAGAAACCTCACAGGCGAAGTAAGTTATCCAGAAACTCGAGGAAATACAGAAACAATTCAAAAGGTAATCAATTCGCTAAGGCAGATTGAGAGAACAGCCAGAAACAAGGAAACAAAGACACAAAAGGGGGACGAGGTTAAAGAAACGACGGGAAAAAGCATCAATACCTGTTAGAGAGTGGAAGATCGCTCAGGAAAGTGTACAGAAGACACGCGACAAAGTATTCCCCAGCAATGCAGAAAGTTGGGTGGAGAGCAAACTCTTCAAGGAAGAAATGGCGAAGTGGGAAAGCAAGAGAACAAGCGGGTATAAAACTTTCGAAAACCCAACCGTCGGGGGCAAAAGTGCCTTTTCATTCAGAGTAATAATGACGTGACATGGGCATTTAATGCGTTGTCAGCAGTCATTTATTGCACCCGAGGGCCGTAGCGGCTAGCAGGCCTCCATTTCGCCTTCACGATAATCGAGGGGCGTCAGTGGGCAAATAAGCAATGATAACTTTAGAAGAGGAAGCGACGCGAAAGTGGAGTCACCCGGTCATGCGAATTCATGGTAGCCCGGCCAGTGGGGTCCTCGGTTACTCCATACAGCCGAGGCTCGTTCGAGTGCTTTTGGGGCAAGGTATTACGAACCCCGGACCGATCTACCCGTGTTTATTTAGCGAAGACAAATCAATCAGGCATCTCGGATATCTAGGCCATCGACGTTTAATCTAGGGGCAACCAAGGTCAGGCACATCATGGTTATGTCGGCGAGTAATATGTCTACGCGGCTAGGGACGGATTAATTGGCGAAAATGGATAAAGCAGCTAACCGACATCGGCTACTGAAAGGGGCCTCGATATTAACATTCAAGCACATTTAATCTAAGTCAAGATATGAATAACAAGCGGAAACAAGCTTTATATAGATGATTGATCGGGTTACACAGCTGTCCTACAAGAAAATCAGTTGCCCTACTCATGTGCAAAAATGATTACAAAGATCAAAATGCGGAAAATTGGATTACATTCAAAAAGATTATCGCTAATCTTCAAATTACGACAGGCGAGGAACACCCAGATCTTTCCTCTGGTGGTTGGATAGCTGGAGGGGAGGACGAACACCTGTCCGACAAAGATGTCATATTGATAAAGATTTATGGAGTTCTTAGAAAAGTTTAGACAAGTCCAGGAAGGCTCGTCCAACACTTCTAAGGCTTCCCGCCGTCGGCACAGATGTTTGGATGCAAACTTGGTTCCCATCCCAGGATCCCAGCTGAAGTTGAGCCAGACACGTGAAGACTGGCAAACACATCTGGGACCCCACGCGTCCACCAAGCCAAGTGAGTGAAGACTGGCAAATACATCTGAAGGGGCAGCCACAGCGCTGCGCACAAGAACGCCGTTCCGAGACTCCGAAAGCGTACCTTTCTTCCCCACACGACGGGAAAAAAGGAAAGTAGGCGACGCATAATAGAGACGGAAACTCGTTTCAAAAAGCTCATCGCTTTCAGGGAAAAATTTGGGACAAGTATGGCAATACAAACCAGACGAGGGGGAGAGGCACGTTATGAAGGTACGTTTTATAGGCCAGATAAACTGCAAAGGCCACGCGACAATCAATGGTACTTTAATGCCAGCGGCGTTTTCTTTTTCAAGAAAAGAATAATGACTGCTGAAAAGTATGAATATTAATTAGGCGCGAAAACCCAGGGGGCTGACGGTTCCCAATAAAGTAAAGATATGACCGCAGATTGTCAGGTAAATATGCCAAACAGACGTCAAGTTAAAGATTGCCACGTGTCTCCCCATCACCTAAGACGGGGGGCAGTACACACAGGTAAAGAAGACGGACACCGGTCACATCGGTTCCTGGCGAAAATCATATAACCCGGCTCATCTGTCAAGCGAACCTACCATTAAGAACTCTCGGTTCTCGATCGCTTCCAAGACTTAGCTCGGCTCATATGTTACTCAAGGATGCTGACCTTAATCCTTGCACGAACCCGGTCCACCCCTTTTTAGGACGATGCGGATTTGGAAATTTCAATTGTGCAACAAACAAACCCGGATACCCGGGTGATTGGAGAAGAAGAGTCCTTTACAATCATAAAAGGAGCAATCAAAGTTTCAAAGCAAATTCAACCCGGATTACATGTCTGGGGGCAATTCAGGTAAAATACAAGTAACTCCGGGGTTCTTTGGATCTCGGGTAGGCACTTTATCGATATCCGGAATCAACCCAGATTCAGCCCGGCAACCCAGAGACCTGGACTACCCAGCTGGGGGGCAACGATATCATGCTATTCAATTGTCAATAGCCGTGATCAAGGCAAGCTCGGACATCCTTACTTCAGAAAAACAAACAACTAAACTCGGCAGCTCAGAGACCTGAACTACCGAGCTTGGGGGCAACTGTTATGGACCTAGTCAAGGCCCATTAACTAACCGGCCAATACAGGGGGCAACCCACGTAGTGATCACAACCCACTAACCGAGGGACCCAGCCATCACCAGGGCGATTAGCACGATCTGTGGGCACACACGACGTGGGAGCCGACCCAGCCATCACCAGGGCGGTTAGCACGATCTTTGGGCACGCACGACGTGGGAGCCAAGGAGCCAACCAACCAGGTATACTCTATATATAGGTAGAGGAAATAGGCGGCCAGGTACACGGTTCTAATCCCGCAACTATTTAGATACTGTTACACTGTGCACACACCGCACCCTTTAGGCGAAACACCTGGTTGTGTACAGTGATCAACACTTCTCTTGTGTGCTTGCTCAATAAGCATACTAGGGAAGTATATCGATCCAAGATCAAACCCTCGGCCTCTCATTAGGCCGGACATCTGAGTTCTATACCAGAACAATAATATTATAATTATTTTCTTGCCTTCGATAATATTATAATTTTTTGGCAGAACTATAATATTATAATTTCTCCTATATTAGTATTACGAGTAGTATAATACTCTATAATGAAGCTACCATACAACAGGCCACTAACTCTGAATTGATTAAGGGGGAAAAAAACCAAGCCACCAAGCCGCTAACCCAGATGCTTCTCCCAACCCCAGTCTCGCTATCGCTCAGTTGCCCCAAAGTCGCAGAGCCGCCGCCTCTCTATCTCTCGCTCTCACAGGCTTTCTAGTGTTCGGTTTCTCTATATTTTGTCTTCATCACCGATCACCGTCTCTTCCTCAGTCTCTACTTCATTTCTCCGCTACTCATCGTCACACTTCATTGGAGCGGGCAATAATGGGGAACGACACTCCAATTTTTCCCCAAGAAATCATAACAAGTATTCTGGTACGACTTCCGGTAAAATCCCTAATCCGATGTCGATGTGTTTGTAAAGATTGGAAGAATTTGTTCAGAACCCCATCCTTCGTTGCCGAACACCTCCACCATTCCACTCGACAAAACCCTTTACTTATTGTCCATAGTGATATCTATAAAGGTACTCTTTGGCACTTATGTTTGCTCAATCGTGAGATGCAAGTGTTTGAATTTCAGCACACACATACAATTGATTCCTTGATGTCGGGGTGGGTCTATTCCAGCAATGGCTTGCTTTGTGTGAAACTCAGGAAAGATTGCCTTTGGTTGTGGAATCCAGCTATTAGAGTAGTCAGACAAGTGCCAAAATCTCTTAACAATCATGAGCATGGGTGTTTTACTGTAGGATTTGGATTCAGCCCAATCATCAATGATTACAAGATTGTGAAATTTTTTGATCCTGTACATTTCGTTGTTCAAGCGGAAGTTTATTCATTAAGGATGGGATTATGGAGAAAAGTTGAAATCGGGAACTTAGAGGGTGTATATGGTCTTCGTTGTGCCGCTTTCGCTTGTAATGGAGCTATCTTTTGGATTGGACTAAAGAAAGATGGGGAGGGGCACAACAAAAGGCGTGTTCAATTGATAGTTTCATTTGATATAGCAAGGGAAGTATTTACGTTGATACCATTTCCTACTATGACTTCTGCCCATAGATGGTGTAATACGCTTGCTAGCTTTAAGAACAAACTAGCTTTATTTTTTCCCAGTGACATTGAAAATTCTGAATCATATGTGATTGATTTGTGGGTGTTGGAGGAGTGCACAGATCCCACCAGGGAGAGATGGAGTTGGGCTAAAATATATACTAGCAGACCCAATCCATACCGCTTTATCATTTGTCCAAAGATTATTTGGAGAAATGAAATTGTTTGCTTAGTAAGCGAAGGTGAAGAGGAGGATTATGAAGGAAAGGTTGTTTTTTGCAATGTCACCACTGATGAATTCAACTTGTTTGATATCCCTCAATGTAGCTATAGTTTTGAGATTTTGGACTATGTGGAAAGCCTGGTACTACTTGACAACATCCATATTTGAAAAATGCTAATATTCAATACCATAGGTTTCTTGCCATGTTTCACCTTTTTATAATTTGTAGTTGCTTAGTTTTATATAATTTAGTTGCTGTTTTGTGGATTATTTGGGACTAGTTAATCTGCCGCTGGTTTTATATATATTGAAGGGCGTTGATCCACTCTGACATTAAGTTAAGTAATTATTCTATTTTAGTAAATTATTTTTTGGTGGAAGAGAATCCACTCACATATTAGCCCATATCACTGACCTCAGGTTAATTATTGGTATGTGTGTGTATTTAATTTTCTGTTGTTCTGAGTTATCTTTGTATGAGAGACTCAGTCAGCTGAATTCTGGGATTTGATCGTTTCCCTTATCAAGAAAGAACATCAAATAGTGGTGTATTGTGGCTGCAAAATTCCAATATAATAAATTTATTGACACCATTATAACCAGCAATAACATATAACTACATGTTACAGAACAGATTTATTGTAAGACAGCTAATAACAATACTATTTGAGAAAAGATATTCATACATTTCTAGTAGGATTTGTGCCAGCATCTCGTGAACGTTGAGTAGGTGATTGATGTATGCTTTGGTATGGTTCTTGCATGTATAGAAGGTGCAATTTGCTACAATGGGGGACAAATGTTTCCTGCATGAAAAGGCATAAAAAAAAAAGTTAAGAAGACAATAGCTATAATTACAACATTTCCATCACTTAAGATGAGTTCAAAGTTCCCACATAAATCTAGTTCTAATGTCAGTCCAATAGCTATACTTACAAGTTAATGACACAAACTAGCTCAACAATAACAACAAAACCTTATCTGTCTAGATGGGGTCGGCTACACGGGGTTAGCTAGTTTTATAACACAAACTAGCTCAATAGTTGGTTAGCTAGTTTTATAACACAAACTAAGAAATAAAAATATTCTCTTATAGACCAAAGTGAACCAAAATCTTGACAGCAAACCAATTTTTTTTTTTCCCAATGTATACTAAATATCTCCGTGACAAAATATTTTCCTTTCATTTCCAACCCATTATTTGATCCAAATGGACTCTAAGAAATCACCTATCAAGGAAAATGTAATGATTTACCATATTTTAGAGAAAATCACAAATTGTTACCGGTAGACAAAATGAAAGAGAAAAGAAACAGTAACTTCAAGAATCAAGAATAAAAAACTAAGCTTAAAAAAAATGAATTTAGATTACACAATCTTCGTCTCTACCAATGTCCTAACTCATTCTTGTCACCTAAGGTAGCCCCATATGGCTAAGATCTTTTCACTTATTTCTAGTATTGATGATATAAAGAAAAACTTGTAATACTTTCAAGGGTTAAAGACCTAATTTGCTACGGAAGTTTTGCTAAGGGAGCGCCCAGCACTCGGAAGTATTTTGGGTATCATTTTTGCCCCGGAAGTTTACAAACATAGCAATTTTGCCCATCAGTTGATCTTGACCGTTGGATTGGTATCATTTTTACCCCGGAAGTTTACAAAAAATTTGCTCCTAAACAAAACTTTCAGGGTAAATTTGTTCTGAAAAAAAACTTCCGGGGCATATTTACTCTTTTTTGTAAACTTCCGGGGAAAAATGATACCCAAAATACTTCCGGGTGTAAGGCGCTCCCTTAGCAATACTTTCGTGGCAAATTAGGTATTTAACCCTACTTTCAAATCATTTCCAAGCATATTATCAGTTTCACATATTGTTTCAATATACAAAAGAACTTCACAATGACAATGGCCAACAACACCCAGTAATATCGTAGGCAAAGTTTTGACGTGCTAAGATGTTCATGTTAAATGTATAATATTGAGGATTTTGTAGTAATTTGTCTAAGTAAATCAGGAAGTTTATCAAGCTTAAATCAATGAGTCTGGTAGAAATTTTGGGCTATTTACAAATGGCTGGCCCTACCCATTAGCATGAGAACTCCCTCTGTCATATTTCACAAAGACACTAATTAAAGCTTATTTTACTGATGAAAGCCTTGTTTTTTTTATGTTTGAAGATGTTGCTGAGAGAGAGTGGACGAGAATAAATTTTTCATTAGGTTCAACCAACTCCACCAAAGTCAATTAATCTAGAGAATGGTTTGAATATTTTATTTCATAGTGTTAGTGTTAATTGGTTTGATTTTTAATTAAGGTGCAACGAGTTATTTTTTGTAATAACTATTTAAATTAATATATCACACAGTTTATTTTACCTTGGGTTAAAGACCTAATTTGCCATGGAAGTTTTGCTAAGGCAGCGCCCAGCACCCGAAAGTATTTTGGGTATCATTTTTGCCCCGGAAGTTTACAAACATAGCAATTTTGCCCATCAGTTGATCTTGACCGTTGGAGTGGTATCATTTTTGCCTCGGAAGTTTACAAACATAGCAATTTTGCCCATCAGTTGATCTTGACTGTTGGATTGGTATCATTTTTGCCCTAGAAGTTTACAAAAATTTGCTCCTAAACAAAACTTTCAGGGTAAATTTGCTCTGAAACAAAACTTCCGGGGCATATTTGCTCTTTTTTGTAAACTTCCGGGGCAAAAATGGTACCCAAAATACTTTCGGGTGCTGGGCGCTCCCTTAGCAATACTTCCGTGGCAAATTAGGTATTTAACCCTTTTACCTTTAATATAATATTTATAGAAAAATAGTTAAGAGTCATGACAATGCTTCATTATAACCGTACTACTACAAAAGGCACATTTAACGTCCGTTTTTAGAACCCTTAGATGACTATTTTCAAGAGACAGTGTATGTAAGTGTTGTTGAAAGTTTTAAAATAGACGTGCGTTTTTAAACTGTCATTTTAAGTTTCTTTTAATGACTGTTTTTATAAAGTAGTTGTTGTAAGTAAGCCTTACAATGATTTTTTAAAAAAAAACAGACGTTGAAAGTTAAATTTTTAAATGAAATTCGTATTTTCTATCCACAATCTTTAAAAAACCATCAGAACAGAGAATAAATAAAACTAAGTAAAAAAACAAACCAATTCCCATAACAGAGAATAAAGAAAACTAAGTGACATCACATTATAACGCCTTGTATATATATAAAAGTTCTCTAAACATGGTTAATATAAAAAAAAATGCAAAAGTTCACAAGTTAATATAATCAAATATGTCCACAAGTATTTCTAAACCACTACGCTATGTAAAAAAAATCTTTTATCCATCTCTACACATCTTCTATCTGTTGTAGAAGATATCCCGCCAAAACGTCTCGGATCAAATTAATGTTTCGATTGTGTAGGGTCCTCATTACCAAAAATATGCAGGTAAATTGAAGAATAAGTTAGCGTAAATCAATCAATTTAATGAAATAACTAACAATTCACTTACAAGAACAAAAATGAAAATCATTTGAGAATGAAGAAATGATCACCTGTTTAAAACTTGAGGTAAGTCCACTAACAATGATGTTATACATATTAAGTAAAACTTAATATCTCCACTTAGTTTTCCTTAGTTATTGAGGGCACTATACATCAAAAGAAAATGATAAAAATGAATAAAGACAAATATAAAGTGATTGTCAATTAAAGAATTTGAATTTAAATAATTTACTTTCAACTGGAACCACTTCGTGTTAGCACTTTTACTTTTCCGATTTTACTTCCCAGCCTGCAAAAGTGCAAGCCTGTGTCTTACCCATGGGTTGGCCGGCACAAATTTTTTTTTTTTCACATATGATAATGTACAAAACCTGCAAGTTTCACACTCCCACCTTGGTACATCCCAATCTCAAAGAGAACAAATCTTAGCCTCCTTTCTCCTTGAAATCAAATTAATATATCTTAATTGCTTGAAGATGATTTAATGTTTTTTGTTTGTAAACTTTGACAATTTGATAACTTTATCTCTTAAATTGTAGATTATGTTTTTAAATTTTTATAAGTGGAATGGTTAATACTAGAAAGGTAAATTTGATGACTCATATATGTCTCGAACTTTCGGCCATCTTAAGAAAATAGGAATTTTTTTATTTGTAAAAAAAACTGAATTGGCGGGCTAGCCTGCCAACCCACACCGTCTGTCATGCGGGCTGATGCATTCCCAGCTCTACCAAAAACTTACATCCTTCCGCACTAGAAAGGGTACATAATAACGTTTCTTATGCCAAATAAAGAAGGAAAAAAAGCCAATGTGAGTTGGCATAGATGGTAAGGGATCCAGGATTAGGCCCTTGGGTCGTGGGTTCGATCCCCCCTGTTGTCGCTGGGACTTCTTTGGTAGGCGATCTCGTAAGTCCCCAGTAAGTACTCATAGAGCCCGGGGCCGTGCCCTGGCCTTGGTGGGGACTCGATAAAAAAAAAAAAAAAAAAAGAAGGAAAAGAAAGGAGAGAACTGATGATGTAGCCATATAATATACAATTTTGCTGTTTTGGCTCTATAAAAGCGCATCAAATCTATATAATACAACACAACTCATTTCTTGAACCCTTTCATCAAGTGGTCGCGCCTGCTCTCAATGAATGTTTGTCGAAATTGTTCGAAGCTTCCAACTTTGATCGTTTCCCTTATTAAGAAAGAACATCAAATAGTGGTGTATTGTGGCTGCAAAATTCCAATATAATAAATTTATTAACACCATTATAACCAGCAATAACATATAACTACATGTTACAGAACAGATTTATTGTAACACAGCTAATAACAATACTATTTGAGAAAAGATATTCATACATTTCTAGTAGGATTTGTGCCAGCATCTCGTGAACGTTGAGTAGGTGATTGATGTATGCTTTGGTATGGTTCTTGCATGTATAGCAGGTGCAATTTGCTACAATGGGGGACAAATGTTTCCTGCATGAAAAGGCATAAAAAAAAGTTAAGAAGACAATAGCTATAATTACAACATTTCCATCACTTAAGATGAGTTCAAAGTTCCCACATAAATCTAGTTCTAATGTCAGTCCAATAGCTATACTTACAAGTTAATGACACAAACTAGCTCAACAATAACAACAAAACCTTATCTTCCTAGATTGGGTCGGCTACACGGGGTTAGCTAGTTTTATAATACAAACTAACTCAATAGTTAAGAAATAAAAATATTCTCTTATAGACCAAAGTTGGTACAAACAAAATACTAAATACCACAAGTGTCAAAATTTAGGTCTTTGGAATCAATATTACAAAATGATAGTGAAATGGATCAGAAAATTATGCATATGATTGGGTGGTTGAAATGAGAAAAGGCATCATAAGTTGTTTATGACCACAGTAAATCTACTAAGCTAAAAGAAAAGCTTATCAAACAATATAAAGCCAGCAAAGCTATAGGGTGATAAACGCTTTTCGTTGAAGTTAAGATGGATGCATGATCATACCAATTAGAAAACAAGAAGAAATTAATTTAATTGTATATAAAAGAAAGTTCCATGCATATCTATCAAAGAGAAAATTGTAGAAAACTAGATAAGGTAGTTTGGATATGAGTAAAGAAAACCACTAAAATCGGCCCTGAGGAGAGTTGAGCAAATAGTCTTTATCACTGGAAAAAAAAAAAAAGCTCATCATCAAATACATTATATCTGTTTTAATCAATAAAATAGTACACCAAAACTCTCTAAGTGCATGTTTGTTTTAGCTTTTTAGAAGTACTTTTACAATTTATAAGATAAGCATGTGATAAGAGTTTTATCTTAGCTTGCGGAAAAAGACTTTTAAAACCATGGTTTGAGGGTTTTCCAAACAGGCACCAATAACTCTAGTCTTTCAGCCATTAAAATTCACAAATTCCATTAGGTTTCCTAAAGATCTACATTTATCAATAAGAATAACCAATAATATTATGCATTGACCTCATGTTTGGTGCCACTTTACATTACCTACTGATTAAAATTTCAACCCCATACCAGTATTAGCATACTAAAACTAAAACAAAAACGAAATAGAAACACAAAAATGTTGAACAATTTATCATGTTACCTATAAACAGTAGCTCTCAAAATTAATTTTGGTGGAGTCACTTCCTATTTGGCTCAGCTGCATATTATAATGATTCCTGTGTTTGTCCAGTGAAAAGGTAAGTGCATATCCTCCAAGTGTCAGGGAATATACGTACCTGCAAATCATCTCATTAACTATTCAAATTTCATGATAGATCATAATACTGTAAGGATAGGTTGTTGTCAGTAAAAAGATAAAGTAGTCTTAGACACTTACGCTGAGTCAAAAAGATCAATTCCGGTGGCTATTCCTTGCAAAACCTCCTTGTAAAGTTATAATTATTTTTTCATGTAAATGTAATAAATTTCTTTTCAATCTGGCTGAATTAAGGAAAAATTAAATTTGTAAGGTTTTTTTATAAACATTTTAAAGAACAAAGATTATGCATATGGATAAGAAAAGGATGAATAAAATGATAATCATAAATTATTTACTAACCCAAACCTAGGTCAACTATCAATTGAATTAAAATCATGTCTCCATCACTCTTTGATATGTAAGCTGTAAATAAATAAATAATTAGAATAATTATGTATACGATTGGGGATTAGTTAGTAACCGTTTGGGGAAGTTAGCAAAAGTTTGGGGAACTATCTAATTGTCTAAGTTGCTCATCCTATATATATATATAGGGGTACTTAGACTACTGTATGTTGATGAATTGTCATGATGAATAAAGATATGCAGTAGTTCTCTACTTCTCTTCTCCCTCCCGACTCTGTCTTCTTCCCTCTCTCCTCTGTTATGCTTCTGTTCTGCTCCTCTGAATTCTGTTCTCTTTCTCTTCCCAAATCCTCTAAATTCTCTACATCCTACCTGACACTCTTACGTGATCATGCTGCTTAAAGTGCCAAATCTAGTAGGTAGTTCATAATACCAACTAAATATGACATTTTGCATCAAAGATTAATGCCAATGAACCAAAAAAATAGCTATATTAAACAAGATACCTGGAAGTCCAAGCCCAGAGATCATGCGTGGCTTATCATCTGGCAGGATATCCTGAGGATAAAGTCGTTATGTTCTATTTCATGCTATTCAAAGAAAACATCAATTTTCTACCACTATGTACACGTATAAAACATGCTCGAGTTTTACCAAAAAAAGGCTTGTGTGCGTGTGTATGGGATTTTGCGATAAAGGAAATTAAAAAGAAAAAACCTCTCCATGAATTTACAGGGCACTAAAGTTTTGTTTGAGAGAAAGAAGACAATCAATAACTTAAGCGTTTCTAGAGCCAAAGCCCAGGCCACTTCTTTCTATTTCATTTGTTCAGAAACAATGCCTGCTAGCTCAAACCACTCTGTATAATTAAAGATTGCTACTAAGTGACGAAGACAAGGTGGAGACAACCAATGAAATGATGTCCCAGAACAGAGGAAACTCTATAAGGACATCGCGCTGACCCAAGCAGGGTTTGAATTATCACCAGAAATTATTAGCATTCACATTCTCAATGGATACAATAATTCCCAATGGGGCCAGTTCATGATCATTAAGGAAACAAAAGATGAGGCCCTAGTTGAATTAGGTTCTGTGGATAATTTGAGAGAAAAATACATTCTTCTCATATATTTCATAGAGTACTGACATACAGCAGGCTATAGATTGGTGCTCCTCAATGTACCAATTGAACTAATATAGATTAGGCTTTAGGTCCCAATTCAGAACACAGCATCTTACCATGATCGCTGTAAGAAGAGGAGGTCGTTCACCAATGCTCTCTCCAAGCCCAAAGCCCCCAATCCCATAACCTGCATAAATTATTACAGCTCCATTTTTTAGTTGTACACAACAATATATGTGGATAATTATTCTAACACTGAAATGTGTGATTATAACTCAAGAAAATGCCTACTTCAACTGTAAGATAAGCAACAGTCACCCAGTCAGTATAGAAACTCTGGAGGTAATATAAGTGATTAAGTACAACTTCACATTTCCAGTTTGTTACCAAGACTGTATTCAGTTAAGGTTGGGAGACAACAGAAGGAAAAAGGATTATGTGACTAGTGATAAGAGGAAATAAAGATATTCAGTTATACACTCAAAAACTTTTTCTTCCACTCCAAACCGAAACACATGCCAAAAGATGAAAATATTAGTTAAAAGGGGGCCAAAGTTGTAAGAGGATTAGTTACTAAGCTTTCACTAATCACTATAAGATATTCTTAACAAATAAAATACAAGTCTCTAAGCAGTAACACTTCATAGTAACACATCAGAGGACTAGTGGTGCCTGATCACTTTACTCTGGCTGAGAAACAATGGAAGACAAGGAAAAAAGAAAGATGCAGAATTTATATAGACATGCCAGAGTAGACCAACTTGTCCCATATCCAAAGTATGAGCCGCATCTAGCATAATCTAGGCTAAAAAGGGATCAATGGCATGTAATAATTACGCAGAAGCAAATATCACCATATTTGCATAATTTTTCATTACCTATGAAACTCAAGCAGTAAATAGATATCAATGGTGTAAACCATTTATCCAATAATTACTTAATGGTAAGTTCCAGCGCATCTGCATAATTTTTCACTACCTATGAAATTCAAGTGTTAAATAATAAAAATAATGTAAAATATTTAGTTAGATGCCTTTTCAAATAAAGGGAAGAACCTGATACATTTCGCTTGGCTACCTCCTCCGCACAACACTTTCGTTCTTCCAAATTTGAACCTCCAACAATGGTGCCAAAGGCACATCCACCTGCCTGAATTTTGAAACATAAATGCATGTCCAGTGTAAGTCTATCATATTGATAACATAGTGCTTAGTCACAAAGTGAATATTTATAAATAAACAAATTTATCAATGACCCATGTCAAAACAAAGCTGACTAGATGACATTAAAAAACCCATCTTTATGCTGCAATGCTGAATGGTAAGCCTTAAGTCAATCAATGAAGAATTCCTTGCAATATTTTTCCTTTCCACTTATGATGAAAAAGTGAGAGTGAGAACGAGAGCGAGAGTATGACTTGCAATTGATTTAGCCCACAAATCTATATATCTATATATAAAATAAAAAAAACTCCAACAAACAGCATTATTCCTAAGCCACAAAAAATGCGGTTCATTTCTCAAACTCCCTTCAATGCATAGGACCCAAACTAGTTTAACCAAAAAAAGAGGTAGGGAGCATAGGTTCATAGTGGGTGTTTGGGCAGGGGAGCTATCCATCTCCTTAGATTTGAAAAGCTCAAAAATCAACCCTTTGTCTTCTTTCCCGCAGTTTGTATCAAGGGTCTTGATTATGGGCATTCAAGTAATAATAAAATCATAGCAAAAACTGATAATATGGAAAAGGAAATCCTTTCAACCAGCTTGAAACAAACAATAATAATAAATTATGAGGAACTTCATTCCATTCTAACAAAGAAGAATAACAATATATCACATAATCACGCATTTTCCTTTATCGGATTCAATGCAAGGCAGTCATCAAGCCATCTGACAGTTCAATCTACTGAGGTTTTGTTCCTTTTGTTGGTCACCCCAGCAGGTTCTTCATCAGCCAAAGCAACCCATATGTTTGGCCCCATGTGTGAAATCATTTCCATATAATCTTTGGGTTTAATCTGTCAAAAATCAAAATTAATAACCTTCATCGCATTCACCATTATTTAAAAAACTAATAGTGAACTAATCAATTCATCCAGCAAGTATATAACGATTTTACCAAAAGACGACCACAAGGGGTTTCAAAAGACGCCCCAAGTTTGGTACTTCCAACAGCCTCAGGAAGACAACAAATAGAATCCCTAACTACAGATGCAATCCCATTTCATGCAAACTGAGCATTCGAGGGAGCCCCCGTATTTTAGATATATTCCTTGTAGGAAGTCCTTCCATACTGCAAAAGCACTTTTGCCATAACTTACTCAACTCAAATCAATGAGGTACTATAGCAATCTTTAACTTTTTAAAGGATTCAAATTTCCCGAGCACCATTTTTATTTATATTGATGTCTTGCAACAAATACCTCGAGCAAAAAGTTGTTACTACCATGTTGCTGCAACCATGATTATTACAACCAAAACGCATTTGCAGTTCTAGAATTTCTCAATCAACTCCACCTTGACCATAACATGATAGCTGGCCCCAAGTAACACACCCCAACACCACTGTAAACCCAAGACCGTACCCATGGTCAGCTCAAGTCAATAAAGTACGATCACACAATCACCAAAACTCAAAGCCCCAAATATATTTAAATCAAAACGATGCTGTCACAAGTTGGAAACAAGCAACATTACAGTAGTGACTCATTTTTAATAATAAATACACAATTAGGTCCCTTATAGATATGCCTTGTGATTCAACACAAGGACCTATTTCTTTACCTAACTTCATGTTCATCTTCCACTATTAAAGTATATATTCATCGAGATAATGCAGGAGGTATCCTTTTAGTAACAAATTTAATCAGAAGAAGGGATGAGATTGGGCGAAGTGCTTACAAGTGGAGAGGAGAAACTAGAAGGTGACGACAATCAGGAGAAGGGAGAGAAGAAAGAAGGTCGGGGGATATGAAGTGAGGGAGGCCTTTACGAGTAGATAAGAGAAGAGCAGGCGTCTCTATAGGATTCGGACAGCTTCCGATCTCCAGTACTCCGGCACGCGCACCACCGCTCCAAGCCTTCACGTTAAACTTCATTTTCCCTCTCTCACCCGCTTCGCTCCGCTGACAGTGAGGCCTATTTGGGACGATGAAATGGACTTTGGAGGAATTGGATTTTAAGGATGGAAATAGGAATTGGACCGTTACAAATATGTTTGGTTGGAGCTAGAATCTTGATATAATTTTATTTCATGGGAATTTAAAATATAAAATACCAAAAATGCTCTTATCAGAATTGAAAAAAAAAAAAAACTACTGAGAGGTCCCAGACATAAAATTTTATTATTATTTATAATTAATAAGTCTCTTAAAACTGACTTATTATTGATATGTCTCAATAAATTTGTGTAAAAAATTCAGAAAATCCAAAAAAACAGAATTTTAAAAATGCTAAAGGATAAACGTACGTTCCAAATATTCATAATATCATAAAGATGTAAGGTCTAATTTATCCCTTTTTTATAAGGGTTTAACAAATTCAATTTAAGTTTTAACAAATTTTAATAAAATTTTCACAAATTCCAATTCCAAAATAATCATTTGATAGAATGACGAGGTATTAATTCTCACACTTTTGATAAGGGTTTCACAAGTTCAGATATTTTTTTAACAAGTTTTGATAAAATTTTCATAAATTTCAATTCAAAATCATCATTTGCTACAATGGTAAGGTATTGATTATCACTTTAGATCAGGGTTTCATAAGTTCATATAAGGTTTTAATAAGTTATGACAAGATTTTCCCAAATTTCAATTCAAAATTCACCACTTGTTACAATGGTAAGGTATTGATTCCTACTTACAATAAGAGTTTCACAAGTTGAGATAAAGTTTTAATAAGTTCAGATAAGATTTTATCAGAAGTGAGAATCAATACTCTGTCATTGTAGCAAGTGGTTATTTTTAAATTGGAATTTGTGAAAATATTATCAGAACTTATTAAAATATTATATGAACTTGTTAAAACCCTTATAAAAAGTGAGAGCACATTTTTAAAACTCAAAGGACATTTATGTCATTTTTATTTGATTTTGAAAAGGACAAATCAAACTCTTATAGCTCTCTAGCATTATGAATATGCAGAAGATTTTTTGTCACTTTTTAAGAAATTTTTCTTGTATTTTCCCTAAAAAAAAAAATTATAAATATAATAGTCTTAAATATGGTGTCAACGGATAATAGTATTAAATTATTAGATAAAATATAGATGAATAATAAATTAGCAAGGCATTGACTATTTGAGAAAATTGTTTGATTAGAAATCTACACTCATTCAGTCATTTTCTCTATCATAATTAACATAAAATTAAGGCTCAATTTGATAGCATAGGGACTTAAGAACCTGTTTGGATTAAAGAAAATGTTGGAAAGGAATAGAAAATATTTTGCCACATAGATGTTTGGTTTGCATTGGAAAAGAAAAAATGTTGATAGGAATATTTTTATATGGTTTAATGAAAATGAGGTAGGAAAATAGGCAAAAAGACTATTTTCCCTGAAGTAAAAATATTATTGAAATGTTTATAGGATCAACTCACATTTTCATATCATATCCAATATCACATCAAGGTACTTTTGTGTCTTTAAACATTTTTCCTCCCCACTTAAAAATTGGTTCCAATCAATTTTGTGGAAACCTATTTTTAAATTGGTGGGTTCCGAAAAATATTTTCCCACAAAAATGATGAACCAAACGGCTGCCATTGATGAGAAGATCCAATTTTCCCTATCCCTCCTCTCATTTTCTTTGAACCAAACAGGGGAGAAAAGTGTCCATGGAAGTGAAATCAAGGTTTTAATACAACATTACAAGATAAGTCAATTTTTGATGGCACTCAATTCAATCAAAATGATAGAAGTGGGTTCTTACCACACTCCATAGGGGTGAGCATGGTGCCCAGATGCCTGGTATGCCCGCCCAAGCCCGGCAAAAAATTGCCCAGCCCAGCCCTAAAAAAGTGGCCCGAAAAATATTTGGGCAGTTTTGGGCTGGGCATCGGGCAGGGGGTCTTGCCCTGCCCATTTGGCCCTACCCGGAAAATTAAATATATTTAAATAAATATTATTCTATATATTTTATTTTATTTAAAAAATATTATATTATTATATCTAAATATATTATATTATACTTCATGTATTTCCAAAGCTTTGAAATTCTGTGAAGTGTGAACTAGAATCTTTATGGAGTAGAGCAATACGTCACTACTTGGGCAGGGGAAGCCCGCCCTGCCCAGCCCGCCTTTACCCAGCCCGAAAATGGTTAGGGCTTTTATCGGGCAGGGCTGGGCCTTGGGCTGCAAAATGCAGCCCATTCATTCTTCGGGCTGGGCATCGGGCTGGGGTCTCGCCCTGCCCAGCCCTGCCCATCCCCACCCCTATCACTCCATATTTGATTGTCTCTATTCCCCTATTGTCCTTATACTCCTCCTTCCCTACACGATAACCACAACATTAGCAATGATCCTCCATGTTAACAGCAACAACAATCCCCCATTGCTGCAGGGGCGGATCCAAAAAATTTATGAAGGGTGAGCACTAGTGGCGGGGGAATTTAGGGGCTTGGGGGTAACGCCCCCGATTTTATTTATTTTTTTTGGAAAGTTTTAAATGCATTAAAAAATAAAAATATATAAATAAGAAAACAAAAAAATTTAAAAAAATATTCATGAAATAGAGTGAATAATGATGATGTAATAAGAGAGACATTTATTTTACAAACTTGTCATGTAGAAAAGTAAGGCTAAGTGTTGTTAAAAATGCAACTGCGGAAATTACAATGAGGGGTGAGCACTCAATAAATTTAAATAAATATATTTTAATAACAAAAGTATATTACAATAAAAATAATTACAATGTCATCCTTCTAGGCCTTATTTTTTGGAATTTCATTATAATTATCAATGCGACCGGCTGGCGGCCGACCACCCCCGGCGGCCGCGCGGCCGACGACCGGCCACCCCACCGCCGTCACTTCCATCCAAGTTAACGGTCAACGTCTGGTCAACTAACGGCCCGTGGTATTTTTGCTCCAAAAACGTAACCACGTGTGTACTTTTGTTCCAGAAAAAAGCTCGTGGTGCTGGGCGCTCCCGGGAGTAAAGCACATATATAAAATTGCTCATTTACCCTTCATTAAGTAAAGTTAGCTGCATGAATCACATTATGGTATTCTTTTTCTTTTGATAAACGATCAAAATGCATTAAAATAACAGGACATTAGTTTTCTACAACCATACGAGGATATGATTGTAGAATATTGAAAATGCATTAACTTTACAACTATATTTTTATAGGGATTAACATATCTGCTTTTGATGCAGATAATTTACTCTGCAGCAAGCCAAAACTGCGTCGTTTATTCTTCTTTTTTATAAAACATATACATTATATTTCAACGCTGAGAGTGGCAACACAGCCATAAACAGGATCGGACAAGCGAGCTTAGTGAAACTCATGTAAAGTGCGTGCTTAAATTAAGTGGCGAAGTGGGCAGAGCCCTGATTGAAGCTAAAGTGGGGAATAAAGATGCAGCCAGCAATGCATTTCCTGCGGAGGAATTTGCAGGCGCCGTAGGGAGGGGTGGAAGAGGCGGAGGAAGAAGCATGACGTCGAGGGTCAGCCATGGGGAGAAGGAAGGAGAAGAGAGAGTGAGAGAGGAAGAGAGAGAAGCGCCGTAGGGTGGGTGGAAGAGGCGCCGCATGTATATGGTATATATATTAGGTGGTGTTTGTTGGATTAAAACAAGAAAAGAATAAAAAAACTTGGAGAGTTTTGGTTTCCTGAGAAAGCACAAGAACAAGAACCTTAGCTCTTCGCGTGAGACGATAAAACTGATTTTAAGGTGGGCCCCGCATTAAATATTGTCCCTTTCAGTTTTCCTTCTTAAAAAGAGAACAAACGACGCAGTTTTGGCTTGCTACAGAGTAAATTATCTGCATCAAAAGCAGATATGTTAATCCCATTTTTTATATATCAAGTTATCAACAACTAGATTTTGAAATATATCATTCATTCACCACTCTTGTAATTCTACTGTGATTGTATCTAAAGTAAAGAAAAAAACAAAAACAAAAAAATCTGCTCACCATAAAACAAAGCAGGTTGAGATAGATGAGCAATTTATAAATGAAAATATTAAGGCTAAAGTATACTTTTAATTGTTTTAGTTTATATAAGGTATACTTTGACCATTTGGTCTTATAATTCTAACACTGTTAATGTTGTTAACGGAAAACGTTGATGCAACAATCTCAAATGATAACTGTGTAATTAAATGTTATTAATCTTATATTTAAAATATGTGTAAATTAAAAAAATATTTAAAAACCTTATGAAACCGTCAATATCAAGACCTCGATTGTATTAAAAATTTTAGGTCAATAGTCTAAATATAGTAGTTTAATAATCTAAATAGAAAAATCTTGATTTTATTTACAACGATTTATCGGTTTATTTTAGTTTAATAATACAAATATATTATATTAAAAAATTAAAATTAAAATATACTTTATCAGTTGCATAGTTATACTTAAGTTTGTTGCATTAACGTTTTCTATTAGCAATATTAATGATGTTGGAAATATATGACCAAAAGAATAATTTATAAAATTAAAAGACTAAAATTATATTTTATGTAAAACTTAAAGGATAAAAAGTATACTTTAGCCAAATATTAAAGGAAAAAGAGGAAAATAAAAAAAATGTAATACGATAATATACTCCCTTTGATATTGCTAAATATAAGACACAATTGACTTTTTGGGGAGATTCACTAAGCTAATTAAATTTCTTTAAAATGTTTATAGTTATCATTTTTCTCCAAACTAATTTGTATGACTTATAAACTGATATATAATTTAATTATACACAATATATGATATAATTAAATAACTAATTTAATCTCCTTAATATCTCTAAAACAAAGTTAATTAGATCTTATATTTAGAATCAGAGGTAATAATTTCTTATTTTTAGGACTAAGCTAGATTTAAAACCTAAAAGTGAGATAGATATATAATATATTTAAGTGATAATACACACACACACACATAGGGTTTAATGTTCCTGGTTTTACTGCAGAAACATTTTTTCTGCCACACTCACATAAAAGTGAGTGGATCCCACTAATATTTTCTCTCTCTTCTTTTTATAATGGGACATACTCACTTTTATATGAGTGTGGCAGAAAAAATATTTCTGCAGCAAAAAAGCAGAAACATTAAACCCGTGTGTGTGTGTGTGCCTATAAATTCTCAATCTCAGCTGACTGATTTATTAAGGAATGAGTAGTTGAGGGTTTTTTTTTTTTTAGGAAATGAGTTGGATTCATCCATGATTTAAGTGCAGGGCGAAGTCTCCCTTCGTCCTAGGTGATATTGATGTTGGGCAAGGCAAGCCGTCTCTTATCCTCAAAGATTTACTTAGACATCTAAGAATTAGAATACCTCCCTCAATGCTTTGACCAACTCTAGAATGAACCTCCTCTCTTTAATGACAATGTCCGACCCTTTTACTAGGAACAATTGATGGTTGTTATAGATAACGTATGGCAAAGAAGCATGTGGGCCATTAAAAAGAGCAATGTGAGTTCTAGGGCTCAGAAAAAAGTCCAAATGTTGTGCTACCAAATTCGCCCACGTCTGCACCACCTGAAGTGAATTTGAGTTGCTTAGGGGAGTATGACATGTTTCTAGAAACATTTTCAGCTGTAATGTTGGCTCGTTTTTCATAAAAAAAAAGGGTTAAGTAGCAATTTTATTCTGAAAGTATACCCCTAGGAGCAATTTTGCCCTGAAAATTTTTTGGATTCAATTTTGCTCCGGAATATCAAAAGGTAGTAATGTTGTCCTCTCCTAACAGTAGACACTGACAGTGTTAGCACACTCGAATGTGATGTCTTACACTCGAGTATGTACAAACGATTTTTTCCCCCTGAAGTGCACACTTAGTGTGTGTGCACAAGGCACACTCGAGTGCTACGAGAGGTTAGAATTCAGGGAAAATTCTAATTAAATCAAGTTGAAATACCAAAATTCAAATTTAGATATACATTTTTAGTTAGACTTAATTGGGATTTTCCTTTTATTTTTAATTCGTTTATGTATTTGTTTTATGTTTTTTCTTTGATATCTAGAGATAAGATTTTTTTTTTTTTTTTTTTGTGGTTTCCTTTAGGGAGTGATACCAAAGACCTAGTCTTGCAAAAATATATTTTCTCTGCTCCTTATTATAAGATACCAACTAACAATTCTCACAAATCAAGAAAAACAGTTAAAGTCAATAAAGTTGTCATAGAATTACGTAATTTCGAATATTATCTCTACTAATTACACTAAATTCTAATTTCATATTAATTATTACTCTCACCTACTACCCTTATTAATTATGGGCATACATAGAAAAAGATAATTAATATTCCTTGGGAATAAGCAAGTGCTTTATAAAAATAACCAAATACATTTATTAGTTGGTGCCTTATAATAAAGATCAGAGGGAGAACATAACAAGATTTGTGTCATCCTAATGCTTATCTCCTGAAAATCATTTGGGTATATAATAGTATAGGGTATATACAAGAAAAATTTCATTTCAAGTCCAAGGACTCAATAAAATGTTTAAAAAGTTCAAAGGAAAATTCAAATGTCAGAAAAGTCCCGTCAATAACTCCTTTTGTTGGATTAACAACTCACATAGATTAACAACTCTATCTGTAGGATTGACAACCTTTTGAAACTTGTCTGACATCTAAATTTCTCTTGAAACATTTTTGATAATTTTTTGGTTCGTGGGACCAAAAAGAAAATTTCTCTCCATACAAATGTGTGGGACACACACACAATCATTACTTCTCATAATGATGTGGGATCCACACCATCATTCGTCTTCGTCTCCAATCTCTTCCGCCAACTTGGTGGTTCACTTGCATGGAAAATATGGAAAGGGAAAAATTACATTTAATGACCTAGGAGGAAAATTACAGCAAAGGACCCATTTCCTATCAGTATAAATTCCCACGCTGGGTAAGGCAGAAACTGAATGAGAAAAAGAGAGAGAGTAGCGACGGGAGAGAGATAAGGAAGAGGAAAGTGTGATAAATTCAAACCTCTGGAAGGATATCCTGAATAGAGCTGGAAAACAGGGTTGTAGAGTTGGGAATCGGGTCGGTCCGTGAAGGGTCAGGGCCTAATAGGGCCGGTCCTCTGGGGCTCAAAGTAAGAAAAACATCTGTTTTTTAAAGCTTGGTCCGAGAGCATCAAGGCCAGGGCCGGCCCTCCAAGGCCTGGAAATTACTATTCCAAATTTTAACTATTTTTCCTCCATTTTTTTAAAGAAATATAATTAGTAAATTACAAAATGAATCATCCGACAAATAAGTACAATCACTAATTCATAATCAAAAGTAAATTATGTTTACAAATAACTCACATAAAATATAAGAAGTATAACACTAAGCGACATTAGTACGATGACTATTATTGACGTCATCTTCGCCACTATCATAAATTTTAACGACATTTGATTGTTTTTCACTTTGAGTAGTAGCCTCTTGCTCATGAGTAAGAATATCATGAATTTCTTCTCCTGCATCATGAACACATTCATAATCTTTTTTTGCAACAAATAATAAACCAAATCATGAAATTAGAGTATAGTTATTGGGGTTTAAACTTCTCATGTTGCATGAGAAGAAGAATATTCCTACACATACATGAAATGGTGGAACACACACACACACACACACACACACATATGTGTGTGGGTCCCACCATTTCATGTGTGTGTGACATGAGAAAACACTTCTCCTACAACATGAGAAGTGTTTTTCCTATAGTTATTATATATTTATAGTTAAATGGATAAATAACTCTATAACAAATACAAAAAATATATAATTGATAAATTCAAAAAGGGGAAAAAAAAAGCTACAGTGAAAAGGGCCTACAAGGTCGGCCCGTTTAAGCCCGAGGCCCTTCAGGGCTGGTCCTACAAGGCCAATTTCAAATATCTCGTCCATTTTTCAAACCCAACCCTTAACGGGCCATGGCTTAAACGGGCTGGCCCGATGGATTCGGCCCGATTTCCTGGCTCTAATCCTGAATGAGAATTATTCCCTATTCCCTATTTTGATTTTATCCCATATTTCTTTTAATTTTATAACAAGTAGTATAATGTAATAAAGCTACAGTTGGCCCCAAAATATAATAATAAAGATATAATATATATAGAGATGAAAATAGGCCAGGCCAGATCATGTTTTAGCTAAATAGGTTTGAGCCTGTAATGGAGGTAAAAGGCCTGAGTTTGGGCCTGAGCCTAAATGCAGGATTTTTTCTAGGCTCAGGCCTAAGCCTTCATAAGGCCTGGTCGGACCTAAAGTCTTTTTAAAGGCCTATTTACAATGCAGGCCTTTAAAAAGTCCTCATATTGCAGGCCTTAAAGGCCATAATTAACTAATATAAGAATAAGGGTAGTACTATAATTAGCTAATTATACTTGAAATTAGAATATAAGAATGAAAAAAATTAAATATTGTGTTATTTATATGATATACATATAATTATATTTATTAAATGTGTAAACAGACCTTACCTGAAGGCTTACATGTCAGATCTTAATAAAAAAGGTTTAACCTATTTATACATTCAGGACTTTAAATAGGCCTTAGTTTAACCTTTTTAACAAAATCAAAGATCACCTGGGCCTAACCTTTTCTCACCCCCTAAATATATACCACTTTTTTTTTTTTTTTGATACAAAAATATATACCACTTTAATAAGCCGCTAAGCCTAATGCTCCTCCCAAGTCCCAACCCCAGTCTCGCTTTCGCTCAGGTGCCCCAAAATCGCAGAGCCGCCGTCTCTCTATCTCTCGCTCTCACATTCTCACTCGTGTTCGGCTTCCTCTATATTTTCCCCTCATCACCGATCACCGTCTTTGCCTCAGTTTCTACTTCATTCCTCCGCTACACATCGTCACTTCATTGGAGCGGACAATAATGGGGAACGACACGCCAATTTTTTCCCAAGAAATCATCACAAGTATTCTGGTACGACTTCCGGTAAAATCCCTAATCCGATTTCAATGTGTTTGTAAAGATTGGAAGAATTTGTTCAGAACCCCGTCCTTCATTGCCGAACACCTCCACCATTCCACTCGGCAAAACCCTTTACTTATTGTCAATAGTGATGTCTCTGAAGGTACTCCTTGGGACTTATGTTTGCTCAATTGTGAGATGCAAGTCTCTGAATTTCAGAACACACATATCATTGATTCCTTGATATCGGGGCGGCTTTATTGCTGTAATGGCATGCTCTGTGGGATGTCGGGGTGGGTTTATTCCAGTAATGGCTTGCTCTGTATGAAACTCAGAGTAATTCTCAAGATTGTCTTTGGTTGTGGAATCCATCTATTAGAGTGGTCAGACAAGTGCCAAAATCTCTTAACGAGCCTGAGTGTTTTTCGGTAGGATTTGGATTCAGCCCAATCATTAATGATTACAAGATTGTGAAATTTTTTGTTCCCGGATATTTCGTTGTTCAAGCTGAAATTTATTCATTAAGGGCGGGTTTATGGAGAAAAGTTGAAGTTGGGAACTTAGAGGGTGTATATGGTCTCGGTTGTGGCGCTTTCCCTTGTAATGGAGCTATCTTTTGGATTGGACAAAAGAAAGATGTGGAGGGGCGCAACAAAAGTCGTCTTGAATTGATAGTTTCATTTGATATGGCAAGGGAAGTATTTACATTGATACCATTTCCTACTATGACTTCTGCCCATGGAGCTTACAATAAGCTTGCTAGCTTTGAGAACAAACTAGCTTTATTTTTTCCCAGTGAAATTGAAAATTCTGAATATTGGGCGATTGATTTGTGGGTGTTGGAGGAGTGCACAGATCCATCCAGGGAGAGATTGAGCTGGGCTAAAATATATACTAGCAAACCCAATCCATACTGCTATAACTTTATCATTTGTCCAGAGATTATTTGGAGAAATGAAATTGTTTGCTCCGTGGAAGCATTCCCTGAATACCAAATCGAAGGTGAAGAGGAGGATCTTGAAGAAAAGGTTGTTTTGTGCAATCTCACTACTGATGCATTCAACTGTTTTGATAGTCCAATATGTAGCTCTAGTCCTGGGATTTTGGATTATGTGGAAAGCCTTGTGCTACTTGACAATATCTATGTTTGAAAAATGCTAATACTTAATACCAAATGTTTCTTGCCATATTTGACCTTTTATAAATTCTAGTTGCTTTGTTTTATGTAATTCAATCGCTGGTTTGTGGATTATTTGGGACAAGCCAATCTACCACTGGTTTTATATATATTGAAGGGCGTTGATTTACTCTCACATCAATTATTTACTCTAGAAATGAAACCACACACTTATTTGTCCATATCACTAACCTCAAGTTGAGTTGGTTGCTGGTATGTGTGTATATATTTTTTCTGTTGTTCTGAGTCATCTTGGTATCAATGACTCCATTTACAATATTAGTAAATCTAAAGGGACAATGCAGGGAAGGAAGGCTAGCAGCTGAATTCTAGGATTTGCTTGATTGGGATAAAATGGGTTTTAGTCGTATATGTGTGTATATATTTTTTCTGTTGATTTGCTTTATATCAAGTTATCAACAACTAGATTTTGAAATATTTCATTTATTCATCCCTCGTATAATTCTACGGTGACTATATGTAAAGTATAGATAAAAAATAAAATAAAATAAAAATTCTGCTCACTATCATAAAACAATGCAGGTTGAAATAAATAAGAAATTTATAAATGAAAATATTAAGCTTAAAGTATACTTTTAGTTCTTTAAGTTTATATGAGGTATATTTTTTGACCCTTAAATTTATAAAATATGCTTTTGATCTTATAATTCTAAAACCGTTAATGTTGTTAATAGAAAATATTAACGCAACAAACTCAAGTAAAGACTGTGTGAACTTTACTGATGGCTGTGTAATTAAATGCTATTAATCTTAAATTTAAAGTATGTGTAAATTGAAAAATATCTAAAAACTTTATGAAGCAATCAATACCAAAACCTCGATTTTATTTACAGCAATTTGTCGGTTTATTTTAATTTAATAATATAAATATATTATATTAAAAAATTAAAACTTAAATATGCTTTGTCAGCTGCATAGTCATCACATGAATTTTCTGCATTAATGTTTTCAATTAGCAATATTAACGATATTAGAAATATACGACTAAAATTATACTTTATAAAATTGAAGGACTAAAAGTATATCTTTTGTAAAACTTAAAGGACAAAAAGTATATTTTAGCCAAATATTAAAGAAAAAAGGGGAAAATAAAATATGTAATAGGATAAGATACTCTATAAAACTCAATTGACCTTTTTCAGAGATTCATGAATCTAATTAAATTTATTTAAAGTATTTATATTTATCATTTTTTCTCCAAACTAATTTCTATGACTTATAATATGATAATATTATATTTAAGTTTAAGCAATAATATTATAATATATATGCGTTTTTGTTTTACCATAAATATATATATGTGTGTTTAATCTTTAATAGATGACATTATAATTAATTTTTTGCCTTCGGTAATATTATAATTATAATAGTATAATATAATAAAGCTACCATACAAAAAGCCACTAATCCAAATACATCGAATCAAATTGGGGACCATGCTTCTATAAATCTCAATATTAGCTGACTGATTTATTAATGAATGCGTAGTAGAGGGGTTGTTATAGATGGATTTGGTTTGCATCCTCTGCCGTCCTATACTCAAAACTAAGTTGTTTTTGTGCAATTTTGAGTTAACCTTTGCTCTTTCTTTTTTGTTTTATAAAAAAAAAATTCACAGTACTGACGAGTATTAAAAAGAAACTTCAGGCTATTGACCGATACTGAAAAAAATATTTCATAAGCTTGAAAAATTATTTTAAGATCTTAAAAAAGTTTTGCTAGATAGATCTCAGGCCCAATCAACGCAAAAGGAAGTAAAAAAAAAAAACAATAGAACAATCAGCAACCAACTTGGAGATGGAAGAGGGCAACAGAAAACTAAATTTGAGCTCTACTCTAGGTTTAGCAACTAGAGATTGAAAGATTGGTTGAATCCTCGCGCCAACAGTATGAAATAGAAAGCAATCTTTTGAAAAGGGCTCATAGTTGAAATGTCACATAAAGTGATGAAACTGGAAAAACAGAGAAGCTCAAATGAAGTTTTGACATAGCTGCCTTAAGGAAGTCAGACTAGTAGAGGAGACTAAATCCAAAGAGAACAACTTGCCAACCATCCAATCCCCAAACTTAGACATAAACATTACAAGAGGAACAAAGCACACCACACACAAAACAATCAAACAACAACCATAAATTAAAAGAACACCCAAAGCCAAAAAGTTGTAACACTGCAAGATGGAGTTCTAAGTGGCTGCTGAGAAACTTAGAGGCCCCCGACAGAATCATCCACATGCACAGAGCTTTTTGGCAAGAGCTCTGTCAAAACCTAGAACATAAGCATGAGACGCATGTCGTGGACATTTCCTCGTAAAGCAACAGAGACCCATGTCATTACATCGAAGCTAAGTTTGAGTTCGCAAAATAGATTTTATGTTAAGGATTAGAGGTAATATAATTTTATTTAATGTGTATTTAAAATATAAAATACGTATAAATTTAAATTCTGGGAAATACACTTATTGGAAGAGGCAAAAACTCTTTATGCTTGAACCCTTAAAAGGAAAGCTCTTAATCATTTTTTTTAAAAAAAAATTATTGAAACCTATTACAAGTGAAAACCCAAAAAAAATAATAAATAAAATACTGAGAGGTTACCTACATAAAATTTAATTGTTAGTAAGTCTTCTAAAATTGACTTATTATTGTTAAGTCACAATAAAGTTGCGTAAAAAATTATAAGTTATATTATAAATATAGATAAAATAGAGATGAATAAATTGTAATTTAAGATAGTAGGACACGTATAGTTTGAGAAAACTTCAATTTCTTTGAAAAAAAACATAGAAAACTTCAATCTGACTTAAAATTTACAGTCTTCCTTCATAATTCATGAAAAATTTAAAAATAATTGATTTTTTGAAAAAATTATATTTAGAAATATTTAAACAATTTTTTTCCAGAAAAATTTTTTAATCAGAAAAAATTGTTTGAGTAGAGATTGGAGAATGACAAATTTTAATTGAAAAAGAAAAACGAATTTACCAATAAAAAAATAAGAGCATTATAAAAGTTGTTCTTATTTTTTATTTTACAAAATATTTAATTGAAAAGTAATTATCAAATAGGTTTTGTTAAAACAATTGACAATAGAAAAGGGGAAAATTACATTTAAGTCCCAAGAAAGGAAAAAAATTACAAAAAAGTCCCTTGAAATCATAAAATTACAAAAAAGTCCCAAGAGAATTTTTGTTGTAAATACATACATTTCGTGTTGTAAATACATACAAATATTTACAACAGGAAAAGTATATATTTACAACAACACGAAAAGTAATTTTCATTCCGTACAAATAATATCAAAAAAGTCCCAAACCATTTACAACAGGAAAAGTATATATTTACAACAACATTTAAACACCTGACCATTTACAACAGAAAAAGTATGTATTTACAACATTTAAAAAATTCTGTACAAATAATATCAAAAAAGTCTCAAACCATTTACAACAGAAAATGTATGTATTTACAACAGGAAATGTATGTATTTACAACAAAAATTTCCTTGGGACTTCTGGGTAATTTTGTGATTTTAAGGGACTTTTTTGTAATTTTTTTCCTTCCTTGGGACCTGAATGTAATTTTCCCATAGAAAAATCATACAAGCCCCGATACTCTCTCTTCCAACCTGGTTTTTTTAAATAGAGTATAAAATAAAAATTTGCTAACATAAATTCAAGTTGGATCTCTAGTAATGTAACTGCATAATTAGTTATTTTCTTATAAATTTAAGTTAACTATTCAAAAATAGAAAATGAAAATATTAAAGAAAAAATACAAAATACAGAATATATAATAAGATACTCCCTCCGGTCCTAATTATAGGAGCAAATTTTAGAGTTGATTTTGGTCCTAATTATAAGAGCAAGTTTTAACTTTTGTCATTTTTTTCCTATAATACCCCTATTTATATTTTCTCAATAATAATTAAAGACAATAATAATTTAATAATACACCTATATATTTTATAAAGTAAATAATGTTTGCAACTCATTAATGTCATATAAACCTAAATTATACTTTTTTACATAAAATAATTTTGAGCAATTTTTGTCATATTTTTCTCATATCACCCTACTAATACTTCTTCCACAATAATTAATTTACAACACGCTTATATTCTATCAAGTGAGAGATTCTACCTTATTTTTTTATTTTTAAATAAAATAATTTTAATTTTTATAATATGGACGATGCTCCATCCGACCCTACTAATTAATTTACAACACGCATGTTGTACCCCTACTAATTAATTTACTCCCCGATTTAACATATGGACAGGCCCAGAGAGGTAAGGTCTACTCGGAATTTTGGAATTTTAATCGCAAGTCCAATTGCAAGAGTGTTATGTAATTTTTAATTTTCAGAGGGGTTTTTTTGGAAAATACACATAATTAACTAATTTAACTTCCTTCCTTAATCTCCCCAAATTCTGGTAATTTGCTCCTATAATTAGGACCGGAGGGAGTAAGATAATTTCTTATTTTTTTAGGGACTACCTGGATTTAGAATAAAAAAGGGAAATACATACATAATATGTATCTCCTTGTGAAGGAATGAATTTATATATATAAACAAACTCCCATAACCTTACATTTCCCTACACATTGAAATGCCGTTTGCAGAAGGGCCTAAGCGTGCATACCCGTCAATCATTGCACTCCATATCACTAAATCTAGTTTCAGAGTTTCGTCAAACACATTTCTTACAGACTTGATTCCTTTGTTACAACAACAATACATGTGAACATTGTATTCTGGATATGAAGGTTGTCATCAAGTCCAAACGCCATAGACTGACCCTTGAACAGATTTGCCTAAACTCAATGAGTAAGGCTCACACAGGACTGGAGCATGAATGGGAGATAGATTTTGGATATCAGGAATGATTGAATTGACTGAGCGAATGATACTCAAGCCTTATCCTTCTATATATAGCAAAAGGAATCACAACAAAATTGGTTACAAATGAATATAGACCCTACACGTGGTGAGAGAGAGTGATTGCTAGCTAGCACACAATCTGTGAAAGATATCTACGTGAGGAATATACACAGAGGCAATACACTAGTTACATTTATACAATAACTAATTAATCATTAGTCCTAACATTCCCCCTTAAACGAGAGGGTGTGGGACACAGGTCGAGTTTGCTCCTGAAATATGAAAACTGTGTCTGTGTGGGGGACTATTTGTGAGACAGTCCGCAATCTGGTGCTGAGAAGGAACATACTTAACATCAACATCTCCAGCAAGTACTTGATCTCGTATAAAATGTACATCAATGTCTATGTGTTTACTCCGAGTGTGATGAACAGGATTGGAAGCAAGTGCTTGTGCACTTAGATTGTCACACTAAATGATGGAAAGTGTCTTGAGAAACAAACCAAGTTTAGTAATCAAAGAACATAACCATTTTAGCTCAGAGGCTCCATCAGCTAGAGCTTTGTACTCAGAGTCACAACTAGCTCTAGAAACCACTTTTTGCTTACGGGAAGCCCAAGACACTAAAGTTCCCCCAAGATAAAAATACAAAAACCTCCCACAGATTTTCAGTCGTCAGTGTCAGTGGCCCAATCTGCATCAGTGAAGGCCATCAGTTGAGCTGCACAAAAAGGTTCGAGATGTAAGGCATAGGAGTAAGTGGCCTTGAGGTAACGAAATATATGTTTCACCCCTTGAAAGTGGACATCAGTAGGGCAGGAGAGGAACTGACTCGATTTATTGACGGCATAAGCAATGTCTGGCCTAGTGGTTGTAACATATTGAAGGGATCCTATGGCTTGACGATATAGAGAGGGATTGATCATGGGAGTACCATCAGTAGTAGAGAAGGTTCGGCTAGTAACCACTGGGGATAGAGACAGGGGCACAATCAAACATGTTGAACCTGCGTAGGAGGTCCATGATATACTTGCCCTGATTGAGATATAATCCTGAAGCATCTCTAAAAATCTCAAGACCCAGAAAATAATGTAAAGAACCCATATCTTTCAGAGAGAAGGTAGAATTCAGTTGAACAACAAATTTTTGGATGAAAGCAGGATTGTTTCCAGTTATTAAAATGTCATCCACCTAGACGAAGAGAAAGTCCAGAAGAGACTTGGTTCGAAGAAAAAATAAAGAGTTATCACTCTTAGAGTTACAAAATCCCCATTGGGTTAGCGTTTGTCTAAGGCGGTCGAACCAAGCCTGAGGTGCTTGTTTAAGGCCGTAAATAGCTTTAATTAATCGGCAAACATGGGTGGGTTTCTGAGAATTGTGGAAACCATCAGGTTGACACATATAAATAGCTTCATTAAGTAATCCATTGAAGAAAGTGTTATTGACATCAAGTTGTCTAATATCCCAGCGGAAAGTCACGGCAAGGGTAAGAATAAGTCTTATAGTTGTGGGCTTGACGACGGGACTGAAAGTCTTGAAGTAGTCAATTCTAGTTGCTTGTTGAAACCCCTTGGCGACTAAACGAACCTTATGTCGAAGAACAGAACCATCAGGGCGAAATTTGACTTTAAAAACCCACTGACAATCAATTAATTTCTAGGTTTTGTTGTATGGAACAAGCTCACAAGTGTTGTTGCGCAGGAGAGCTTCGTACTCATCTCGCATTGCACAACGCCACTGGGGAGAAGAGAGAGCTTCAAAAACATTGTTGGGTGGACTGGTTTGAGCAATAAGCTCTGGTGTCTCATATCGAAGAAGACCAACAAATGGGTATCATGGCTTTGTGATGCTAGATTCTGCCCTAGTCACCATCGGGTGGCTATTCATATGAGTTGGAGCAGAAGTAGATGGAGTCGGGTCATGGGCCATGGACTGGGCCGGTAAAGATAATGAAGGACCTGTTGAGGGTGATGAAACTCTTGGACTTGTTTAACAGCCGGCCTCATCAGGTGTATTCAAAGAAGGGCCAGCGGTCGACGAGCCCTTATTCAGAGGTTCAGGCATGGACGAACCAGAAGACAACAAGGACGTATCACGAGGAGCATTTGCAGATGAGAAAATGTTCGAAGATGAAGTAATAACTAGAGGAGAGATGCCATTTTTAGAGCACGGCACAAGATGTTTGCGATTGAGGAAACCTGAAAGACAAGGAAACACAGAAGTATCAAAGACGACATGACGTGAAATATATATTCGACTAGAGGAGCTGAGGCACTTGTAGCCTTTGTGCTGAGACGCAGGACCCAAATACACACACTGCTGACTATGGTACTGAAACTTGTGTGCATTATAGGGGCGTAAGCATGGATAACATGCACAACCGAAGGGCTTCAAGCTGAGTTAATCGGGCTCTGTTTGAAACAAGCAAAGCAGAGGTGAGACATTGTCAATAACTGGGGTAGGAAGTCGATTGATGAGGTACACTGCCATTTGAAACACATCAGTCCAGTAGGTAAATGGCAGTTTAACCTGAGCCAATAATGTAAGGCCCATTTCAACGAGATGCCTGTGTTTGTGCTCTGCTCGTCCATTCTAAGAGGACGTATATGAACAGGTATAACGCATTAGAATTCCATTAGCATCGGCAATAGGCACAAAAGGATTTGTACTCGGTTCCATTATCACATTGTATGGCCTTGATAGTGGTATTAAACTGATTGGCGGCATAATTGCAAAAGTGGTTAAACGCATTAATAGCTTCACTCTTATTTTTAAGAGGATAGAGCCAAGTGTAGTGACTGTGGTCATCAATAAAATGAATATAGAACTTGTGACCATTCACGGATTGAACAGGTGAGGGCCCCCACAGATCGATATGAATGAGATCAAGAGGAGCAGAAGCACGAGACATGGATTTAGGAAATGGTAAATGTTTAGATTTTCCATAGTGACAGGAAGCACAAACAAATTGATCATTGAATTTAAAATTGACATTACAACTCTGCAGAATTTGTTTCAAAACTTTATTACTGGGATGACCCAACTTATAGTGCCATTGTAGAAACTCATCTTTGTCACCCTTCTTGGAAGCTGCTGCAAAGTTAGCACGAGCCGAGGAAGTCACCTTAGTCATGGGATACAAGCCCTAGTTTGACATGCCCTTCATTAATAGACGCCCTGTTCCCTTTTCCTTCACAACACAATTGTCATTAGTGAAAGTAATAGCCACTTGATTATCCTTAACAAGTTTGTTAACACTAATAAGATTTTTAGTTGCAGAAGGTACCAGGAGTACTTCCTTAAGCTTGAGATTTGAATCAGAATAAGAAAGAGAGGTGGTACGACACCATGAATGCGAGTTTTACTCCCAGTACACGTATGAAGAAAATGGTTACCTGTAGGGACAGTTGAATCAAGCTAGGTTTTGTCTGGAGTGACGTGGTGACTGGCGCCACTGTCCATGTACTAGTCAGGGTCCGCTGTGGCAATTGAGTCAGTGTAATATGCATAATAGGCATGAGGTTGAGAACCAGAACCAGAATCTCGAGATTGCTCAGCCTCTTAGCGTTGATAGCAGGTGCTATAGTAATGGCCATAACGGCCACAATAGTCACATTGAGGTCGACCACCACGAGAATTGGAACCAAACATGGGAAAGTGAATTTATTAGGCAAAACTCCATAATTGAGCATAGATCGGTAGAAACATACGCCATTTTTTTAGTTGCCCTGTAATTTAAATTGATGTTCCTTACGGGGATGAGGGGTTGTGGCAACTGGCAATGATGAACCGTACAAATTTAGATTGTTTTCATTTAAAATCATTTTTAATTTTCACTGTTAAAAATATTAAAATATTATGTGAAAAGAATACAAATAAAAATGCAAACATAATTTGTTAGTGTTTAATTTTATTGTCATCACTTAAACTTGATGGGTAATCATTTTCCATTAAATAAGACTAACGGTGTTAAGATCCTAAGACTAAAAGTACATTTTATAAAATTAGGAGACTACAATGATATTCGATGTAAACACAAATGACCAAATACATACTTTAAAAAAAATATATAAAATGTTATAGGATACGATAATTTCTTATTTTCTAGACAAAGCTAGATTTAAAACCAAAAAATGAAATACATATAAATTATATTTAAGTTTAAGTGAAATTAAAAACAACATGTTTAATAGATAACATTATAATTATTTTCTTGCCTTCGATAATATTATAATTTTTTTGGCAGAACTATAATATTATAATTACTCCTATATTAGTATTACGAGTAGTACTGTATAATATAAAAAAGCTACCATACAACAGGACACTAACTCTGAATTGGTCAAGGGAAAACAAAAAAACAAAAAAAAACAAGCCACTAACCCAAATGGTCCTTGCAGTCCCGCTCTAGCTCACTTGCCACCAGTCTCGCACAAGCCGCAGTCTCTCTATCTCTCGCTCAGTCTCTCACACGTGGTCGGCTTCCTCTATTTTTCCTTCATCGCCGATCACCGTCTCTACTTCATTCCTCCGCTACTCATAGTCACTTCAGTGGAGCGGACAATAATGGAGAACGACACGCCAATTTTTCCCCAAGAAATCATCACAAGTATTCTGGTACGACTTCCGGTAAAATCCCTAATCCGATTTCAATGTGTTTGTAAAGATTGGAAGAATTTATTGAGAACCCCATCCTTCATTGCCGAACACCTCCACCATTCCACTCGGCAAAACCCTTTACTTATTGTCGATAGTGATATCTATGAAGGTACTCCTTGGCACTTATGTTTGCTCAATCGTGAGATGCAAGTCTTTGAATTTCAGCACACACATATCATTGATTCCTTTATGTCGGGGTGGGTTTATTCCAGTAATGGCTTGCTTTGTGTGAAACTAAGGGGTAATTCTCAAGATTGCCTTTGGTTGTGGAATCCAGCTATTAGAGTAGTCAGACAGGTGCCAAAATCTCTTAACAATCATGAGCATGGGTGTTTTTCTGTAGGATTTGGATTCAGCCCAATCATCAATGATTACAAGATTGTGAAATTTTTTCTTCCTGGATATTTCGTTGTTCAAGCGGAAGTTTATTCATTAAGGACGGGATTATGGAGAGAAGTTGAAGTTGGGAACTTAGAGGGTGTATATGGTCTTGGTTGTGGCGCTTTCCCTTGTAATGGAGCTATCTTTTGGATTGGACAAAAGAAAGATGTGGAGGGGCACAACAAAAGGCGTGTTGAATTGATAGTTTCATTTGATATAGCAAGGGAAGTATTTACCTTGATACCATTTCCTACTATGACTTCTGCCCATGGGTGTTACAATACGCTTGCTATCTTTAAGAACAAACTAGCTTTATTTTTTCCCAGCGACATTGAAAATTCTGAATCATATGTGATTGATTTGTGGGTGTTGGAGGAGTGCACAGATCCAACCAGCGAGAGATGGAGTTGGGCTAAAATATATACTAGCAGACCCAATCCATACCGCTTTATCATTTGTCCAGAGATTATTTGGAGAAATGAAATTGTTTGCTTAGTGGAAGCATTGCCTGAATACCAAAACGAAGGTGAAGAGGAGAATTATGAAGGAAAAGTTGTTTTTTGCAATGTCACTACTGATGAATTCAACTTGTTTGATATCCCTCAATGTAGCTATAGTTTTGAGATTCTGGACTATGTGGAAAGCCTGGTACTACTCGACAACATCCATATTTGAAAAAGGCTAATATTTAATACCATATGTTTCTTGCCATATTTCACCTTTTTATAATTTGTAGTTGCTTAGTTTTATATAATTTAGTTGCTGTATTGTGGATTATTTGGGACTAGTTAATCTGCCACTGGTTTTATATATTGAAGGGGGTTGATCCACTCTGACATTAAGTTAAGTAATTATTCTATTTTAGTAAATTATTTTTTGGTGGAAGAGAATCCACTCACATATTAGCCCATATCACTGACCTCAGGTTAATTATTGGTATGTGTGTGTATATTTTTCTGTTTTTCTAAGTTATGTTTGTATGAGAGACTCAATCTCCAAAATTAATTAGTAAATCAAATGTGACAATGCATGGAAGGAAGGGCAGCAGCTGAATTCTGGGATTTGCCTGATTGCTGATTGGGGTCTTCTAAGGAAAATTGTGAGATATGTGGCTCTTCTCTCATGATGTCATAATGTTGATTCCAAATTTTGGATTTTTTTTTTTTGAAAAAAATGAAGAGCTCAAGAACACTGAATTATCCAGAACTAAGATCAAAGAGACCCCTATGTGAATCGTCCCTTGTCTCTCTCAGAATCCATTTTCTGCATACTAGGCACTAAGATCAGAGCCTCCTGAAAGGAAAAGGCCAGAAGTGGAAACTGGGGGAAGATTTTGAAGATGAGCAAGAGTTCTTGGCGCTTCCTACCATGTGGAGGAAGATGACGGAGAAGGCAAGGATAAGGGCTCAGAAAGAGTCCAAGTGCTGTGCAACACTAGGTGCAGACACTACCTCGTTGTTATATGTTAGTTAGCACTAAGTTTTTAAATTAGGATCTGGCTTTCCATCCTCTTCTCTGAAGCTGCGTCGTTTTGAAGCAAAATAACACATGGTGCATCTTTTTTTAAGAAAATAATATGTACTAAAAAGATACTTCAGGATATTGACTGGTACTGAAAAAATATTTCATAATGGTGTTACTTGATATAGCAACAGAAGTGTTCACACTAATACCATTTCCTCCTACTGCTCCTGCCTATGGATGGTTCAATACGCTTGCTAGCTATGAGAGCAAACTAGCTATATTTTTTGGCATTGATTTTGACAATTTTGAATCTTATGTGATTGATTTGTGGGTGTTGGAGGAGTGTGATTATCCATCTTGGGAGAGATGGAGTTGGGCTAAAATATTTACAAGCAGACCTAATCCATTCCACTTTATCATTCGGCCTAAGATTATTTGGAGAAATGAAATTGTTTGTTTAGCGGAAGAATTACCTAGATACCAAATCGAAAGTGAAGAGGAGAATTATAAAGGAAAATTTGTTTTGTACAGTCTTAATATGGAGTAATCGTCCTGGGATTTTTGATGATGTGGAAAGCCTTGTGCTACTTGACAACTTCCATATTTAGAAAATGCTAGTATTTGATACCAAATGTTTCTTGTCATATATGACCTTTTTATAATTTGTAGTTGCTTAGTTTTATATAGTTTAGTTGCAAGTTTGTGGATTATTTCAGACAAGCCTATCTACCATTGGTTTTAGAAATATTGAAGGGTGTTGATCCACTCTTACATTAAGTATTTACTCTGTTTAAGTAAATTTTTTTTTTTTTTTTTTTTGAATGAAACCACGCACATATGAGTCCATTTCACTGATCTCAAGTTGAGTTGGATTTTGGTATATGTGTGTATATACTTTTTCTGTTGTTATAAGTCATCTTTGTATCAACAGCTCCATTTCCAATATTAGTAAATCTAAAGATACAGTGCATGCAAGTAGGGGTGAGCATTCGGTTTTTCGGTTAAAACTGAAAAAACCGAAAAACCGAAATATGCACATGTTAAAAACCGAACCGAAAACCGAAAAAACCGAATTATTTCGGTTCGGTTTTCGGTTAATTCGGTTTAACCGAATTTTACATAAAGTTATGAAATTTTACATGAATAAAGTAGACATATAGGGCTTTCTAAATATATAAATTATGTAGCATTTTGAGTTCTACACAAGTAGTAACATATTTTTGAAGTTAAGCCTTATTTATGGAGTTATAAACTGGGCAGCGTTGAGAAAATATTAAACTGGGAATGATCAGTGACTTTCTTGCTTCTGGGAATATTTTTCCTTGAAAATAGATATCTCAAGGGTCATGAGGAATTTTGAAGCACTAAAAAACGATTTTTGTAGAATTAATTATAATTTTTTTAAAAAAAATTGGTTTTTCGGTCTTAACCGTTTTTTTTTTTTTTTTTTTGCAAAAACCGAACTAAGCTAGTTTAAAAAACCGAATCGAACCAAAAAACCGAACACCGAATTATTCGGTTCGGTTTTCGGTTTTGATTTGTTCACCCCTACATGCAAGGAAGGCCAACATCTGAATTCTGGGGCCTTTTAAGAAAAATTGTGCATTCACTTTAGACAGATTATTAACTAATAGATCCTGCTCTATAATCTCATTGAGGGTTATCTTCGGTCTTCCTCTACCTCTTTTTAGAGGGCTTCAAACTTCTTGATTGACCATCCTCACTAGCGCACCCAATAGCCATCTTTGAACTTGTTCGAACAACCTTAGATGATTTTTTACCATTGTTTCCTTAATAGGCGCCACTCCAACTCATTCACGTTTATGATCATTATAAATCTTATCTTTTCTTATATGACCACATATCTATCTCAGCATCCTTATTTCGGCTACTCGCACTTTATGTTCATATTATCTCTTTAAAGCCTTTACTACCATATAACATTGTTAGTCTTATAGTAGCGCAATAAAACTTCCCGTTTATTGTATTAGGAACTTTCCAATAAGAAATAGCTCTGGTAGCTTTTCTCCACTTATACCACCCAGCTTGAATTCTATGATTCATATCTTCATCAATTTCACTATCTTCTTGTATAATTGATTCCACATATTTAAACTTTGTAACTTGTTGAATGACTTGTTATCCCAATTTAACCTCCACATCATTTCTCACTTGTCTCTTATCAAATTTACAATGCATATATTCTTTTTTTTTTTGATACAAAAAAGTTTTGGAGGGGTTCGACATCAGTCCCCCACCAAAGTCAGGGCACGGCCCCGGGCTCTATGAGCACTTACTGGGGACTTACGAGATCGCCTACCAAAGGAGTTCCAGCGACGGCAGAGGGGATCGAACCCACGACCCAAGGGCCTTGTCCTGGATCCCTTACCATCTATGCTAACTCACATTGGTTACAATGCATATATTCTGTTTTGTTCATACTTAGACAAAAACTCTTCAACACCAAAGTTCTTTTCCATATCTCAATTTTGGAATTAATCTTCTCCCTTGATTCAGCCAACAAAAAGTGTTTTTTTTCTTAAAAAGATGAAGGAAGAGGTCCATAACAATAAATTATCCCAAACTCCTACTTTTATTTTCCTTTTCTGTTGGGTTTAATGTTCATAACTTCGCTCATAGGGAAGCTTTTTTAAATGCACCATAGTTCTGACGTATAATTATCAACTTTGGCTACTGCTACTTTGCCTGATGGTTATGCCTTTATCATTTTTGACTTGAAATGCGAACCAAAATCTTGACAGTATACCAAAAAGTAGAAAGTTTTGTGTGACCATTGATATGATACTGTAGTTGCAAATTCATAGTATTTCATATTCATGAAGCATGCATGAAGGTATTTGGAAGAAGAAAGAAACAACACACACAGTATCCTGTCACTAGAAAAGAGGGAAAAACCAAGTGAAACAACCCTATTTAGTAAATTGCAAGTGGAGTCAAAGACTAACATGTCAATATTATTTATCATCCACTTCTAATGTTGCCACTAAAATAGAAATCTTTTAAATGCTCTTCATCCTTCAGCAGAGAAAATATACCCTCCTGTATTGTTGATTCAAGTCTTTTGAAGCAAAAAGTTTCTCAAACAGATATTTTTCAGCAATTTTTTCGTTTATTTATCATGCATGCGTGGGATTTTTGTATCAGATTTGGTTTAATGAATGAAGTTTTCCTTGTTTACAAATTACAAGCACTACTTTTGGATAAGTTTAATTAAATGCAGTACAGAACGTGTTAAATCAGTTGACCTTGCAAGGGTTTGTTTGACTAAATAATTAGAGTAAATACCATTTCTGGTCCCTGACAAAAAACACGGACTCCATTTTGGTCCCTGACAAAAAAATCGACCCTTATTCGTCCTTTTTATGGGACTAAAAAGGACCTTTTGGAAATTTGTGATGGATCAAAATGTCCACCAATCGACCCTTATTCGTCCTTTTTATGGACTAAAAGTGACATTTTTTTTGTCAGGGACCAAAATGGGGTCCATGTTTTTTATCAAGGACCAGAAAGGGTATTTACTCAAATAATTATTAGTTAAAAATAATGGCATCCTAGCAAAATGATTCCAGTGACTTCCAATATACTTTTTTTTTTTTTTAAATGTTTTTTAAAAAGGGGATCAGACTAAAAAATGCATGCTAAAGGTGCATCAACAAATGTTAATATATAGAAACATGGGGCCTCATAGCATGTTATACCAATAAAGAAGTTCCTCATATCTCTTACTCTTAGTAAGGATGGATATAACTAAAATAAGTATAGAATCATGTATACGACCAAACCAGTCACTCAAGAGATAGAAACTGAGGCAATTGGGAAAGTATCCATAAGAGCCAGTTTGGCTCGTAAATTAGAGGAGATAAATAGAAATTTCAATTTTCTCGCCAGTGAAACTGGTTTGGTTCGCTTTTTCTACTAGAAAATATTTTCCATCCTGAAATTACAAAAAAGTCCATTGAAATCACAAAATTACAGAAAAATCCCAAGGGAATTTTTGTTGTAAATACATACATTTCCTGTTGTAAATACATATATTTCCTGTTGTAAATGGTTTGTGACTTTTTTGATATTATTTGTACGGAATTTTTTAAATGTTGTTGTAAATACATACATTTTTTGTTGTAAATACATACATTTCCTGTTGTAAATGGTCAGGTGTTTAAATGTTGTTGTAAATACATACATTTCCTGTTGTAAATGGTTTGAGACTTTTTTCGGGAAAATTACACTCAGGTCCCAAGGAAGGAAAAAAATTACAAAAAAGTCCCTTAAAATTACAATATTACAGAAAAGTCCCAAGAGAATTTTTGTTGTAAATACATATATTTCCTGTTATAAATACATACATTTCCTGTTGTAAATGGTTTGGGACTTTTTTTATATTATTTGTACGGAATTTTTTAAATGTTGTTGTAAATACATACATTTTCTGTTGTAAATACATGCATTTTCTGTTGTAAATGGTCAGGTGTTTAAATGTTGTTGTAAATACATATATTTCCTGTTGTAAATAGTTTGAGACTTTTTTTAATTTCATACAAATAATATCAAAAAAGTCTCAAACCATTTACAACAGGAAATGTATGTATTTACAACAACATTTAAACACCTGACCATTTACAACAGGAAATGTATGTATTTACAACAACATTTAAAAACCTGGATTTTAATTCGTACAAATAATATGAAAAAGTCCCAAACCATTTACAACAGAAATGTATGTATTTACAACAACATTTAAACACTGGCCATTTACAACAGGAAATGTATGTATTTACAACAGAAAATGTATGTATTTACAACAATATTTAAAAAATTCCGTACAAATAATATAAAAAAAGTCCCAAACCATTTACAACAGGAAATGTATGTATTTACAACAAAAATTTCCTTGGGACTTCTGGGTAATTTTGTGATTTCAAGAGACTTTTTTGTAATTTTTTTCCTTCCTTGGGACCTGAACGTAATTTTCCCTATAATATTTGTAGAGAAATAGTTAAGAGTCATCGCATTACCTTATCAAAAGATGGTGATAACGACAATGGTGGAGGAAGAGGTAGTGGTAGTGGTGACAACTGTCATAGCAGCGGCGGTGGGGGTGGCGGCGGCGGCAATGTAGGTGGTGACAATGACAACATGGATGAGGAGGTAGTGGCGGTGGTTGTCATGGAGGCAACAACAACAATGGTGTAGGTGCTGGCTGCAACGACGGTGGTGGAAGAGGAGGTGGTGGTGGCGGCGGTTGTGGTGTAATGGATTAAATGTTACAACTGAAAAAAGACATATGAGTTTAAAGGGCAAACTTAATCTTTTTAAACTATGTAATGAGGTTGTAATAAGTATTCATAGGAGGAGAGGTATGAATGAGGATTATCAATTTTTGATAAAAAAAAAATACCATGGTGAACCTTATTGCCATGCTAAAAAGTAACTAAACACTCCTCTCTTGATAATTCAATCATGATTATTATTGCAGACATGTAATGAGGTTGAACCAAACAAGCTCTCATTCTTTAAACTCAAAATTTACGAAGACGATGTTTAGCCTTCGTGTGTTTGATTCCACCACCAATGTCGGTGGAGGGTGCCTATAACATCCTCCAATTTAGAGGACAATTATTAATTACTAACTGGATAAAACCATTAATTAAAATGGTTTATACACACAGTTGAGCTTTTGGTATTTTACTATGCCCATATTTTTAAACTAGATATTGCTTTAGAATTTACCAAAATATCCAAAGTATGCTAGAGTATGTTAAGTGAGCCCTAATATGGCAATATACAATAATTCAACATGTACCATAAAGGTGGAAGCACAGTCGTTAGCAAAAGTATTTTAAGCTTCCGAAGCCTTCCCTGGTTGACACACACAAGAACCATCACCTGAAAAATGTTTGTAACCATCAATTCAGCTCATTATAAATGCTAATATGTGCTCATGAGGTACCAAGTGGAACATTTTATATAACAAAGTACTAGACATATAATTTACACATTTATTAAATCTCAATTTGTGTTTCGCAATTACTAAATCAAATTTGAATTTCATATCATGAATCACATATATAACATGCCAATCAACAGATCGATACCCGGACAGTCCTTATCACCCCCATCCTTATTTCCGCTGACATAACCCATGCGCTATAACGTAATAGGTGTAGTCTCTATGACAAGACTGCACCAAGTTCTCCAATAATGAGGTACAGTCCGGCCAAAGACCATAGAACTCATATCGAACCATGGGTTTCCTTTCCTTCGAATATGGAAAGGTGTCACTGTCCCAAGGGCTGACCCTTAACCCGACCAAAGGTAAAGGGTGATACCAAGGGCCCTGAAAATATCCAAGTCATCCACTGTGCACCGAGTAGTGGCATACCACGTGGTATTATATACACAATAACTCCCATCATCACTCTACAACCATCACCGCTCCACATCATCATAGTCTTGGCATGAATATATGAAATTCCAAACAAGATTTATGACAATAATATATCGTCACAATAATCCTTAAGATAACAATATTATTTTAGCTCAAGAAACCATAAAAAGTACATTTTCCAAAACATATAGTATCACTAATCATTCCAAAATAAATCCCACAAGGCAACTTCATAAAAAACATAGCTTTCATGGATTAAAAATTACTCACATATCATCATACAAGCAAGTACAATGAGTGGAAAGTGGTTACCTCTAATTCTTGACAGAAAAACTAAACTTGAGAGAGCAAGCCCACTCTAAAAATAAATGTATAATTATACGTTAATAGCATTAACAAAATACCAACTAATTTAATAATAAACAATTAGTTAAACTATAATTGTTTCATTTTGGTTTTCTTTGAAGAAGTGATAATTTTATTTATTCCTCAAATCATCGTCGCAATCTCATTCTTCCTTCATAAATTATTTCTCACTAACTATAATAATCAAAAGATCACCATATCCTCAATTTAACCAAAATACCCAATTTCCTACAATAAAAATTTCACCTAAATATTCATATTCATTATAAACCTCAAATTCAATCCATCTAATCCTTAATATAACCTCCAATAAATTATAAACTCAGATATAAAAGACCTAATATTACAAATCTCAATTTCTCAACATAATACTAACTTATAAGTATAACCCAATTTATTTAACAAATCTTCAAATCTCTATACAATCAAAATCATATCAAACTCTAACGAATTCCAAATCCCAACTCATAATTTTATACAGTTTGAGATTTTGCAAAACTAAACCGACAACAATACCCCCAGTACTCCAAATAAATACCTCAAATTTCATTTAATCGGTAAAAATATCCTATAAAGCATAAATCCTAAATTCTTTTAGATAGAAAATTAAATTTAAATTCCCACAACTACCAACTAATAAATCTAAATCGATTAAAATTACTTATTCATTATGCTCTTGATATCTATTGTCATATATTATCAAAACTCAAAACTTTATCATAACTCTAATCCCAAAATTTTCATTAATCAATGTTATATTACTCTTAGTAGAAAGAGAAAAATACGTAGAATAACTTTCATGAAGAAAGTTTGTTAAGAATAAGCTAACTTAACTACCTAAATGATCTTATAAAATAAATAACGTACCTTAAAATATCCGCCAAACTCCTCTTTTCTTTTCCTTCCTTCGTTCCTCACTCACACTATCTCCATTCTCTTCGTATCGTATCAATATATCAATATATATATAATAACACATCTCTTCAAGCCATTCAGAAACGTCTTAGCAACGGCTCAAGACCCAAAACACTGTTCATAAGCCGATCACTAATTTACTCTGGCTACGTGTAAGCCAGACTGAAGATAAAATACCATCAGATACGCACGAATTTCACACACTGCTTTTTCCTTTTTCAAAGTCACGGTTGGGACTGGCAACATTTTTAAAGTTGAAATTTATTTCAAACCCTCGACTTGGTCCATCGCACGAATTTGACCAAAAAAAAAGGTCCATCGCACGAATAGTTACAAGCACATATCCATTTCCCTTCTTTCAAAGACTTAAGACCCAAAATAGACTTTTTCAAAGTCACAGGTTTGCAAAGTCATTGCTTAGGGTTAGCTCTTCAGAAACTTTCTAGAAGTGAACAGAGGGAAATGCTTTGGCTCCTCGCAAAATCGTGCAAGATGAGTTTGAAAATGTCGTCGTTGCCGTCGCCGTGTTGCTTTTTGGGAAGCCTTACTTGCGCCGCCCGACCTCCTGTGCCGTCTCTCGGGAGCAGCGTCTGTCCTACTGCGTCCCCATCCGAATAGACATTAGCAATACTGGATCTATCGTTTTGCCAAGGATCTCCAATGTGTCATGATCTCCAACAGCCATAGAGGTAACTTTTCCTTCAACTTATTGATTCTGCTTTCCTTTTCGTTCGAGATCTCCAAACATGAAATTGCAAAAGAGGGTTTGAAACAACCTGAAATTGGTTTTGGTTTTAAATCATGTTTCCTTTTTCAGTGTTGTGAATTTAAATTCATTCCCGCCAATTTTTCACATCTGATCGTCCATAAAAGGACTCAACCACAGTGTCTTCAGCAACATCATCATCAGTTCTTCATCAATCCTCAGTAAATCTTCAGCAACACAATATGATAATAGATGTCAAATTTATGCTTCACAGTGCATGCTCATTAATCACTCAAATGCTCACTAATTTATGGTTCAAATTTCTTCTATATTTCATCCTAAGCACCGTGTTTTCTCATTTCTGTAAGTTCCACCATGGTGCGTCGTGCTTCACTTCAAGACTTGGATGATTCGACTGATCGGTGGACCATTGTGGTTAGAGTCTTCCGTAAATGGAGCATTTACCAAAAGTCTGCCCCAACGAAATTGTTTTGTGCTCCAATGGTCTTGATTTTAAAAAAAAGAAAAATATAAAATGTTATAGGATAAGATAATTTCTTATTTTTTGGATAAAGCAAGATTGGAAACTGAAAAGTGAAGTACATATATATTATATTTAAGTTTAAGTGAAATAAAAAATGTCATGTTTAATAGATGATATTATAATTATTTGAGAAAATGACAGAAAAATACTACTGGTACTTCAAAAACCTATTGACAACAACAACAATATGATTAACGAGAAAAATCAAGAAATTTACAACCCGTTTTATTAAGAAATCATTTATTTGAGATTTTGAAATTCAAGTGGTATTCTTTTAGAATTTTCCTTAATTATTTTCTTGCCTTTAATAATATTATAATTTTTTGGCCAGAACTATAATGTTGTAATTACTCCTATATTAGTATTACAAGTAGTATAATATAATAAAGCTACCATACAACAAGCCATTAACTCTGAATTGGGATTAAAAAAAAGGAAAATGTCAGCGAGGTCCCAATGTAGATAAAAATATCAAAAAAGTCTCAACCCCAAATCCTCTCACTATGAATTTTTTTTAATGTTAATTACGGAATTCCTCTCTCAAAAAGGTTCCGTCGTCAAAACGACTTTATTAGTTGTTAAAATGTCCTTATGAAAATCTCGTTGTCAAAATGGCTTTTTATGTTGTCAAAATTGCTTTTCCTATTGCCAAAAATTCTCCGAGTTTTTTTCCGGACTGTAGAATTTTAGAAACCTAGAAAATTTTTGGCAACAGAAAAAACCATTTTGACAACGAGATTTTCATAGGGACATTTTAACAACTAATAAATCTATTTTGACAACGTGATTTTTTTGTGAGAGGAATTCCGCAATTAATATCAAAAAGAGAGGGGAAGGAATTTGAGGTAAGGACCTTTTTGATGTTTTTTATTTACCTTGGTACCTCACCGATATTTTTTAAAAAAAAAAAAAATTACCAAGCCATAAGTCACTAACCCTAATGGTCCTCGCATCCCGCTCTAGCTCAGTGCCCCCAGTCTCGCACAAGCCGCCGTCTCTCTATCGAGTGCACATTAGGTGACATACTTATGTGCTCAATTATGTGCTCATATTTTTTTTTTAAATTTTTTTATATATTGTATTTATTTAGATTTAAATTAGGGAGAATTCCAAATAAATACCATTTGAATTTGTAAAAAGACTGAGAGGTACCAAGGACCTATGAGGGATATGCAAATTCGTGTGAAATTATTCTTTTACCCTTAGTTTTAAATAAATAAAAAAAATAAAAAACCCCCAACCCCTCACCACCGCTGGCGGCCACCACCACCACCGCCGGCGACCACCCCCGCCGGCCGGCGACCACCACCGCCGGTGGTGGCCGGCCGCCGAAGACCACTGCCGGCGACCACCATCGTCGGCGGTGGCTGGCGGCGCGGCTCTCCTATTAAGTAGGTTGCGACCTTTTGTAACGGTGGCCGGCTGGCGCGTAAGTCCCACGGCTCTCCTATTAAGTAGGTTGTGGTTGGATTCTTGCAATCGGGGCGACCACGCGACACGCCCGGCACTAGACCCCATCCTTCTCACTAGTGCGTCGCCGGTTACCATCGTGGCGGTGGTCGCCGGCTGGCCGGCGGCGGCGGCGGCGGCGGTTGTGGTGGCCGCCGGCGGTGGTGGGGTTGCGGGTTTTTTTTATTTTTTATTTATTTATTTAAAACTAAGAGCAAAAGGGTAATTTCACACGAATTTGCATATCCCTCATAGGTCCTTGGTACCTCTCAGTCTTTTTACAAATTCAATAGACTTCTGGGGGTTTTACAAATTCAAATGGTATTTATTTGGAATTTTCCCTTTAAATTATATGCTGCTTTCTGAAATTTTTTTTGCACACAGTATCTCAAATTAATGAGCTTCCAGTTCTGCATTTATCTGTAACACCAGTATCATAGAAAGTAATTAATTTTGAGATATTGGGTGCAAAAAATATTCTAGAAAGCAGTATATAATTTAAATATATATATATATATATATATATATATATGCTGATATCTCTATTAGATAATAGAGAGGTATGAGACGTGCACCTGATGTGCATTCCTCTCTATCTCTCATTCTCTCGCTCCCAGTCTCTCCCCCGTAGTCGGCTTGCTCTATTTTTCCTTCATCACTGATCACCGCCTCTACTTCATTCCTCCACTACTCATCGTCACTTTATTGGAGCGGACAATAATGGAGAATGGCACGCCAATTTTTCCCCAAGAAATCATCACAAGTATTCTGGTACGACTTCCGGTAAAATCCCTAATCCGATTTCAGTGTGTTTGTAAATATTGGAAGAATTTGTTCATAACTCCATCCTTCACTGCCGAACACCTCCACCATTCCTCTCGGCAAAACCCTTTACTTATTGTCGATAGTAATATCTCTGAAGGTACTTTATGTGTGCTCAATTGTGAGATGCAAGTCTTTGAATTTCAGAGCACACTTATCACTGATTCCGTAATGTTGGGGCTGGTTAATTCCAGTAATGGCTTGCTCTGTGTGAAACTCAGGGGTAATTCTCAAGATTGCCTTTGGTTGTGGAATCCAGCTATTAGAGTAGTTAGACAAGTGCCAAAGTCTCCTAACAATTATGAGTGTTTTTCGGTAGGATTTGGATTCAGCCCAATCATTAATGATTATAAGATTGTGAAATTTATTATTCCTGTACATTTCGTTGTTCAAGCGGAAGTTTATTCATTAAGGACGGGATTATGGAGAAAAGTTGAAATCGGGAACTTAGAGGGTGTATATGGTCTCATTTGTGGCGCTTTCCCCCTTAATGGAGCTATCTTTTGGATTGGAGAAAAGAAATGTGTGGTGGGGCACAACAAAAGTCGTTTTGATTTGATAGTTTCATTTGATATAGCAACAGAAGTATTCACATTGATACCATTTCCTACCATGGCTTCTGCCCATCGATGTTACTATACGCTTGCTAGCTTTGAGAACAAACTAGCTTTATTTTTTCCCGTTGACATTGAAAATTCTGAATCATATGTGATTGATCTGTGGGTGTTGGAGGTGTATGCAGATCCATCCAGGGAGAGATGGAGTTGGGCTAAAATATATACTAGCAGACCCAATCCATACTGCTATACCATTCGTCCAGAAATTATTTGGAAAAATGAAATTGTTTGCTTAGTGGGAGCATCGCCTGAATACCAAATTGAAGGTGAAGAGGAGAATTATGAAGGAAAAGTTGTGTTGTGCAATTTCAGTACTGATGAATTCAATTTGTTTGATATCCCACAATGTTGCTATAGTCTTGAGATTTTGGATTATGTGGAAAGCCTGGTATTACTTGACAACATCCATATTTGAAAAAATGCTACTCCTAATTATAAAACAAAATTTATAGTGCAATTTGCATTACGAACGTTGTCCTATGAGGACTGGAGATAGTAATATTTAATACCATATGTTTCTTGCCATGTTTGACCTTTTTGTAATTTGTGCTTGCTGAGTTTTTTGTATCCTAGTTGTTAGTTTGTGGTTTTTTTGGGACTAGTTAATCTGCCACTGGTTTTATATATATTGAAGGGCGTTGATCCACTCTGACATTAAGTTAAGTAATTATTTTATTTTGGTAAATTATTTTATGGTGGAAATGAATCCACTCACATATTAGCCCATATCACTGACCTCAGGTTAATTATTGGTATATGTGTGTGTATTTTTCTGTCATTCTGAGTTATCTTTGTATGAGAGACTCAATCTCCAACATTAGTAAATCAAATGGGACAATGCAAGGAAGGAAGGGTAGCAGCTGAATTCTGGGATTTTCCTGATTGCTGATTGGGGTCTTCTATGGAAAATTGTGAGGTATGTGGCTCTTCTCTCATGATGGCATAATGTTGATTCCAAATTTTGGAAGTTTTTTTTTTGAAAAAAATGAAGAGCTCAAGAGCACTGAATTATCCAGAACTAAGATCAAACAGACCCCTATGTGAATCGTCCTTTGTCTCTCAATTCTTTTTCTGCATACACACACACACTCTCTCTCTCTCTAATCTCACTTACTAGGCACTAAGGCCTTGTTTGAATCGAAGAAAAAGGAATGGAAATGAAAAGAATGGAATAGAACAGAAAATATTTTGCCTCGATATATTTGGTTCGCACTAGAAAAGATAATGGATAGAAAAGATAATGGGATGATAGGAAAATTTTTGTTTAGTTGGAGGAAAATAAGGTAGATAGAACCCCTAAAGATAAAAAATTATTTTACACCAGAAGCAGTGCACACTCAAAGTACACACTCAAGTGTGCACCACTTCTCTTCCTCCCTCATTAGTTCGCCGCCATGGAAATCACCTAAATGCCTAATAAAAACAGGTTATTTAAATTACAGTTTGCCTAAGCCGAAAAAATCACCAGGTTATTTAAATTACAGTATGCCTGAGCCGAAAAAATTGATCCGAAGCTAGAAACCATGAATGCAAACACAAAGAATTGGATATCAGTTTACCTTTTAAAGAAGCAGAGCATGGGACAAACAGATGATAACTAAAGCAGGGATAGTAATAAAATGACCAATTCATACAATCGATGCAGATAGTAAAGTTGACACCTATTACCAACATCTTACTCCCCACTCGTGAATGTGGTAGAATTACTAGAGAACCTAAAAGATATTGCCTGGTCTAAAGAACTATAAATTTTATTTGATTTATCAGACCCGAGCATATAGTAAATAAGAAAATTATGACCTCGTTTGCATACTCATTCCCACTTTGAGCCTGAGGTGCTTCATCAGCCCCCAGTTTACATCCTCAATCAAGGTCATGAATCCATGAGAGCGTCTCTTCTGCTGCATCACGAGCTTTGCTCAAATGGAACTGCCTCCTGCTAATGTTTTTTATTATTTTTATTTTTTATTTTTTAAGAAGCTCAAATGATAAATAAACCAATTAATTTTCTATTAGTCTTCTGAATCGGTCTCTTGTCAGTTCTGGTGTCATACATTCTTAAGTTATTTATCTCAGTTAACAATTCAAATTCATAATGCAGATTATGAAAAGCAAACCAAAGACAAGGGAAAATGATATTCGTTACCTCCTATTACAGATGGAAAAAGGTTCTTCCCACCAAAAAGGCAAAAGCAATAGTTGAAGTTCTTGAGTACATTTGAATGATAAAGCAGAAAGGAGTTAATTGACAGCAAGTATTCTAAATAAATTTTGTGGAAAAACCAAGAATCGGTCAAGAACATCTCAAATTCGCAACTGACTCACCACCAAAAACCACAAAGGAAAAAGGAACAGGCATAAACTATTTTAAAGAAACACCAAGACCAAAGATACCTGAAGCATGAAAGGAATTCGGTTGGGAAAAAACTAAGAATTTAGAAAGATCAAACTAAAGAATGCAGGGTTTTAAGAAAGAAACGTGTGAGAGCTTCCCGCTAAATGAGAATGAAAAGCTTGCTCATTTATCATCATCCCTTGAGAACGAAAACACAATTTAGACAAGGGACAAAACTGAGAGTTCAGAAACAAAAAGCTTGCTCATTTATCATATGTCTAAACCCAGATTCCTTTCTTTGAATGGGTTTCACCCAAAGTCCCAAAAAATCATTACCTCCGTATAATGATTCTTAATAAGGAAACAAAAATGAGATTACCCAGAGAGCTGTGTGTCCAGTTTAACCAGTAACGAATTTGCTTTAGGGAAAGAAGCAAATCCTTCGTTGTTTTCTCCGCAAACAAACACAATTTCTGTCGTTGCCTACCGTTTACCGTGTACCACCTTGCCCCCAACTTCCGTCGCTCTCGTGATTGTGCTCCTATGTTAGGGCTTCTGGAAAAAATGAGCGCAGGTGCTTCACCTTACCCAGAAGCAAATGCAGAGGTGCTTCACCGTACCCAGAAGCCAGAAGCTAATCACAAGGATTGTGGGTTTTGGATAATTCACCGCCATTTCCCAGCAGGTTAAACTGCCACTTGAGTGAAAATGCCACACACTTGAGTGTTCATTTGAGTGTGACATTTATACAGTCGAGTGTGCTGTCATTTTTACATGTCCCGTTGCAAGTTGCTGTCAATAAAACAAAGCGAGTGTGAAAAATACCACACTTGAGTGAAGTGTGCACGACCTGACCACTGTTTAAACGTTTTTTGTGAGTGATTTCACTGAGTGTCGCACATATGAAGAGATTTTCTATTAAACTTTGTCTGAAGTGACTTGAACAAGAGATTGCGGGAAGGAAGAAATATATAGTTCTGCATGTTGTAAACTTAAACGATGAACTTTAACTGCTTTAGGTGGTTACATTCGTTGTCAATTGTAATCACATAGATTGCCTTTACAAAATATAAATATATGTGGATGTACAGTTCGATATTCTTCTCAGCTCTCTGTTTTTCTAGGATCACATGCTCACCCTTTTATATAGTTAGCTGTGTCATCGGGGGCAAATGAGATTTTCGGCAATTTTCAAAACCGCTGGAAAATAGGTTCCTATCATTTTTGGTGGGAACTCATTTTCCTTTAAACGTGGAAGAATGGCGCCCGTGTGGGAAAATATTTTCCTACGGAAAATTTGATTCAAATGGTTGCTGTCAGCTAAAAATTTGAATTCTCCTTTTTCATCGTCCAGTGATCCAAAGGGGCCTAAGATCAGAGCCTCCTGAAAGAATAAGGCCAGGAGTGGAAACTGGGGGAAGATTTTGAAGATTAGCAAGAGATCTTGGCGGTTCCTACCATGTGGAGGAAGATGACGGAGAAGGCAAGGATAAATAATGTCTTTTGCATATTACCACATGTTGTGATCCTCATTCTTTACATGAGAAGTATAATCCTTATCACCTCATGTAAAGTAATCCTAATGCATCTCGTAGTCCCCCTTTACATCCTAAATGTGCCAACCAAACGTTTGGAATCATATGTGATTGACAACTTCCACATTTGAAAAATAGTAGTATTTGATCCCAAATGTTTCTTGTCATGTTTGACCTTTTACAATTTCTAGTTCCTTAGTTTTATATTATTTAGTTGCAAGTGGAGTATTTTGGGCAAGCCAATCTGCCACGGGCTTTATATATATTGAAGGGTGTTGATCCACTCTTTTATATTTGAAATCTTATTTTAGGACATCTGACTTGATTTAAGATTTGTCAAATTTAATGACCCAATTTAGAATTTTGTGTGCCAATGCCAAGAATCCCATAGGTGGGTTCTGAGAAACTTATATGTACACAACCTTACTCACAAGTGGATAGAATATTTTTAGGATTTAAACCAGTGACCTCTTAAAATCATATGGCAACAACCTTTATCGTTGTTTCTAAACTTATCCTCTTATTAAAGAAAAAAAGGCTAAAGTATATGTTCGGTCCTTTATGCTTGCGTCAATTCATAACTTGCTTTTTTAGTCCTAGGATCTTAACACCATTAATCTTATTTAACCGAAAATGATTACTCATCAAATTTTAGTGATGACTTGTCTAATTAAACACTAACAAAGTGTATTTACATTTTTTTAACAAATATTTTTATATTTTTAATGGTGGAAATTAAAAATGATTTAAAATGAAAACAACCCTTAAAATCTTGATTTCATCCTTGCTACCAACATCTCATCCCAGCAATTTAAAATTCTATTACACTATTACAGAGCTTCCCAGTTGTTGGTTTTTTTTCCCTCTCAACCAACGTAAGATTCTATCCACTTCCCCAGCTCAAGTGCTCTGGAATTTGTACACACAAATAAAATTGAAACCATTGTGATTTTATTTATAAACATACTCCCATAACCTACAAATTTAGAGTTGTTTCCATTTATAATCATTTTTAATTTTCACAATTAAAAATCTTAAAATATTATGTGAAAAGAATACAAATAAAAATGCAAACATAATTTGTTAGTGTTTAATTTTATTGTTATCACTTAAACTTGATGGGTAATTATTTTATGTTAAATAAGACTAACGGTGTTAAGATCCTACGACTAAAAGTGTATTTTATAAAATTAAGGGACTAAAATAATATTTGAAGCAAACATAAAGAACCAAATATATATTTTAGAAAGAAAAATACAAAATGTTATAGGATAGATCATTACTTATTTTCTAAACAAAGCTAGATATGAAACCGAAAAATGAAATACATATATATTATATTAAATTTTAAGTGAAATTAAAAATATTATGTTTAATAGATATTATTATAATTATTTGGCCAGAACTATAATATTATAATTACTCCTATATTAGCATTACGAGTAATATAGTATAATAAAGCTACCCTACAAGCCTACAACAAGCCACTAACTCTATAACCCAAATGGTCCTCGCAGTCCCGCTCTAGCTCAGTTGCCACGGATTTGGGTTTGGTGCTTTGCACCATTTGGTCCGCTGCTTCCGCTGCAGCGCCTTCACGCACCGGTCCTTAAAAAAAAAAAAAAAAATTCAGGCAGCGCCTTGCACACACTGGTCCATAAAAAAAAAAAAATTCAGGCACTACGGATAATAAAAAGATAATTTAGGATATAAGTGGTATTGAAAAAATTCTTCATGATCTTGAAAAATTATTTTAGGATCTTAAAAAAAATATTTCAGGTACAGACTTGTACTTAAAAAAATTATTTTAGGATCTTCACAAAATAATTCAGGTACTAACTGTTACTAAAAATATACTTTAGAATATTTTTTCAGAATCCTAAAATAATTTTTTAAAATCATGAATTGTGTTTTAATTACCAACCAGTATCATGAAGTATTCTTTAAGTACCCGTTTGTATCCTGAAATATTTTTTGAAGATCATAAAATAATTTTTCAAGATCATAATGGATTTTTTTAGTACCACTTAGTATCCTAAATTATCCTTTCATTATCCGTAGTGCCTGAATTTTTTTTTTTTTTTATATGGACCAGTGTGTGCAAGGCGCTGATTTTTTTTTTTTTTTTTAAGGACCGGTGCGTGCAACGCGCTGCAGCGGACCAAATGGTGCAAAGCACCAAAGCCAAATCCCAGTTGCCACCAGTGTCGCACAAGCCGCCGTTTTTATATCTCTCGCTCTCAGTCTCTCGCTCGTGGTCGGCTTCCTCTATTTTTCCTTCATCACCGATCATCGTCTCTATCTCGGTCTCTACTTCATCCCTCCGCTACTCATCGTCACTTCAGTGGAGCGGACAATAATGGAGAACGGCACGCCAATTTTTCCTCAAGAAATCATCACAAGTATTCTGGTAAGACTTCCGGTAAAATCCCTAATCCGATTTCAATGTGTTTGTAAAGATTGGAAGAATTTGTTCAGAACCCCATCCTTCATTGCCGAACACCTCCACCATTCCACTCGACAAAACCCTTTACTTATTGTCGATAGTGTTATCGGTGGATATGGATATCCTCCTTGGCAATTATGTTTGCTCAACCGTAAGATGCAAGTCTTTGAATTACAGAACACACCTATGATTAATTCCTTAGAGTCCGGGAGGGTTTATTCCAGTAATGGCTTGCTCTGTGTGAAATTCACGTGTCATAGCCAAGATTGCCTTTGGTTGTGGAATCCATCTATTAGAGTAGTCAGACAAGTGCCAAAATCTCTTAACAATTATGAGTATGGGTTTTTTTCTGTAGGATTTGGATTCAGCCTAATCATTAATGATTACAAGATTGTAAAATGTTCTGTTCGACATTTCGTTGTTCAAGCGGAAGTTTATTCATTAAGGACGGGATTATGGAGAAAAGTTGAAGTCGGGAACTTAGAGGGTGTATATGGTCTCCGTGTCGGCAGTTTCCCTTGTAATGGAGCTATCTTTTGGATTGGACAAAAGGAAGATGTGGAGGGGCACAACAAAAGTCTTCTTGATTTGATAGTTTCATTTGATATAGTAAAGGAAGCGTTCACATTGACACCATTTCCTCCTAAGACTCCTCGCCAAAGAGGTTACAATACGCTTGCTTGCTATGAGAACAAACTAGCTATATTTTTTCAGGCTGAGATTGAAAATTCTGAATCATATGTGATTGATTTGTGGGTGTTGGAGGAGTGTGCAGATCCATCCAAGGAGAGATGGAGCTGGGCTAAAATATATACTAGCAGACCCTATCCATACCGCTTTATCATTTGTCCAGAGATTATTTGGAGAAATGAAATTGTTTTGTCAGCCACACACCCTGAATACCAAATCGAGAGTGAAGAGGAGAATTACCAAATTGAAGGTGAAGAGGAGAATTACCAAATCGAAGGTGAAGAGGAGAATTATGAAGGAAATGTTGTTTTGTGCAATCTCACTACTGATGAATTCAACTTGTTTGATATCCCACAATATAACTTTAGTCTTGGGATTTTGGATTATGTGGAAAGCCTGGTACTACTTGACATCATCCATATTTGAAAAATGCTAATATTTAATACCAAATGTTTCTTGCCAAATTTGACCTTTTTATATTTCTAGTTGCTTAGTTTTATATAATTTAGTTGCTAGTTTGTGGATTATTTGGGACTAGCGAATCTGGCACTGGTTTTATTTATATTGAAGGGCATTGATCCACTCTTACATTAAGTATTTACTCTATTGAAGGTTTTTTTTTTTTTTTTGTGTGGAAATGAATCCACTCAGATATTGGTCCATATATTTACTCTATTTAGTTAATTATTGGTGTGTGTGTGTTTTCCTGTTGTTCTGAGTTTTCTTTGTATGAGAGACTCAATCTCCAACATTAGTAAATCAAATGGGACAATGCAAGGGCAGCAGCTGAATTCTGGGATTTGCCTGATTGGGATAAATTGGGTATTTGTGAGGTATGTGGCTCTTCTCTCATGATGGCATAATGTTGATTCCAAATTTTGGAAGTTTTCTTTTTCTTTTTCTTTTTTTTTGAAAAAAATGAAGAGCTCAAGAACACTGAATTATCCAGAACTAAGATCAAAGAGACCCCTATGTGAATCGTCCTTTGTCTCTCTCAGAATCCATTTTTTGCATACTCTCTCTCTCTCTGAGAGACCCCTCTTCAATCTCACTTACTAGGCACTAAGATCAGAGCCTCCTAAAAGAAAAAGGCCAGGAGTGGAAACTGGGGGAAGATTTTGAAGATTAGCAAGAGATCTTGGCGGTTCCTACCATGTGGAGGAAGATGACGGAGAAGGCAAGGATAAATAATGTCTTTTTGCATATTACCACATGTTGTGATCCTCATTCTTTACATGAGAAGTATAATCCTTATCACCTCATGTAAAGTAATCCTAATGCATCTCGTACTCCCCTTTACATCCTAAATGTGCCAACCAAACGTTTGGAAGAGCACATTGCCTTAAGATTACAGGTAATCATAATGCAATGCATCGAACCAAATGGACGAGACTATGCATCTATGAATTCTCAGTTGACTGATTTATTAACCAAGGCATTATGAAGAAGAAGAACAGAGTTAAAGAATGTAGCTTCTGGTAGGGTTTAATGAATGCGTTGTTGAGGGGTTGTTATAGATAACATTTGTTAAAGAAGCATGTGGGCCATTAAAAAGAGGAATGGTAGTTTCAGGTGCTATGCAACACCAGGTGCAGACACTACCTCGTTGTTATGTGTTAGTCAGCACTAAGTTTTAAAATTAATCTATCTTGTGTTGTCTTCAATTTCGTTTATGATGAGGATAGTAAAAGACTAAATTTATTTTAATTAAAAAAACATTTAATACTTCCATTATTCTATATTGAATAGCACATGATTTCATAGTTCTAATTACTCCTAATTTTCTTCATCGGATTTAGATTTCCTCCACCTATTATCACAATAATTAGATTGAAATTTGAGCCATCCAGATTTAATACGTTGTAAAATAATTTTTTGAATAATTGCTTATCACAGTTCAAAGTGTGTTGAGTGAAATTTAGTATAAATTTCAATTAAACCCAGATAAAATACTAAAAGTTAAATTTAAGTTCACATATTTAAAAAATTTCTAATCAAACCAATTGACCTCATTAGGAATTTTTAAATGTGGTTTAAAGATCGCAATACGCCTATATATGTAAAAATGAAAGTTGAACGTAAGTGTAGGGTTTTGAAATGCCAAAATCTAAGACTGGGTCTTTCAAAATCTACACATTCTTTTTAATATTTAAAGATAATATTTTTTGTTTTGGTGGTTTCAATTAGGGGGTGATATCTAAGACTGGGTCTTTCAAAAATATGGCACCAGATTTATTCTGCATAATAAAAAATATAAACATTGAATCTTAAATAAATCTCATGACTCCGAATACTGAATCTTAAATAAATCTCATGACTCCCTATATATGTGGTCCCTATAACTATCGCACTATCCGTAACCTCCCTAGCTATAGCAGTTCCCCCTAAATATAAAAATATATTAAAATTTCCTAAATATCAAACAAAAATCTTATATCAGATATTTAGTCTAATAAAAATATAAACACTCAAATAAAAAAAAATGAATAATGAAACTTAAATAAATCTCATGACTCCCGATATATGTGGTCGCGATCGTACTTTCCATAACCTCCCTAGCTATAGCCTATAGCAGTTCTGTTAAATATAAAAATATATTTTAATAAAAAATGTACCAAAAATAAATACAGATCACAATATTTTATTCAAAATTAAGGGAGATGTGGAGGGGCATAGCAAAAAGTGGCTATATTTGATAGTTTCATTTGATATAGCAAAGGATGTTTCAATACGCTCGCTAGCTATGAGAACAAACTCGCTATATTTTTTGGCATTCAGATTGAAAATTGTGAATCATATGTGATTGACAACTTCCACATTTGAAAAATAGTAGTATTTGATCCCAAATGTTTCTTGTCATGTTTGACCTTTTTTACAATTTCTAGTTCCTTAGTTTTATATTATTTAGTTGTGTTCTGGTGTAGAACTCAGATGTCCGTCCTTATGGGCGGCCGGAGGATTGATCTTGGATCGAGGTACTCCACTCATGTGCCTATTGAGCAAGCCTACGAGGGAGGTATGGATCACTGAACACAACCAGGCATTTCGCCTAAGGGGTGCGGTGTGTGCTCAGTGTTGCTGTATGTAAATAGTCTGGGTAGTAACGTGTGTACCTTGGCGGGATATCTCTTTTATGTATATATAGAGAGTATACCTATTGGTTGGATCTCTGGCTCCCACGTTGTGCGTGCTCATAGATCCAGCTGTGCGTGTCCCACGATCTTGGTGAATGCCCTGGTGAGAAGGTCCTTCCGTTAAGATGCAGCTTACGTGGATTGCCCCCGTGCTGGTTGGTTAGTTAGTGGGCCTTGACTAGGCCCGCAAAAGTTGCCCCCAGCTTGGTAGTTCAGGTTCCTGAGCTGCCGAGGTGATTTGCTTGACTGCTTGTCCGAGCTGACTTAAAATCCCTTGGGCGTCGGTTCTGAGCGTTTGCTTGACTTTGCATTAAACCCAGTTATTGACAACCGAGGACGTAGTTGCCCCCCAGCCGGGTAGTCCAGATTTCTGGGTTGCCGGGCTGAATTTATCGATGGGTCCATCATTCGTATGTGTTTGTCGAACAGTATCCGAGTTTCAAAGAAACCCGGAGTTACTTGTCTCACAGTTGAATTGCCCCCAGACGAGTAGTCCGGGTTAGCTTTGCTTTAAAAATTCGTAATTTTCATCCGCTGCGAAGCATTGAAATTTTCCCCCAACCCGAATTGTCCTGAGAAGGAAAAGACTGGGTTTGTATAAGAACTGATGACGGCGACCCTGCGTCATTTAGGACCCGGGCCAAGCCTTGGGAGTAACCGAGTTGTGAAAGCTTATCTTGGCAGGATCGCTTGCTGAACAGCCGGGCTCCAATGCCCTGCAAGGAACCGTTATGACCGCCATCATCTTTGATTACTCGCAACTGTTGGTGTTCCTCTTTGATGACGAGGAGCCACGCGGCACTCTGTAACTCGATGTCTCTTTGGCTTACTTATTTGTCGTACTATGGCAGTATCTTTACTTTATCGGGAACCGTTAGCCCCCCTTGGTCACAGCGCGTCATAAATGCCTATGCTTTAAACGTCACTAATCCTTTCTCGAAAAGAAAAACGCCGTTTTGCACTTGAATTGTCAGTTTCTGCCACGTGGTCCTGGCGGTCTGCCTGGCCTATAAATTTACTCGTCGTTTTTGCCTTTCTTCATACTTTGAGTCTTCACCTATCTGGCTCGACTTCGTATGGGATCCTGGGGAGACCAGATTTGCATCCAACTTCAATGGCCAGCGGTGGGAGGCCTTGGATAAGTTGGGCGGATCTTCCTGGACCTGTCTAAACTTCTCTAAGGACTCCAGCATATCCAACAAAGATCATCACCAGTATGATGTCTTTGTTGGATAGGTGTTCGATCTCCAGCTCCAACTGTCCGGTCGTCATACAGAGGATCTTGTTCTTCGTCGCCTGTTGATCTATGTTTTACCTGTAGCCGCTCACTTCCAGTATTTTGACCTTTGTACTATGCGAATAGCTTAGTTTATTTCGTTGTAAAAAACTTGTGTAACCCGATTATTGATGAATAAAGGGCTCACTTTCGCTTTTCGATTATTGCCTCTGGTATTCAAATGTGACTGAATGCGTAACTCAGGTGTAACCCTTTTTGAACGCGTAACTCAGGTGTAGCCGGCAAACTCCATTTTTTATTTCCATATAACTCGGTTGTGACTGAAATTCCAAGGAATGTGGTCGGTTTACACCCTGAACCGGGTTTTTGGGATGACTGATTCCTGGTGAAAACCTGGTTATCACGTCCGGGAAGTACCGCATTGCACGGGCTTTTTCACCTGTTGAACGGGCAAAACGACTAGACCGGGATATCAGAAGGTCGGGGCATTACGTCGGCTATTCTACGTACCCAAGTGGCCACTATTTGTCGCTTCCACTTCCTTTCATTTGTTTTTCTTTTGACAACTGGCTCCCCTCGACTGTCGTGCGGCCGAAATCGAGGCGTTCTGGCCGCTACGGTCATTGGGCGTCGTTAATGAGTGCTGAGTGCGCATTAAATGCATACGTCACGCATCCTTGCGTTATGGGTGAATGGGCGCTTTTGCCCCCGACGGTTGAGTTTTCGAAAACCTTACACCCGCCTAGTCTTTCTTCTTTAAGTTTACCCCTTATGCTCTGAAGAGTTTCTTCTCCAATATCACACTCTCTGCTCTTGCGAGGAAATTCATTCCTGAGTCTGATTCTCGCCATTTCTTGAGTGAACCCCCTTTTCTCCGAACAGGTACCGTTGTTTACCCGTTACTTCTTTTGTTCTGCTCTTCTTTGTACTTTGTTGCTCTGTGTCTGGTTACTCAACTGAAAACTTCATAGTACTTTGGTTGCGTTTTCCCTGGGTTTGTATGGGTTTGCTTAAGTTCCTGGGTAGCTTTTTCTGATTGATGCCCTTTCTGAGTAAACTATTTCTCGCCTGCACCCCTCCTCGTTAGAAAAACTCCCATTTTCTTGAAACGTTTGCCCGATTTCGATATTGACTGTCGCACTTCTGGGAGTATATCCATCGATGTCGAAAGACATAAAAGACATGACCCCCAAGGAACTTGAAGAATTACGTAAAACTGTTAGGGGAAAAGCCCGTTGGTGGCTCTGGGGTGATAAACGCTCTTCTGAAAAGAGGCAATCTGCTCTCCTTGCCGCGCCCTATGGTGGAAACAAGAGGCAAGCGCCTGGAGTTTCCCAGACAAGTGATTCGAGACTTCGAAGAGGCGGTTCCTCCGTTGGGGGAAGTTCACCCGTATCTTCCTTGTTTCCTTCCAATCCGAGGGGGTCCCCGAGGCATGCTGACGTGGCGGCTATACCTGCCCTACCGATTAACCAGTTTGATGATCCCAAAGGAATGGGTTCTAGGGCTGAGGTGGAAGGCTATCTCGGCCCCTGCTATGACTGTCTGTACGAATGTACCCGGCTTCTTTCCCTCAGAGATTCTGCCACGGCGGATTCGATTCTGGGCTCCTGTCGTCATAATATTAACCCGGGTCCCAAAGCCATCCCTCGAATCCTGTTGTCAGGGCTTCTAATCTTACTCTGGCTGTAGAAAAGCGTCTTCAATCTTTAACATCAGGTATGCTAGGACGATTCTGATTTTGTTTATTTTTTTTTCTGTGGTAGGTATAATGGCCTCGTCGTCCTCTTCCCATACTGCGGAATCAGAATCTGGTACTTCGAAGCCGGTTAGTCCTTCTGAGGCTTTGGTAGGAAAATATCCGTGGGTTACCCATGAAGTGTTATCTTACCGGTCGACGTTGAATGCCGCTGATCTTGAAGCGCTGCCAATAGAGAGGAGTGAGAACTACGACGTTCGTCTCCAAGATGATGATGAACCAATTTGCTCAGTTAGGGAGGGTCGTCAAAACTCCTTCTTCTTCTTCTATCGAGAGTACATGACTCGGCTCGGTATTCGTTTTCCATTTACCAGGTTCCAGATAGCCATTCTCCAATTCTTAGGCTTAGCTCCTTCTCAGTTGCATCCCAATGGATGGGGATATATAATAGCTTTTGAGTGGTTCTGTGGAAGCTTAGGCCTCCCTTGTACGACATCCATGTTTTTCTACTTCTTTGCTCCCCATACTGCTCGCTCCGGCAGAGAGGCAGCCGAGCTTAAGGGCTGGACCTCTATTCGGGGTGTTGTAAATAGGAAGCTGTTCACCCCGGTCTCGGATTCTTTTAAGCATTTCAAGACTGGGTTTTTTAAAGTAGTTGCCAAGTCTGGAAGTACACCTTGGTTCCTGGATGGTCCTGATTCCAAAAATGTTGATTGGCTTTTTCCCTTATATTGGAGTAAGGATCACCATGACGTGTCACTTGGGGCCTATAAGGTGGAGCGTTCCTACCTGGAGGCACATGAGAAAAAAGTAATTGACAGCATACTGGCTCAAGTGAAGACCAGTGGGACTGTCGAGGCCGGATCCTTGGTGGCCCAATATCGGGTCGAAAATCAAAATAAAGACCAGATGAGGACGGGGGCGAGTATGAGTCATTAAACTTACTGTCTTTTCTCCCCATTGTTAACTCTCAATTGCATATAGCAGAAACTAACGCTCTAATGCTTTTGCAGGTTCCAAGATGAAAGGACTGGCGTACCTGACTAGCATACCAGAGGATGAGCCTGTGAGGGACAAGAAGAGGTCGGCTCCCCTTGTCAGTAAAACTACAGCAGGTCCGTCCTCCAAAGCTCCTACCCCGAAGAAGCCTAAAAGCGGGCCTGAGATACTGACTCAGAAGGAACCTGCGTCGGTCCAAGTAGAGATACTTCCTGAAGATCGCATGCTTCCGTCCTCAGTTCCTGCGACTCAGCTGCCTTCTGGCTCAGCGGTTGCCGATCCTTCTTCTACACCTACTGCCTGCCATCTGTCTCTTCCGTCACCCCTGGTCCCCCGCTCCCACTGTTGGAGTAAAGGACTTACCGAAGAGCTGAGCGTTGCATTTCTCCCACCTCGCCGATATGTTGAACCGGTGCCCTTGCGGGAAGTCGATATGCGAGATATTCAGGTCGTAGGAAACGAGCTCCTCAAGGCAGTTGGGTTGACCCAATCCTTTCTTACTCTACACCACAACTACGCGGAAACGATTAGTCTGGTGAAACGTGCAAGGGCCGAGCGAGAAGAGACTCTGGAGAAATGGCAAGCAGCTTCGAACGAGTTCCAGGCTAACCAACTCAAACTTCAGAAGATGGAAGAAGAGTTGGAGAGGACCAAAGACATTTTGAAGGATACGAACATCCTTGTGTCGACTCTTAAGGCAGCTCGAGCTGATGACCAACAAGAATTAGACACTCTTCAGGCCGAGAACAACAAGTTGAAGGCCGAGGTGGACACTCTGAAGGTAGAGAGAGATGAGCTGGTCGCTGGAGCTGAATTAAGTAAGACATCGCTGACCGAGGCGTTCGATGAGACGGCCCGGGTTCGGCAGCTTCTGAAGGGATCTGTGGTGGAGGCTTTTCAGAATGCCTTAACCCAAATCCAGCATTTAAACCCTGGGATCGAACTGAAAACCGCGGGCTATCACTTTCGCTCCTACGTGGAGAACGGTGAATTCTTCCCCTATGTGGAGTCCGCCGTTGCTTCAGAGGCCTTGCTCGACGAGGATGCCGTTAGAGGGGAAATCGAGACAGGGGAAGAGGTCTCGACCGCTGTGGATCCCGCAACTAGTGCAAATCCTGGGAGCTGACTTAACTTCCTCTTTTCCTTCCTCTGTTTTTTTTTTAGCTTTGTATAAGCCGGGTTTGTGGCCGGTGTTTTGGTGTGGACAAATTGGCCAATTTGGCCCTTAGATGCAAATATCCAATGTATAACGGGAATTTACTTTGCATATGTTATCGCAATTGATCGGGCCAGGGTCAGTAGATTGATGTGCAGAATCTGCGAGAGCGCGTATGGTCTTGAGACCGTAATGTATTTGAGTGGTCCGTGCTACCACTATACTGTATGGATCCGGGATTGTCAACCGGGTCATCCTAGGGTAAAGGGAATCTACCACCTACCCGGGTCTGGTTTTTTACCAAAGCGTCCGAGTATTTTGACCTGATCAGGGTCGATATGGCGATTCCTCTTGCTACCCTGGAGTAATTTGCAAGATGCTTTAAGCTGCGATAGCTCTTTGGTGTAGTAATGCGTAATGATAACAATGTTTGCAATTTAAAAAGCTCTCGAACGAGAGTCTTACTTTTATTCAACAAATGCATTGCCAACAAAGGAAAAAGGCCATATGGCCGACATTTGAATCCAAATGCTGAATGAAATGAACAAAAAGGGAAATGATGAAAGCAGGAAAGGCTAAGTCTAACTGTAATAAGTTCTTAACTTTTCCGCATTCCATGTTCGATGGATTGGATTCCCGTCTAGAGTTTCCAATACGTACGTTCCTTTCTGAAATGTTTCCCGAATGCGATAGGGGCCATCCCAATTTGCCGCAAGCTTGCCGTCTTTGGCATTCTTGTTGCCGACGTCCGCCCTTCTGAGGACGAGAGTTCCTGGCTGAAAAGCCCGTGGTCTGACCTTCTTGTTATAGCGAGCCGCGATGAGCTGCTTTGTGGCGATGTCTCGGCAATGGGCTGTTACGCGGGCCTCGTCTGCGAGGTCTATCTCGACAGTCAATGCTTCGTTGTTGGCCGCCTCCCCTTGTGATAGAATGCTTCTCTTGCGCCATGAAGGTAACCCTATTTCGACTGGAATCATGGATTCACACCCATAAGCCATTCTATATGGAGTTTCTTGAGTGGATGTCTGGGCTGTTGTTTGGATCCCCCAAAGAACGTAGGGTAGTTGATCTACCCAGACGGTGTTTGCTTCCAACATGCGCTTCTTTAGGCCATCTAGAATGACTTTGTTTGCGGCTTCTGCTTGTCCGTTGGACTGCGGGTGCTCTACTGAAGCGAAATGATGCTGTGTTCTGAATTCGTACGCCAGGTCTCTGAATCCGCCACCGGTGAACTGAGTTCCGTTGTCTGTGACTATCTCTGCCGGAGCTCCAAAACGCGTAATGATGTTGACCTCAAAGAATCGTTGTACGCGGGCCGAAGAAATTGTTGTAAGCGGTTCGGCCTCGATCCATTTGGTGAAGTAGTCAACGGCGACGATCAGCCATCGCAACTGTCCGGGAGCCGTCTTGAATGGGCCTAGTATGTCCATACCCCATTTGTAGAAAGGCCAAGGGACCGAGATCAAGTGGAGTTCCGCTGGCGGTGACCAAATTACTCGGGAGTGCTTCTGACAGCTGTCACATGTTTTGACAAGAGTTCTTGAGTCGGCTTCCATGGCCGGCCAATAATATCCCGCCCGCAAGGTTTTTCTGGCGAGTGCCTTAGCGCCCATGTGCTGGCCGTTGGCTCCTCCATGTATCTCGGCCATGGCGTAACCCGCCTCATTTGGATTTAAGCATCTCAACATAGGAGAATGAAGACCTTTCTGATAGAGCTGGTCCTCTACCATGGTGTACTTGGTAGCCTCCCGAACCATTTTCTTTGCTTCCATGGCATCGTCAGGAAGGATGCCGCGTTCCAAATAATCTTCGATGGGCTTTTTCCAGTCTGCCTCCACCGAGATGGCCATGGTGCACAGTGGATCCTCGAGGTTCTGTTGAACCACTGTACGATGACATCCTGCGCTCTTAGTACTGGCCAACTTCGAAAGGATGTTGGCTCTTACATTCTCCCCTCTAGGGATGTGGGTTACACTTGCCTCTTCAAATTCAGCCATCATCTCCTTAGCTCTGAAGAGGTATTTGGGCATCAGCGGGCCTTTTGCTTGATAAGACCCCTCAATTTGAGCCGCCACAAGCTGTGAGTCGGTGAAAACCTTAACTCTTGCGGCGCCGTTCTCTTTTGCCTGTTGCAGTCCGGCAATCAGGGCCTCATATTCAGCTTGAATATTAGAAGTCGGGAACTTTAAGTGGAGAGAGTGTTCGATCGTAACGCCCTCTGGGCTTTCAATGATGATCCCGGCTCCGCTACCTTTGGTATTTGACGATCCATCGACATATATTTTCCATACGTCTGCCTCTTCGCTTGGAGCCGAGTTGGATGGTGTCAACTCCCTGACAAAGTCGGCTAAAGCCTGTGACTTAATTGTATGGCGAGCTTCATAAGTGATGTCGTATTCGGATAATTCTATCGCCCAATTTGTCATGCTCCCCGCCAAATCTGGTTTGTGTAGGACTTGTCGTATCGGCTGGCTGGTTCGAACAACAATGTGGTGGGCCTGAAAGTAAGGTCGCAGTCGACGAGCGGCAGTGAGTAAAGCAAAGGCGACCTTTTCCAATTTCTGGTACCGGATTTCAGCATTCTGTAAGGTCTTGCTGATAAAATATATCGGCAACTGGCTGTGGTCTGCCTCCCTTACTAGTGCAGTGCTGATAGCTTCCTCGCCGATGGACAAATATAAATAGAGGGTCTCGCTGGGTCCGGGCTTCGATAGGACTGGCGGGTTTGCCAAACATTGTTTGATTCCCTCAAAGGCTGCGTCACATTTTGCATTCCACTCGATCGAAGCTTCCTTCTTTAGCAACTTGAACAAAGGCAAGGCCTTCTCGGCCGATCTTGGCAAGAACTTGGTTAGCGCGACTAATCTCCCTGTCAACTGCTGGACCTCTTTTTTATTCTTCGGAGCTTCCATGTCAAGTACTGCTCGGCATTTATCCGGGTTTGCCTCAATACCTCGGTTAGTAAGCATGAATCCCAAGAATTTTCCTGCCGGTACACCGAAGGCACACTTCGCCGGGTTCAAACAGATTTTGTATTTACGGAGTTTGCCAAACATCTGCTGCAAATCCTTTATATGATGCTGTGAGTCCAAAGACTTAACAATCATGTCGTCGATATACACCTCGACGTTAAGTCCGATCTGGTCGGCGAAAATCGTGTTCATCATCCTTTGATATGTAGCTCCTGCGTTCTTCAGTCCAAAAGGCATGACGTTGTAACAATAGTTGGCCTTATCTGTTATGAAGGACGTTTTTTCTCTGTCTTCTGGATACATTGGTATTTGATTATACCCTGAATATGCGTCCATAAAAGAGAGGAGATGGAAACCCGAAGAATTGTCCACCAGCTGGTCAATGTTAGGCATAGGGTATGAGTCCTTGGGGCAGACTTTATTCAAATCCGTGTAATCCGTACACACCCTCCATTTTCCATTGGGTTTTTTGACCATGACCACGTTAGACAGCCATGTGGTGTATTGGATTTCACGGATAAATCCCGCTTCTAAGAGTTCTTGAACATGGATTTCCAGTGCCTTCCTCTTTTCTGGTCCGTGGTTTCTCTTTTTCTGGGATATCGGGATCGATCCCGGGTAGATTCCCAACTTGTGACAACAAAAACTGGGATTGATTCCAGGTACCTCGGACGATTTCCAAGCGAAACGTCTTTATTCTTCATAAGGAAATCAATGAGGCTTGCTCGAATTTCTGGGGGTAAGTGCTTTCCAATCTTTGTGGTTTTGGAGGGTCTTCCAACACTAGATCCTCCAAATCCCGGTGTTCAGGCGTGGGTCCTCCTCGCGAAGATCCAACTCAATTGTATTTATGTCTAGGTCAGAAGATTCTTGATCCGTTTGTGGCGGCTGCGATGAAGGTCCGCCTTCCCCAACTCTAACGAGCTTTCGAAATAGCATTGTCGGGACTCTCTCTGATCTCCTTGTACCGTGACCACGGTTCCCTGGTTTCCTATCGTCTTGAGCTTTTGGTGCTTGGTGGATACCAGCATGTCCCAATTATGTATAGTTGTTCTTCCCAGGATTATGTTGTATGGTGAAATGAAATCTGCCACTATAAACCGCACTCTCTCTGATCTGAAAGCGTCCCTTGTTCCCAACGTGAAGCGGAGGTCGATAAACCCCTTAGGGCGTGATTGCTCTCCATTGAAACCGATAAGAGTTGTCCTACAGGGTTTTAAATCCTCCTGATCCAGGCTCATTCGTTTGAACGCCTCCCAGCTGAGGATATCGGCCGAGCTGCCTGCATCCACAAATATGCGTTTGACTCGGCAGTTGACCAGTATCCCAGTTACGACTAGGCCATCCTGATGTCCGGGGACCACGTCCCTGAGCTCCTCATTTGTGAAAAACAAAGGCGAGCTGGACGGGCCGCTATGATGCTCTTTGAACTTTGGGCGGTCTCTCACGGAGAGGACTTCTCGCAGGTATTTCCTTCGTTGACTCATTGTATCTCCGCCTCCGCCCATAGCTCCGCTTATAACATTACAGTCGAAATCGGTTTCCGGAAACTCGTCGTCAACCTCGGCCGACTTCTTCCGTTTGTCTTCCTGTTTCTTGAACTTTCTGGGAGGGCTCCTGCTGCGAGTCTTGGGCTTGCGTTTGCCGCCTTTTCCTTGATGTTTAATGACATATTGTTGGAGCTTGCCCTCGCGGACAAACCTTTCGATAGCATCTCGAAGTTCGTAACATTCATCCGTGGTATGACCTCGTCCATCATGAAACGAGCAGTATTTGGATTGGTCAACCCCGGATCTTCGGTAGGACAACTGAGGTCGGTCAATCCTTTTCATCTCGGTCGCGGCAACTTCTTTCCACACCTGTGACCGCGGCACATTTAAGGCTGCGTATTTCTCATACTTACTTCTCGGCTCAAATTTCCCACCGCGGTTCTTGTTCTCAGAACCTCTCCTGCGGGAGTCCCTTCTTCTTCCTTCCGTGTAATCTCTATCTCTGGGTGGAGTGGTTCTGCCTTGGTCCCTTCTGGGGTCATTGGCTACGCGCATCTGCTCCACCTCGAGGTACTTCTTTGAACGAGTTATGAAATCATTGAGATTCTTTGCCCGTTCCTTCAGGAATGATTCTGCCAGGCGGGATTCTTTGTCAAGGCCGTCGACCAACAAGTGGACGTGTACGTCCTCATTTAATCCGCGCACAGAGGGCTGCTGTGGAAGCGATCCGGGTAACTTTGCAACGTCTCGCCTGGTCGTTGCTTGATTTTGGATAGAGAATATTGGGACTTCGGTTGCCGCTTGCTAGTTGCAAAGTGCAATTCAAAAGCCTCAGCTAAGTCCTCGAATTTATGTATGGACCCTACTGGGAGAGTGTGGAGCCACTTTATTGCTGGTCCTTTGAGGGTTGCAGCAAATATTCGCGAAACGATTGGCTCCTCGAGACCCCTTACTGCCATATGCATGTCGAAGTCCTCCAAGTGAGTCGTCGGGTCTTGAGTTTCGTCATACTTCGTTAGCTCGGTAAGGTTCAGCTTTTGCGGAAAGCGAACGTTGAGGATTTTGTCGGAAAAAGGGCTGCTGTGAAGCTGACTGACGTACCTTCGCCACTGGAACCCGGTTGGAGACCTTGGCGTCTTGTCCTTTCGGTTTGTCTTCTCTCGTTTGGAAATCCTGCCTGAGGAAGCCGGCTTTTTACTATGGGCAGTTTCTGTCTTGTGACTGCCTTTTCGACGATCCGAGCTGTCGTCTTCTTCGTCCTCCTTCCACGACTTGTCTTCTCAATCTTCGTCGGAGTAAACCGGGTTCTCTTTTTTCTTCTGCCGCTCCTCCCATCGTTGGAAGTGGAGGGTATGGCGTTTGTCCATGTAGTCCATGCGTCTCATTATCGCAAGCATCCCGGATTGGAGAGAACGGAAATCTGGTTCGACGACCGGGTTCTCTTGGCGACCACCCAGGTTGGAAGTCTGAGGCTCATGGCGATGATTTAGCGGAGCCGAAGATTCCGTGTCAGACGGGTTGTCATTCGAAGGCTGGTCGTTGGGGACGCGAGGTTCTTCCGGCTGCGATAGCCGGTCTTCATTATCAGGTTTATTGTTACCGTGAGGGTCCTCCGATTGATCGGGGTGGTGTGGTTGCCGAGGTGGTAGACGGTGTTCTGCCGCTTGGTCGGTCTCCATCTGCTTATGGCTTGAAGCACGTGTGCTTATCCTCATGGTCACGGGAATTGAAATTTAACAATCCCCACGTACGGCGCCACTGTTCTGGTGTAGAACTCAGATGTCCGGCCTTATGGGCGGCCGGAGGATTGATCTTGGATCGAAGTACTCTACTCGTGTGCCTATTGAGCAAGCCTACGAGGGAGGTATGGATCACTGAACACAACCAGGCGTTTCGCCTAAGGGGTGCGGTGTGTGCTCAGTGTTGCTGTATGTAAATAGTCTGGGTAGTAACGTGTGTACCTTGGCGGGATATCTCTTCTATGTATATATAGAGAGTATACCTGTTGGTTGGATCTCTGGCTCCCACGTTGTGCGTGCTCATAGATCCAGCTGTGCGTGTCCCACGATCTTGGTGAATGCCCTGGTGGGAAGGTCCTTCCGTTAAGATGCAGCTTACGTGGATTGCCCCCGTACTGGTTGATTAGTTAGTGGGCCTTGACTAGGCCCGTAACAAGTTGCAAGTGGATTATTTTGGGCAAGCCAATCTGCCACTGGCTTTATATATATTGAAGGGTGTTGATCCACTCTTATATATTTTGAAATCTCATTTTAGGACATCTGACTTGATTTAAGATTTGTCAAATTTAATGACCCAATTTAGAATTTTGTGTGCCAATGCCAAGGATCCCATAGGTGGGTTCTAAGAGACTTATATGTACACAACCTTACTCACAAGTGGATAGAATATTTTTAGGATTTAAACTAGTGATCTCTTAAAATCACATGGCAACAACCTTTATCGTTGTTTCTAGACTCATCCTCTTATTTAAGTGATGACTGTCTAATTAAATACTAACAAAGCGTATTTGCATTTTTTAACAAATATTTTTATATTTTTAATGGTGGAAATTAAAAATTATTTAAAATGAAAACAACCCTTAAAATCTTGATTTCATCCTTGCTACCAACATCTCATCCCAGCAATTTAAAATTCTATTATTACACTATTATAGAGCTTCCCAGTTGTTGGTTTTTTTTTTTTCTCTCTCTCTCTCTCTCAACCAACGTAAGATTCTATCCACTTCCCCAGCTCAAGTGCTCCTGAATTTGTACACACAAATAAAATTGAAACCATTGTGATTTTATTTATAAACATACTCCCATATCCTACAAATTTAGAGTTGTTTCCATTTATAATTTTTATTTTTCACAATTAAAAATCTTAAAATATTATGTGAAAAGAATACAAATAAAAATGCAAACATAATTGGTTAGTGTTTAATTTTATTGTCATCACTTAAACTTGATGGGTAATCCTTTTCCGTTAAATAAGACTAACGATGTTAAGATCCTACGACTAAAAGTGTATTTTATAAAATTAAGGGACTAAAATAATATTTGAAACAACCATAAAAAACCAAATATATATTTTAGAAAGAAAAATACAAAATGTTATAGGATAGATCATTACTTATTTTCTAAACAAAGCTAGATTTGAAACCGAAAAATGAAATAATATATATTATATCAAAATTTTAAGTGAAATTAAAAATATTATGTTTAAGAGATATTATTATAATTATTTGGCCAGAACTGTAATATTATAATTACTCCTATATTAGCATTACGAGTAATATAGTATAATAAAGCTACCCTACAAGCCCACAACAAGCCACTAACTCTATAACCCAAATGGTCCTCGCAGTCCCGCTCTAGCTCAGTCGCCATCAGTGTCGCACAAGCCGCCGTTTTTATATCTCTCGCTCTCAGTCTCTTGCTCGTGGTCGGCTTCCTCTATTTTTCCTTCATCACCGATCATCGTCTCTATCTCGGTCTCTATTTCATCCCTCCGCTACTCATCGTCACTTCATTGGAGCGGACAATAATGGAAAACGGCACGCCAATTTTTCCTCAAGAAATCATCACAAGTATTCTGGTAAGACTTCCGGTAAAATCCCTAATCCGATTTCAATGTGTTTGTAAAGATTGGAAGAATTTGTTCAGAACCCCATCCTTCATTGCCGAACACCTCCACCATTCCACTCGACAAAACCCTTTACTTATTGTCGATAGTGATATCGGTGGATATGGATATCCTCCTTGGCACTTATGTTTGCTCAACCGTAAGATGCAAGTCTTTGAATTTCAGAACACACCTATGATTAATTCCTTAGAGTCCGGGAGGGTTTATTCCAGTAATGGCTTGCTCTGTGTGAAATTCACGTGTCATAGCCAAGATTGCCTTTGGTTGTGGAATCCATCTATTAGAGTAGTCAGACAAGTGCCAAAATCTCTTAACAATTATGAGTATGGGTTTTTTTCTGTAGGATTTGGATTCAGCCCAATCATTAATGATTACAAGATTGTAAAATGTTCTGTTCGATATTTCGTTGTTCAAGCGGAAGTTTATTCATTAAGGACGGGATTATGGAGAAAAGTTGAAGTCGGGAACTTAGAGGGTGTATATGGTCTCCGTGTCGGCGGTTTCCCTTGTAATGGAGCTATCTTTTGGATTGGACGAAAGGAAGATGTGGAGGGGCACAACAAAAGTCTTCTTGATTTGATAGTTTCATTTGATATAGTAAAGGAAGCGTTCACATTGACACCATTTCCTCCTAAGACTCCTCGCCAAGGAAGATACACTACGCTTGCTTGCTATGAGAACAAACTAGCTATATATTTTCAGGCTGAGATTGAAAATTCTGAATCATATGTGATTGATTTGTGGGTGTTGGAGGAGTGTGCAGATCCATCCAAGGAGAGATGGAGCTGGGCTAAAATATATACTAGCAGACCCAATCCATACCGCTTTATCATTTGTCCAGAGATTATTTGGAGAAATGAAATTGTTTTGTCAGCCACACAGCCTGAATACCAAATCGAGGGTGAAGAGGAGAATTACCAAATCGAAGGTGAAGAGGAGAATTATGAAGGAAATGTTGTTTTGTGCAATCTCACTACTGATGAATTCAACTTGTTTGATATCCCACAATGTAACTTTAGTCTTGGGATTTTGGATTATGTGGAAAGCCTGGTACTACTTGACATCATCCATATTTGAAAAATGCTAATATTTAATACCAAATGTTTCTTGCCAAATTTGACCTTATTATATTTCTAGTTGCTTAGTTTTATATAATTCAGTTGCTAGTTTGTGGATTATTTGGGACTAGCGAATCTGGCACTAGTTTTATTTATATTGAAGGGCATTGATCCACTCTTAAGTTAAGTATTTACTCTATTTAAGTATTTTTTATTTTTTATTTGTGTGGAAATGAATCCACTCAGATATTGGTCCATATATTTACTCTATTTAGTTAATTATTGGTGTGTGTGTTTTCCTGTTGTTCTGAGTTTTCTTTGTATGAGAGACTGAATCTCCAACATTAGTAAATCAAATGGGACAATGCATGGAAGGAAGGGCAGCAGCTGAATTCTGGGATTTGCCTGATTGGGATAAAATGGGTATTTTTGTGAGCTATGTGGCTCTTCTCTCATGATGGCATAATGTTGATCCAATTTTTTTTTTTTTTTTTTTTTTTTTTTTTTTGAAAAAAATGAAGAGCTCAAGAACACTGAATTTTCCAGAACTAAGATCAAAGAGACCCCTATGTGAATCGTCCTTTGTCTCTCTCAGAATCCATTTTCTGCATACTCTCTCTCTCTCTGAGAGACCCCTCTTCAATCTCACTTACTAGGCACTAAGATCAGAGCCTCCTGAAAGAAACAGGCCAGAAGTGGAAGTTGGGGGAAGATTTTGAAGATGAGCGAGAGATCTTGGCGGTTCCTACCATGTGGAGGAAGATGACGGAGAAGGCAAGGATAAATAATGTCTTTTTTGCATATTACCACATGTTGTAATCCTCATTCTTTACATGAGAAGTATAATCCTTATCACCTCATGTGAAGTAATCCTAATGCATCTCGTAGTCCCCTTTACATCCTAAATGTGCCGACCAAACGTTTGGAAGAGCACATTGCCTTAAGATTACAGGTAATCATAATGCAATGCATCGAACCAAATGGACGACTGTGCATCTATGAATTCTCAGTCGACTGATTTATTAACCAAGGCATTATGAAGAAGAAGAACAGAGTTAAAGAATGTAGCTTCTGGTAGGGTTTAATGAATGCGTAGTTGAGGGGTTGTTATAGATAACATTTGTTAAAGAAGCATGTGGGCCATTAAAAAGAGGAATGAGAGTTTCAGGGCTGAGAAGGAGTCCAAGTGCTGAGCAACATTAGGTGCAGACACTAGGTGAAATACCAAATTTAAATTTAAGTTCACATATTTAAAAAATTTCTAATCAGACCAATTGACCTCATTAGGAATTTTTAAATGTGTTTTAAAGATCACAATACGCCTATATAGGTAAAAACGAAAGTTGAACGTAAGTATAGGGTTTTGAAATGCGAAAATCCAAATTTAGGTACACATTTTTTTTTTAAAAAAATATTTAAAGATAATATTTTTGTTTTGGTGGTTTCAAATAGGGGGTGATATCTAAGATTGGGTCTTGCAAAAATATGGTACCAGATTTATTCTGCATAATAAAAAATATGAATACTGAATCTTAAATAAATCTCATGACTCCCTATACATGTGGTCACTATCCATAACCTCCCTAGCTATAATAGCAGTTCCCCTAAATATAAACATATATTAAAATTTTCTAAATATCAAACAAAAATCTTATATCAGTTATTTAGTCTAATAAAAAAAATATAAACACTCAATCTTAAAAAAAAAAAAAAATGAATATGGAAACTTAAATAAATCTCATGACTTCGATATATGTGGTCACGATCACACTATCTATAACATCCCTAGGTATAGTAGTTCTCTTAAAAATAAAAATATATTTTAATAAAAATTTACCAAAAACAAATACAGATCACAATATTTTATTCAAAATGAATATATCAAAAATAAATTTAGCAATTAAAATATATTCAAATGAGATATAATTCCATGGTATAAAATAATATATATCAAACGTAACCCTAAAAATATATTTAAAATGTATTTGATTAAATATTTCAAAAATAACTAGAAATATGGGCGGGATAGTTTCTAACGACTTCCTAGCTAATTTTTAATATATTAATCTAAGGAACAATATATTTAATTTGCTGTTAAGATTGTTGCAATTGCACGATATATTTTATAAAAAAATTACTTTTTATTCTTTAGATTAGATTTAGCAAGAAAAGATATAAAATATATCTAAAATAGATGGGTAGTGGTATATATATAGGTTTAGTTTGCTCACCTCGGCCAGTCCCCAGTTGCTCAGTTAACATCCATCTCGGCAGCCTCCCTATCTTATCTCTCGCTCTCACACGCTCACTTGCGGTCGGCTTCATCCTCGTAGGAGCAGACGATAATGGAGAACGGCACACCAAATCTTCCCTAAGACATCATCACAGATATTCTTGTACGACTTCCGGTTAAATCTGTAATGCGATTTCAGTGTGTTTGTAAAGATTGGCAGAATCTGTTCAAAACTCCATCCTTCATTTCAAGTGCTGATCTTCCCCCAGACATCATCGCGATGATTCTTGAACACTTTCGGTTAAATCCCTAATCCGATTTCAGTGTGTTTGTAAAGATTGGCAGAATCTGTTCAAAACTCCATTCTTCATTTCAAGTGCAGGGCTTTCCCTTGTAATCAGCGGCGGACCAACACTGGTGCCTATGTGGGCAGTTGCAGACACAAAATTATGAAAAACTATATATATATTTTTTTGAAGGAATTCGTCACAACTTGTCTAGGTGGTGTAGTGGTTATCACAATAGTGTGTGAGAGGTCGCCTGTATCCCCGACTCTCTGGCTCAGACAATGTTTTTTGTTATATATTTTTTCCATCTTCCTCCCTTCACTCCAACTTCCTCTCTCCCCTGTTCGAAATCAAACCCTAACCCTTTCTCTTCTTTTTCTCGTCCCCTTTCTCACCGTAACCAGTGGCGGAGCCAATTATATATTTTTCCCATCTTCCTCCCTTCACTCCAACTTCCTCTCTCCCCTGTTCGAAATCAAACCCTAACCCTTTCTCTTCTTTTTCTCGTCCCCTTTCTCATCGGAACCAGTGGCGGAGCCACATTCGGGGCAAGTGCAAAAAAAAAATAGTGTGCAGTTAGATTACGCGACAATCCCAATTTTAATCCAAACCCTACTCAGATTACGCAACAATCCCAATTTTAATCCAAACCCTACTCTGATCGGGAATTCTTTATCGTCTTTAGTACCTCTCTGGCCAACTATCGATGGTCCACTTGGGCTCTCCGAGGAAGATGCACTCAGCTATGCTCGCAAATTTTACAAGTTCGGTTTTGCATTGCTTCCTTTGCTTTGGGCCTTCAATTGCTTTTACTTCTGGCCTGTTCTCCGCCACACTCACTCCTTCGCCTCGCATTCGCCGTTGTAGGTTCCTTGTTCTCTTTTTTAGTTCTTTTGTTAAATACTTGGTCATTCTTCTTAGATGTTGTTACAAGTTTGGTGATTTTGCTTTGTTGTTCTTGCTTTTGGCTTCTACAGGTTTTTATTTTCTTTCGGTCTATCATTTCATAATTGATTTAAGTTTCAATTGAGGGCTTTGCTTCTAACAAGATTTCAGCCATTTCCTATGAGGTAACCCTTTTGTTTTGGCGTCCTTAGAGTGCAGAGCTAGCTAAATTGATCTTTGCACTTTTGGAGAAAATGAAAGAGGAGGAAAAGAAAATAAAAGGGATTTAAGTTAACAGTGAGTCTGGATATGATGCATATATTAATTCATCACTGATTTTTATTTGTATCACTTTTGTTTCCTTGCTCTTTTCTTTCTGAGCAGAACATGGCAGAAGTCATGTTCTGGGCTAAATTTCTGATGAGTAACTAGTATTAGTGTCATGTTTGTCCAGCAGTAAAGAGTTTCATCTTCTTCTCCCTTTTACTAGTTTCTGAATTCATTATGTTAGGTAAAGAACTACAGTTCCCCCATCTACCATGTAATTGTATTTTAGGTCTGCTTTAGCACTCAGGAGAAATGGCTTATTGCCTTGTTTACAAAAACTTGGCTGTTGAAATTATTTGTTTATAAAGAAGACACACGATTGTTGCAATTTGTGACAGACACATCTAAGGTAAACTGCTTCAATATAATTTTTATATCCCAATGTTAATTTATATTGTTTTAGATTACTGGCTGATTACTTACTAAATTGACATAAAGTGCGAATTGTTTTGGATGCATGATCTGATTATTATTTTTTTGCTTGTTAGAGTTGATTTGTCGATGTGTACATTCTGATATAGCTTGGTAGGGTGCATCTGGGAAATATATGATTGTTTAAAACAGTGATTAATTTCATTACTTCTTTTTCTTTGCTTTTATTGGTAAATGTCTGCTGATTTTGTTGTACTTTGATGCACTAGCTTTAGAGCATCTTCAGACTTGCAAAAGCTTTAGAGCGTTAGTTTCTGCTATATGCAATTGAAAGTTAGCAATGGGGAGAAAAGACAGTAAGTTTAGTGACTCATACTCGCCCCCGTCCTCATCTGGTCTTTATTTTGATTTTCGGCCCGATATTGGGCCACCAAGGATCCAGCCCCAACAGTCCCACTGGCCTTCACTTGAGCCAGTATGCCGTCGATTGCTTTTTTCTCATGTGCTTCCAGGTGGGAACGCTCCACCTTATAGGCCCCAAGCGACACGTCGTGGTGATCCTTACTCCAATATAAGGGAAAAAACTAGTCAACGTTTTCAGAATCAGGACCGTCGAGGAACCAAGGTATGCCTCCAGACTTGGAAACTACTTTAAAAAACCCAGTCTTGAAATGCTTAAAAGAATCCGAGACCAGGGTGAACAGCTTCCTATTTACAACGCCCCGAATAGAGGTCCAGCCGTTAAGCTCGGCTGCCTCTCTGCCGGAGCGAGCAGTATGGGGAGCAAAGAAATAGAAAAACATAGATGTCGTACAAGGCAGGCCTAAGTTTCCACAGAACCACTCAAAAGCTATTATATATCCCCATCCATTGGGATGCAACTGAGAAGGAGCTAAGCCTAAGAATTGGAGGATGGCTATCTGGAACCTGGTAAATGGAAAACGAATACCGAGCCGAGTCATGTACTCTTGGTAGAAGAAGAAGAAGGAGTTTTGACGACCCTCCCTAACTGAGCAAATTGGTTCATCGTCATCTAGGAGACGAACGTCATAGCTCTCACTCTTCTCTATTGGCAGCGCTTCAAGATCGGCGGCATTCAATGTCGACCGGTAAGATAACACCTCGTGGGTAACCCATGGATATTTTCCTACCAACGCCTCAGAGGGACTAACCGGCTTCGAAGTACCAGATTCTGATTCCGTAGTATGGGAAGAGGACGACGAGGCCATTATACCTACCACAGAAATAAAAATAAACAAGATCAGAATCGTCCTAGCATACCTGATGTTAAAGATTGAAGACGCTTTTCTACAGCCAGAGTCAGATTAGAAGCCGTGACAACAGGATTCAGGGGGATGGCTTTGGGACCCGGGTCAATATTATGACGACAGGAGCCCAGAATTGAATCCGCCGTGGCAGAATCTCCGATGGAAAGAAGCCGGGTACATTCGTACAGACAGTCATAGCAGGGGCCGAGATAGCCTTCAACCTCAGCCCTAGAACCCATTCTTTTGGGATCATCAAACTGGTTAATCGGTAGGGCAGGAATAGCCGCCACGTCAGCATGCCTCGGGGACCCCCTCGGATTGGAGGGAAACAAGGAAGATACGGGTGAACTTCCCCCAACGGAGGAACCGCCTCTTCGAAGTCTCGAATCACTTGTCTGGGCAACTCCAGGCGCTTGCCTCTTGTTTCCACCATAGTGCGTGGCAAGGAGAGCAGATTGCCTCTCTTGAGAAGAAAGTTTATCACCCCAGAGCCACCAATGGGCTTTTCCCCTAACAGTTTTACGTAATTCTTCAAGTTCCTCGGGGGTCATGTCTTTTATGTCTTTCGACATCGATGGATATATTTCCAAAGGTGCGGCAGTCAAAATCGAAATCGGGCAAATGTTTCAAGAAAATGGGAAGTTTTTCTAACGAGGAGGGGTCCAGACGAGAAAGAATTTACTCAGAAAGGGCATCAATCAGAAAAAGCTACCCAGCAACTTAAGCAAACCCATACAAAACCCAGGGAAAACGCAACCAAAGTACTACTAAGTTTTCAGTTGAATAACCAGATACAGAACAAAGCACAAGAAGAATAGAACCCAAGAGACAACGGGGAAAGCAATGGTACCTGGTTGAAAGAGAGAGGTTCACTCGAGGAATGGCAAAAGGCAGACTCAGGAACGAATTTCCCCCTGGAGCAGAAAACAATGAGGAAGACAGAACGTTTCGAATTGTATGGGTTGAACTTGAAAGAGAAATGCTAGGCGGGCATAAAGCTTTCAAAAAACTCAACCGTCGGGGGCAAAAGCGCCTTTTCTCCCATAAAGGAAGGGTGACGCGACATGTGCATTTAATGCGCGCTCAGCAGTCTTTGATTACGCCCAAGGGCCGTACCGGCCAGAATGCCTCGATTTCGGCTGCACGACAGTCGAGGGGAGCCAGTTGTCAAGAAAGAAGCAAATCAAACGAAGTGGAAGCGACAGACAGTGGCCACTCGGGTAGTAGAATTGCCGACGTAATGCCCCGGCCTTTTTGAGATCCCGGCCCAGTCGTCTTGCAGAAAATATGTGAAAAACTCGGACAACGTTAGTATAACCCAGATATCCCAGCCCGGTTTTCATCAGGAATTACTTATCCCGGATAACTTGTTAATAGACATCCGATTCGGATAAACCGAAAATCTTGGATCCAGACAAGCAACCGAGAGTATGTTGCCCAGCAGAGCCTGTAGGATGTCACGCCTCCTATGGTTGTTTTAAGGTTATAACCCGGGTACGTTCCCAGAAATTTTAGTCATAGCTCGGCTATACAGATACAAGTAATTCGGGTTCCCGGCTACACCTAAGTTACGCGTTCAAAAAGGGGGCACGTTCTCGACTCAGATAAAATACCTATCTATGCTTGGTCAGAGAGAAAGAAAGGTCAACACTGATACTTGTAGGAGTCACATTTGAATACCAGAGGCAATAATCGAAAAGCGAAAGTGAGCCCTTTATTCATGAATAATTGGGTTACACAAACTTTTTACAACGAAATAAACTAAGCTATTCGCATCCAGAAGCGATTACAAAGGTCAAAATACTGGAAGTGAGCGGCTACAGGTAAAACATAGATCAACAGGCGACGAAGAACCAGATCCTCTGTATGACGACCGGACAGTTGGAGCTGGAGATCGAACACCTATCCAACAAAGACATCATACTGGTGAAGATCTTTGTTGGATATGCTGGAGTCCTTAGAAAAGTTCAGACAGGTCCATGACGACCCGCCTAACCTACCCAAGGCCTCCCACCGCTGGCCATTGAAGTGGGATGCAAATCTGGTTCCCCCAGGACCCCATACGAAGTCGAGCCAGATAGGTGAAGACTGGCAAATACTTCTGAGATCCCAGGTATCCACTAAGCGGCGTTAATGAAGACTGGCAAATACGTCTGAAGGGCTAGCCACGCTGAGGCGCCCGAAGAAGCCATTCTGATGTCCGAAGGCCCACCTTTCTTCCCCACTTGGCTAGAACAGTTTGAAGATACGCATCGCCTAGCGGGATGTGGAACTCTTACCAGAAAGCCCATTGTTTTATAGACAAGTTCACTAAAAAAGGATAGAGGGGAATACTGATCAAGAGTATGGAAAAAGGCAGGGCAGATTTATAGGCCAGGCAAACCCCAGGGTACACGTGGCAGTAACTGACAAGGAAAAGGCAAGACGACGTTTTTCTTTTCGAGAAAAGGTTAATGATGGCTAAAGCATAGGTATTCATGACGCACAAGGACCAAGGGGGACTGACGGTTCCCGATAAATAAAGGTGTTACCACAATACGTTAACTAAAGTAAGCCAAAGAGACGTCAGATTACATAGTGCCACGTGGTTCCTTAACAATCAAAAAGGAACACAAGCAGTCGCGAGTGGTCTAAGATGGCGGCAATCAAGCCGGCTCATCAAGCCCAGCTGTTTAGTGGAGGGATCCCGCCAAGACAAACTTTCGCAATGTCATCGGTTCTCGCATGACCAAGTCTTGGCCTGGATCCTATGTGACGCAAAGCTGTTGTCATCGGTTCTCGCACGGCCAAGTCTTTTCCTTTTCAGGACAATTCGGACTTGGGAAAATTTCAATACTTCGCAGCGGACGAAAATTACGAAATTTTAAAGCAAAGTTAACCCGGACTACTCGTCTGGGGGCAATTCAACCATGAGACAAGTAACTCCGGGTTTATTTGAAACTCGGATACTGTTAGACAAACACATACGAGTGATAGACCCTCCGATAAATTTAGCCCGGCATCCCAGAAAACTGGACTACCCGGCTGGGGGGCAACTATGCTCCTCGGTTGTCAATAACCGGGTTTAATGCAAAGTCGAGCAAACGCTCAAAACCGACGCCCAAGGGATTTTAGGTCAGCTCGGACGAGCAGTCAAGCAAATCACCTCGGCAGCTCAGAAACCTGAACTACCAAGCTGGGGGGCAACTGTTACGGGCCTAGTCAAGGCCCACTAACTAACCAACCAGCACGGGGGCAATCCACGTAAGCTGCATCTTAACGGAAGGACCTACTCACCAGGGCATTCACCAAGATCGTGGGACACACACAACTGGATCTGAGAGCACGCACAACGTGGGAGCCAGAGATCCAACCAACAGGTATACTCTCTATATATACGTAGAAGAGATAGTTTGCCAAGGTACACACATTACTATCCAGACTATTTACATACAGCAACACTGAGCACACACCGCACCCCTTAGGCGAAACGCCTGGTTGTGTTCAGTGATTCATACTTCCCTCGTAGGCTTGCTCAATAGGCATACGAGTGGAGTACTTCGATCCAAGATCAATCCTCCGGCCACCCATAAGGCCGGACATCTGAGTTCTACACCAGAACAATATATTTAGTCAATTAAAAAAAATATAAATACTGAATCTTAAATACTATATAAATGTAGTGGTTCAAGCCGCCCTCCTTACAATACACAGGCACTTCCTCCCTCTCATATTTAAAATATTAAAATTAATATATATTATATATGCCTATTATCTATATAATCCTAACCCTCTTTATTTGGAATTTTTCTTTTATATATATATATATATATATCTTAAAATTTTATAAATATCAAATAAAAATATTATATCAGATATTTAGTCTGATTAAAAATATGAATATTCAATCTTAAATAAAAAATATGAATATGAATCTTAAATAAATCTTATTATTCCCCAATATATGTGGTCACTATCACACTATCCATAGCCTCCCTAGCTATTGCAGTTCTCCTAAATATAAAAATATATTTTAATAAAAATGTACCAAACATAAATACAGATTAAAATATATTCAAATGAGATATAATTCCATGGTATAAAATAATATATATCAAAATAAATATGTCAAATGTAACCCTAAAAATAATTTTAAAATGTATTTGATTAAATATTTCAAAAATGAATAGAAATGTGGACGAGATAGTTTCTAACAACTTCCTAGCTATTATTTGATAGGTTAATCAACAATATATTTAATTTACAGTAAGGATTGTTGCATTGCACGATATATTTTATAAAAAATTATTTTTTATGCTTTAGTTTAGGTTTAGCAAAAAATCAAAAGGGAAAATGACAAAAAAAAAAAAAAACCATTTGAACTTCAAAATTATGTTGACAACAACTGTAATAAGATTAACCAGAACAATAAAATAATTGACAATTCATTTTGTTATAAAATCACCTAATTAAGATTTTGAATAATATTTTCTTGAGATTTTTCCATAATTTAAACAGATATAAAATATCTCTATATTTAATATAATATAATCCAAAATCTATAGATAGTAGTAATTCTATAAATTTAATTTGCTCTGACGTAAAGAAAATAAATTTAATTGGCTCACCTCGGCCAGTCGGCGCCTCAGTCAACATTAGTCTCGGCGGTTTCCATATCTCTCGCTCTCACACTCTCACTCGCGGTGGCTTCCTTGATCCCCGTCTCGGTCTCTACTTCATCCTTCTCCTACTCATAGGAGCGGACAATAATGGAGAACGGCATACCAGATCTTCCCCAAGACATCATCACAAATATTCTTGTACGACTTTCGGTAAAATCCCTAATGCGATTTCAATGTGTTTGTAAAGATTGGAAGAATTTGTTCAAAACCCCATCCTTCATTGCCGAACACCTCCACCATTCCACCCGGCAAAACCCTTTACTTATTGTTGATGATGATATCTCTGGAGGTCGTCCTTGGCACTTATGTTATCTCAATCGTGAGATGCAAGTCTTTAAATTTCGAACACACCTATCATTAATTCCTCAATCTATGGGTGTGTTTACTCCAGTAATGGCTTGCTCTGTGTGAGTTGTAATAATAAAGATTGTCTTTGGTTGTGGAATCCATCTATTAGAGTAGTCAGACAAGTCCCAAAATCTCTTAATTATGCGTATGAGGGTTTTTCTGTAGGATTTGGATTCAGCCCAATCATTAATGATTACAAGATTGTGAAATTTTTTCTTCCTCTTGTTGTTCAAGCGGAAGTTTATTCATTAAGAACGGGATTATGGAGAAAAGTTGAAGTCGGGAACTTAAAGGGCATACATGAGTTCAGGTGCAAGGCTTTCCCTTGTAATGGAGCTGTCTTTTGGATTGGACGTAAGGAAGATGTGAGGGCACATCAAAAAGTTGGCAAGACAGCAAAAGTTGGCTCGATTTGATAGTTTCATTTGATATAGCAACGGAGGTGTTCACATTGATACCATTTCCTCCCATGGCTCCTTACTATTGTTATGATACACTTGCTAGTTATGAGAACAAACTAGCTATATTTTTTGGTAGAGCGACTGAAAATTGTGAATCATATGTGATTGATTTGTGGGTGTTGGAGGAGTGTGCAGATCCATCCCGAGAGAGATGGAGTTGGGCAAAAATATATACAAGCAGTCCACAACTAGGTCCAAACCGCTTTATCATAGAGCCTAGCATTATTTGGAAAAATGAAATTGTTTGCTTAGTGTTAGATGAAGGAGCGAAGAATTATGAAGGAAAAGTTGTTTTGCGCAATCTCACTACCGATGAATTAAGGTTTTTTGATAGCTCAATATGTAGTCGTAGATATATCCAACGGATTTTGGATTATGTGGAAAGCCTTATGCTACTTGACAACAAAAATGCTAGTTTTTGATACCAAATGTTTCTGGTCATATTTGACTTTTTTAGAATTATATGCTTTGGTCCACGATCATGACTCCCCATGGCGTGCTTCTTGTTCTCCTGATTTGTAATGGATGGCGCTACAGTTTCTCTGACATCTGGGTATGCCCAATTGCTCTTTCTTTATCCTTCGGGGTATTCATGTCCGTAGGACTTTAGCTCATAGAGGCATGCTTTGAAGACCAAAGCTTTGGTTTTTTGCTCGGTTTCGTTGCTCATGATGGTCTTCTTTTTCCTTGGGGCGATCATGTCTCTCATCGACTTTAAATCTGGACCATAGATTTAATATAACTGCCTATACCAACAATCTCATTAAGTCAAATCAACGGTTGAGATTGGATGATGATGAGAGATGAGGAGAAAGTTAGCTAATGAGAGAATCCTCTTCCGAGTCGCATTTGCTTGGGGGTTGTCTTTGTGGTTTTTGTTGTTAATTATTTTCTTTTATATTTGTTGTTGTTGTTTTTTTTTTGGCATCATTTTATATTTGTTGCTTTGTTGGTGTGTTTACACTTCAAGGCCCAACGCTACTCCTTTTGAGGGGTTGTTGTTGGAGCACTTTTTAATATATTTGAAGAGTTAATTTTGATTCTATATATAAGACATAACTTTTATATTTATCAATATTTTCTTAATTTATCTCTATTGATGCTTCCTCAACAATATACATGTCATATTAACTAACTTCCTTAATACTAATTTTCCTTGGATTGTAATGGGGGATTTCAATGCTTACTTATCCCCAAATGACAAGCTTGGTGGTATGGCCCCTTCTTGGACCTCAATGAAGCATATTCGCGATTGCATTGATGATACGAACCTCATTGAAGCCAAGATTCTGGGAGATAAATTCACTTGGGAACAGTGGTCTCAAAGAGCGCACGGACTGGGTTTTTACGAACTTAAATTGGATTAATTCCTTTCCTAGTTTTTCGGTTCGCCATGAGCTTAAATTCAAGTCTGATCATAGAATTGTGGTGGTTAACTCGAATATCCCCTCTCAAAGTAATAACCATCAGAAATTCTTTTCTTATCAAATTGCATGGGCTCTTGAGAATGATTTCAATGATGTTGTTAAAGAAGCGTGGAATGGAAAAAATTGGATCCATGGGCTATATGACTTTCAAAATTCCGCTCGTGTTTGGAACGATAATCGAGTGGGTAACTTCTCCAAAAAGAAAAAAGAGCTGATTCGTCGACTCGAGGGAATTGATAGGTGCAGGAGAACTAATTGCCAAAATGGTCTTTTCAAGCTGGAGAAAAAACTATGGGCGGATTATCATAAGGTCGCCACCCAAGAGGAAATCACTTGGTTCCAAAAGTCCAGATGTAAATGGCTTCAGGGGGGGACAGGAACACTCGATTCTTCCACGCATCAACTATAATTAAGAGAAAAAAGCAGAGAATTGGTGCCATTTTGAATGATGCCGGAGAGTGGATCGAGGACCATGAGACGGCTAAAAGGATGGCCCATGACTACTTTCTAAGTCTTTATTCTCGCGATACTACCGTTAAAAATCCCCATGAGTGGTGCTCCAATTTTCCTATTATTAACTCAAGGGATTTAAACATGTTATCAGGGAAGGTTACCCATATTGAGATAAAAAATGCTGCTTTCGCTATGGGCGCTTTTAAAGCCCCGGGTCCCGATGGTCTTCATGCTCACTTCTTCCAGACCCAATGGAATGCTGTGGGTGATAAACTGTGTGCTTTTATTGACGAATGTCTTAATAACCCGCCCTCTATGGTCAGTATAAACAAGGCTAAGGTTGTTCTTATCCCCAAGGTTGACAACCCCTCTTCGCTAAAGGACTTTCGGCCTATCTCCTTATGCAATGTGAGTTTTAAAATTATCACAAAAGTCCTGGCGAATAGGTTCAGGAAAGTTATGCCCTACCTTATAAGTCCTGAGCAATGTAGCTTTATTGCTAATAGATCTAGCTGTGACAATATTTTAATTGCCCAGGAGATTATTCACTCAATGAATTCGAAGGGTAGAAAGAAAGGCTTTGTTGCTATTAAGATTGACATGGAGAAGGCTTTTGACAGGCTTGATTGGGGATTCATTAGGGATACCCTCATTCACTTGCAGTTGGGGAATAACTTAATTGAGCTCATCATGGCCTGTATTTCTACGAACTCCATGTCTATCCTATGGAACGGGGATGCGAGCCCAAGTTTTACCCCCTCAAGAGGAGTTAGGCAAGGAGACCCTTTAAGCCGTACATTTTTGTTCTCACGTATGGAACGGTTGGGTCATCTTATTAAAGTGGAATGTGAAGCCCGCGATGGAAACCGTTTTACTTTAAAAGGGGTGGTCCCAATATTTCCCATCTGTTCTTCGCCGATGACCTCATCCTTTTTGCTGAAGCCTCCCCCAATCAGATGGCTGAAATTCGAAAGGTGATGCAAAGCTTTTGTGAAGTCTCTGGGCATAAAATCAACCTGGCTAAGTCTCGAATGTTTTGCTCCAAGAATGTTAATTTCAATAGGGCCCTTGAGCTCAGCCGTATGCTTGGAATAGGGATCACTTCTGATCTTGGGAAATATTTGGGAGTTCCCATTATTCATAAAAGAGTCTCGAAAAATACTTACCAACCTCGTTATTCAAAAGGCTCGTAAGAAGCTCTCAATGTGGAAAAGCAAGTATCTCACCATTGTTTCGGTCGCTCTGTTTGATCAAATCTGTGCTCTCTTCCCTCCCCAGTTACTACATGTAGTCTACTCTTCTCCCGATTTGTACTATTAATGAGTTAGACAAGATCTCGAGGAAATTTTTATGGTCCCAAGATGAAGATGTGAGGAAAATCCATCTCGTTGCCTGGGATAAAATCGTTCAAGCTAAAAAGCAAGGGGGTCTTGGCTTCAAAAATCTTCGTCGTCAAAACAAGGCCTTTATTATGAAGCTCTGTTGGAACCTCCTTACGAATAGACAAGCTCTCTGGGTCAAATGTCTTTGGTCGAAGTACAATTGTGGAAATTCTTCTGTTCCTTACGTTTTCAAAAAGAGAAATTCATCCTCTGCTTGGAAGGCGATCGCCGAAGTTTGGGATAAGTTTCTTGCAGGAGTTGGAAAGAAGGTTAATGATGGTGCGGACACCAAATTCTGGCATGATCGTTGGCTACCTTTTGATCAGCCTCTTATTGCCTTTGTTTCAAATCCGTCACGCGTTAACGAAGAGGATATGGTGAAAGATCATCTTTTGACGGATGGAAGATGGAATCTTAATAGATGGCGTGGCCTTCTTCCTCCATCGATTATTAATACCATCTTCGATTCCAATTGCCCGCTAATGGTCTCTCCGATTGCTTCACTTGGAGAGCAGACCAAAGATGGTTGCTTTTACGTCAAAGTCCGCATATCGATATCTATCCGATCAAGGCAAGGCCAAGTATTAATAATAACTTCACGGGCTTTGATATGGAAATGGCAACTCCCGGAGAAAATTAAATTCTTCATGTGGCAAGTTGGCTATGAAAGACTTGTCACAAACTCTTTTAGAACAAGAAGGGGGCTTGCCGGCGAAAATCTCTGCCCTTTTGGTTGTAATAAAGAAGAAAGCGTTGTCCATGTTATTAGGGATTGCGAAAGAGCAAAAACTTGTGGGGTCAAATATTACATTCTAATTATCTTTCTCAGATTTTTGCAGGGAATTTACAGGTATGGCTCAACCGGAACACCAATCATCATCCGGAAAGGGAAGATTCCGGACTTCTCCCGCCAAGAGTGTTCGACTTGGGATCTTTGGATTCTCTGGACCACTGTGATGCAAGTTCCTGCTCCAAGGCGAAAACGCGATACCAGAGGAGATGTTACACCGTGTAATTACCTTCTTATGGAAAGTACAAACTAATCAATCCTTCACTCATCGAATTTTCCATCTTGATAGGTTTGATGAAGATACTTGGACTCCCCCTCCCCCAAATATGGTTCGCATTGACGTCGACGGATCAGTACGCCATCAACTTCAGGCTGCGTGTGGAGGAGTGATCCGGGACACTCAAGGGCATTGGCTGATGGGATTCTACAAGTCCCTGGGAATTAGTTCTGTCATTGAGGCAGAGCTGCATGCAATCAAGAGTGGGCTAACGACGGGGCGACAGATGGGCTTTCAAAGAGTTATCTTGTATTCTGATTCTATTGATGCCATTAATGTCATCATGAGAGACTGCCATGCCGATCATCCGCTAAGGATGTCATTGGTGACATTCGTGATCTTCTTTATCGGGATTGGTACGTGGAGATCCGTCATACGTCAAGGGACAACATTCCCTGTGCAGACTATATGGCCAAGCAAGGTCATGACACTCCTGATACAGCAAATATTGTTCTTTTCCCTGATATACCGCCTGGATGTCTTCATATGATTTTGAAAGACCGATTAGCTTGTAATTGCTAGTCTTTTTTGGCTTGTTCTTGGCTTAGACTTTGGTCTAGCCTCACCCTCTGTTTCAAGCTTAGGCTTGCCTTTTCAATCAAAAAAAAAAAAACATCAGTCTCGGCGGTTTCGGTATCTCTCGCTCTCACATTCTCACTCGCGGTGGCTTCCACGATCACCGTCTCTGTCTCTACTTCATCCTTCTGCTACTCATAGGAGCGGACAATAATGGAGAACGGCATACCAGATCTTCCCCAAGACATCCTCACAAATATTCTTATACGACTTTCGGTAAAATCCTAATGCGATTTCAATGTGTTTGTAAAGATTGGAAGAATTTGTTTAAAACCCCATCCTTCATTGCCGAACACCTCCACCATTCCACCCGCAAAACCCTTTACTTATTGTTGATGATGATATCTCTGGAGGTCGTCCTTGGCACTTATGTTATCTCAATCGTGAGATGCAAGTCTTTAAATTTCAGAACACACCTATCATTAATTCCTCAATCTATGGGTGTGTTTACTCCGATAATGGCTTGCTCGTGTGAGTTGTAATACTAAAGATTGTCTTTGGTTGTGGAATCCATCTATTAGAGTAGTCAGACAAGTCCCAAAATCTCTTAATTATGCGTATGAGGGTTTTTCTGTAGGATTTGGATTCAGCCCAATCATTAATGATTACAAGATTGTGAAATTTTTTCTTCCTCTTGTTGTTCAAGCGGAAGTTTATTCATTAAGAACGGGATTATGGAGAAAAGTTGAAGTCGGGAACTTAAAGGGCATACATGAGTTCAGGTGCAAGGCTTTCCCTTGTAATGGAGTTTGTCTTTTGGATTGGACGTAAGGAAGATGTGAGGGGCACATCAAAAAGTTGGCAAGACAGCAAAAGTTGGCTCGATTTGATAGTTTCATTTGATATAGCAACGGAGGTGTTCACATTGATACCATTTCTTCCCATGGCTCCTTACTATTGTTATGATACACTTGCTAGTTATGAGAACAAACTAGCTATATTTTTTGGTAGAGCGACTGAAAATTGTGAATCATATGTGATTGATTTGTGGGTGTTGGAGGAGTGTGCAGATCCATCCCGAGAGAGATGGAGTTGGGCAAAAATATATACAAGCGAGTCCACAACTAGGTCCAAACCGCTTTATCATAGAGCCTAGCATTATTTGGAAAAATGAAATTGTTTGCTTAGTGTTAGATGAAGGAGCGAAGAATTATGAAGGAAAAGTTGTTTTGCGCAATCTCACTACCGATGAATTAAGGTTTTTGATAGCTCAATATGTAGTCGTAGATATATCCAACGGATTTTGGATTATGTGGAAAGCCTTATGCTACTTGACAACAAAAATGCTAGTTTTTGATACCAAATGTTTCGGTCATATTTGACTTTTTAGAATTATATGCTTTGGTCCACGATCATGACTCCCATGGCGTGCTTCTTGTTCTCCTGATTTGTAATGGATGGCGCTACAGTTTCTCTGACATCTGGGTATGCCCAATTGCTCTTTCTTTATCCTTCGGGGTATTCATGTCCGTAGGACTTTAGCTCATAGAGGCATGCTTTGAAGACCAAAGCTTTGGTTTTTTCGCTCGGTTTCTGTTGCTCATGATGGTCTTCTTTTTCCTTGGGGCGATCATGTCTCTCATCGACTTTAAATCTGGACCATAGATTTAATATAACTGCCTATACCAACAATCTCATTAAGTCAAATCAACGGTTGAGATTGGATGATGATGAGAGATGAGGAGAAAGTTAGCTAATGAGAGAATCCTCTTACCCGTTGAAGACTTTCTTCACAATTTTTCCAGAGCTTCTCTCTCTTCTCTCTCCCTCTAGGATTTCGGCCAAATGAAGGAGTGATGGTGTGAAGAAAATATGAAGAGCAAGGCACCTATTTATAGAATTTTCTAAGGACACATATGGAATTTTCAAGGTTGTTCTTAACCATTGTAACATCCTAATTTTTAATTTTAGAATTTAAGTATAAATATGAAATAGTATACATAATAAATGTGTTATTTATGTAATTTTTGAATCCTTATATTAAATTAAGGATTTATTTTCTAAGATTTTCTAATACTTGCAATTATGAGTCTTGAAGAGGATCAAGTAGGATAATTTTGTTTAAAAAAAACAAAATAGCCCAACCCAAATCAGCATAATACCTATCCATTAAACCCACCAATTACTTAGGTTCCATTAATTTGTTGAAGCTGAACACGTGACAAGCAAGTAAGATAGCAATATATACATATATAATTATATACATTCTTATTTCTCCAATATTCATTCAACTAAACACGGCATCAGAGAGAAAAGAGAAATAGGAGATTGTAGCAGAAGCAAATCTTCGCCATCATAATCCCTCGGTCAAATCGCGTAAACACGCAAAAGACCTCAGTGCTGTTACGTAAAAACATAGAAGGACCAGAGTCATGCAGTAAACCATACCTGTTGCGTCATCCAATCTGCAGAACCAGCTCCCCCATATCCCTCGAGCCCAACCACGCCGTTTATTCGTTCTCCCTGTTCGAACCGAACCTATAGGTCCTTATATACTCCATTCTCCTTAGCATTTGCCATCTATATTGCTTTAACAGAAAAACAAGAAGCTGAGGCGTGAGAGTGAGAGTGAGAAAGAGTGTGAACCAAAGGAGAGGGAGAGAGAGAGTTCAAGTATGTGTATGCTCTGCTCTTGATCCACAAAGCAGAGGCGATCGATAGTTGTCGGTGAAAGCAGAGAACCCAACGTAAGTCTTTCTTGCTGTTATAGATATATACATATATATTGTTGTATACACAAAACGAAGGAGAAAGTTTTATTTGCTGCAATAAAACTGAAAATTGGAACTTTACTTAGTTATACAAGATGTCGTTGAGCATGGAAGGAAAAAAAGAAAAAGAAAAAAGGAATAAGAAGCTATGCTGATAGAAAATTGCTATATATATATATATATATATATATATATATATATAAAAGTTGCTGCATGTAGAGGAACGAAGGAGATGAAGATCACTATATCAATATATAAGCGTTGCAACATTTGGAAAACATAAGGAACGTTTTTATTAAATACATACGAAAGGTAGTAAATGATAATTATATAACCCTGTTGCCTACTACCTATATTTACATATGGAACACACACACACAAAAAAAAACAACAACAACTTAGCTTGCTGTTGATCCATTAAACCCAAAGCTTGTAAGTGCTAGACACACACACACATTGTTTGGAGATTAAAAAAAAAAAAAACATACCTGCATTGTCATATTCATATTTTACTACGAAGTATAGTTCCCGTGGGATTTTTAAGTGCAAAGTTTTAATATGGAGTTTTGCTAAATGAATTCTAGATGTAAGTTGTGCAATATATGTGGGGATGCTCTGCTATAGAATAATAAAAACAAAGCATGGTTAAAGTTTAATGATTTTACGTATAGATCACTATATAGTTTCTGTGGGTTGATAAAACACAAAGCTTAATATATATAAGTTAGCAGGAACACATTTCACGTGGGAATAGTAAAAATAAATAAATAAATAAATAATAATATTATTATTATTGTTAGAATTTGTATTTTTTTTATAAGAAATTATAAGCTTTAATTGTGATAATGTAGAGCCTTATTGTGAGCAGTAATTGTGCGGGTTGTGCTCCTCAAGCTAGGGTTAAGCTTGGAATTGAGGTAACCGGGGTTAATTTATTTTATATGTTTGTTTTGGACTGTAAGGTATTTTCTAAGTTTTAGTTATATATATACTCTATGTATGTGTTTTGAAAAATTATATGTATGTTGAATATAAAACTATTTCAGTGAAGCAGTGTATTTTCCAATATGTGTATTTAAGTGATTATTGTTATTGTTGAGATTGTTGTTGTTGCTATGATAATTATGATGCTTGTGGTGTAATTATGTTTACGGAATAATAATAGTTGTGTAAAATGTTTTTGAAAATTTTAATGTTATTTTTATTGTGGGTTATGTTGGGCTGTGGGGGAGAGATTTAGGGTGAACTTGTGCCCATCGGCTCTCTCATTCCTGGCCCGGAATTTGAGTTGAGTGTTTTGGGCGGACACCTCCCTGTTACGGTATATTGTTGGTGGCATGGGAGGGGACAGTATTCTTGAAGTGACTAGCTAACCTTGGCCGGGTATACTAGCACTGATAGGCTGTACCACGTCCAGAAGATATAAGGAGGAGCAGGATGGATGAGTGGGGATGGTTCTATTTGTTCTGGATTATTGTGTATTTTGTTTTATTCATTATTTAATGTTCTAGTTGTTAAATAATTTTATTATTATGTTAATAAACCTGCTTCTCTGACTTGCATTTCTTTCTTGCATATTTGATAAATTAATTCTGGTTACGGGGACATTATGTCTCACCCCGTGGTTATTAACATTTTTCAGGCGACTCCTCTAATTTCACTAGGGATCAAGGGAAGCAGCCAGAGGCATAACAATTGTGAAATTGTAGGCCTCTTTTTGGTAATAGTGTTGTATTGATTTCTATATTGCCATTCTAGGGCCCTCATGTTTTCAAACTAAGATATTAACGGTTTGGGAAATCGTGTTGTTGGAAAACTTGTGAATTACGCATATTTCTGTCTGTTAAGTGGGTTAAAGTTGTGAATGTTATGTAAGGGGGTTTGTAGGCGGTGGTTGTGCCTTGGACCCTGGGTTTGTGGGCGGTGGTTGTACCCTAGACCCTAATATGTGTGGGTTTGTGGGCGGTGGTTGTACCCTAGACCCTAATATGTGTGTTTTGTAATTAAAATGTTTTTCATCATTTGTGAGTAATTAAAGAATTTTTGTGTGATTACTATGGTAAATTGTTGTTGTGGGAAAGGGTCTTTTCATTTTTTACTAATTTTAAAACAAAAACCACTAATTTTAGGGTTTTACATAATTACTTGTGAATTTCCTTTACTTATGCTTAAGTAATTAGCTCAATATTACTTAATTACTCTTTTATCTCTTGTTGATAATTTTCTTAATTGCAATGTCTCATTTCCTTCATACTCTTGCATTAACATTTTTGTTTCCATGTCTTCGGCATTCTTTTAGAATTTACAAGGGTATTATGGTCATTTCACTTCTTTTTGAGTATTTTCCAACAATTTCTCCAAGTTCATAATTTATCAAATTACAATAATTAGAGATAGAATACTCTCTCAATCTAGTTGATCATTTTACTGCCTTTTGGTATTTTCCACAATTTTTCTAAGTCATTTACCATTTCCAGGGGTATTTTGGTCATTTTGACCCCATAGTTCTTTTCCCTAATTTTCCCTAAGAGATTTTCCCTTGGAAAATAAGCTAATTATTACTTAATATTTGATATCTCATATTCACCTATTTTTGATAGGTATAATTTTACTAAATTATAATACAGATTTTTAGGGTATTACAGGGTCCATAGCTTAGTGGTAGAGCATTTGATTATTGTTCCATAAGTGATTGGTTCAAACGTGGTTATGCCCCTTTCCATTTCTCATTCTTTAAAGTTTAAACATCCCTTTTTCATTTCTTATTCTTCTCCCAAGTTTTTTTTTCCGAGTAAATACCCTTTCTGGTACCTAACAAAAAACACGGGCCCCATTTTGGTCCATGACAAAAAAAAAGACCATTTTTCGTCTTTTTTATGAGACTAAAAAAGACCTTTTGGAAATTTTTGAGGGATCAAAATGTCCACCAATCGACCCTTATTCGTCCTTTTTATGGACTAAAAATGATTTTTTTTTTGTCAAGGACCAAAATAGGGTCCATGTTTTTTGTCAGAGACCAGAAAGGGTATTTACTTTTTTTTTTTTTCATTTCTTATTTTTTCCCCAAGTTTCTACTCCTTAGCAAAAACACATGTAGCAGTAGTTTTATCTGTGATTTCGCAGAAAGATATATATTTTTATAACTAGCCACTATTTCCATTTTTTTTTATATTTTTAGAAATTATAAATTAAATACATTTATCATATATAATTTCACGGTCTTAATTATAAATAAATCCTATGGCTAAATGACCATCAATAGAAATTAAATCCTAGAAAATAGGATAAATGACCATTAATAGAAATTAAATCCTATCTAGAAAACCAAGAACAAAGTTTCTAAAGTCAGGGAAGAATATTAATGAGTGAATTATTATCTCGAAGTAGACTGTCCCAGAAGTCATTTCCGTGATCGGTAGAATGCTTAGGGAATAAGACGGAATAGGGTAATCTGTGAAAAATGCAGATAGTCATGAATTGGAGTTTGAAGAAAATAAATTATAACTCAACATCTAGGGACGAGTTTATAATTATCTGGACGTATTAGGAATCAGTGAATTTTTCTCCAAAAGATGACATTTCCGGAAGTGATTTCCGTAACCGAACGCGTTTTTCGAGAATCTTCGACTGAGCACGGAATGCCCTAAATGAGATCAAAAATTTAGTTAGTCCAAGTATTTTGAAAGAGGAAGAAAGGATCTTCAGGGCTGTGGGTATGAAATTTTGAGATTTTACAAGATTACGCGATTCAGACACCGATCAGAGACTTTATCGGTAAAACCTTCTGGAAGCAAGACATGTGGCATCATTTGATTGGATTTTTGGTTGACTATTGGGGAGGGGGAAGGACGGCTGCCATGTGGGTAGAGGGAGATATTGACATCTTGCAAAGTGCGATCCAACGGTTGATATCCTATCTGGTAAAGTGTGAATAGTGTCACAGAATTTCCTATAAATAGGACCTAAGGCCTTCATAATTTCTCACACCATTCCTCTTGAGCAAGGCCGAAAATTGGAGGAGCAGAGCAAGGAGAAGGAGTCCGGGGAATTTTGTAGCGAAGCTCTGAGTAAGTTTTTCGGTACTTAGTCTTAAGCTTTCGTAGTTCTTTCGGTAGTTAGAGTAGAAATGTTAGATTAGTCTTTAATCTTCCAAGTATGATTAGATATCATATGATAAGGGTATTTAAGTCTTTAATTTCAAAAATCATGGTGGGGTCGGAGTTCTGACAAAATTTTGGAAAGTCGGAGTCAAAGTAGCGAAGCGCTGACGAAATTCCGCCAAGTAAGGGAATAGGGGCAAAATGGTAACTTTTACCTAAAATGTCTGTTATGATGTCAAAAATTGATAAATGCGATATTATCACTATAGGACATCTTTGATCGTCGAACCGCTGTCTAACGTGCCGTTGTTGGACGTTCCGCTGTTTTTCCGTCAAAAGTATGATTTTCCGCCAGAAGTACCTACGCTCGTCAACGAAGGTACGGACGCGTACTGTAACACTGAATCTGTGCTGCTCATATACATATATGTAATAGATACATTCACGGATAGAGACTCTGTTTAGGGTCACCGATTCGGATAAAGGCTCTGCTTAGGGTCACCGATTATACATACAGCTTTACACGGGTTATAGACATAATAATACCGTTTTGAGTTTTCCTAGCGCTGAGGACACGACCGTACATCGTGGCACCGGATTTGTGCAGACACCTTATGAGACTATACATACTGCTCTATGCTTATGTTCTGTCATTATCTTGCATCTGCTTTATGCTTTTGTACTGATATACCGCTGTTATGTCATGAATATCTATCATCCGTATACTGTTTCATTTGAGCATAAGGTTAACTGTTACCTGAGATCCGATGGGCATTGGATCTCAGCTCTTACTATAGCATCAGTATACGAGATACCAAGGACGGAGGATAAGAGTAAGCCGAGTGGACATCACACATAAAGACCGAGTAATGATCGACCGAAAATATTAAAGTCCTGAACAAAAAATGTACTATTCTTTATGAACAGCCAGTTACGCCACAGTTAATGTTATATCAGTTACTCAATGCTTTTTATTCCGATGCTCTACTCTGATGAAAAAAAGAAAAAATTTGGCTCTGAAATTGAGATGTTACACTTTCCCCACCTTTTTATGTTGAACGTGATATGTTTGTAGCTTAGTTGACTCTTAATTATTATTTTTCTATATTAAGTTGAAGTTTTTTTTTTTTTTTGTTTATATTCTTTTGTCTTTTAATGTATTTTAAAATTTCTTAAAAAAAAAAAAATTGGGGGCTCTACCCCCAAATCCTACTACTAATTATGCACTTACAAACATCAGCATGAATTCTATGATTTATATCTTCAATTTCATCATCTTCTTGTATAATTGATTCTATATATTTAAACTTTGTCATTTGTTGAATGACTTGTCATTCCAATTTAACCTCCACATCATTTCTCACTTGTCTCTTATCAAAGTTGCAATGCATATATTCTGTTTTGCTTGTACTTAGATGAAACTCTTCGATACCAAAGTCCTTTTCCATATCTCAATTTTAGAATTAATCTTCTCTCTTGATTCTGCCAACAAAAGGTTTTTTTCCCCTAGAAAAGAATAAGGAAGAGATCCATAACAGTGAATTATCCAAAACTCCTACTTTTATTTTCCTTTTCTTTTTTGGGTTTAATGTTCATAACCTCGCTCCTAAGGAAGCTTGTTTAAATGTACCATAGTTGTTCTAACGTATAATTATCAACTTTGGCTACTGCTACTTTGCCTGATGGTTATGCCTTTATCATTTATGACTTGAAATGTGAACCAAAATCTTGACAGCAAACCAAAAAGTAGAAAGTTTTGTGTGACCACTGATATGATACTGTAGTTGCAAATCCTGTAACCAAGTGAAACAGCCTTATGGAAAAGCACAACGGCGGCAGCGAAGTGAATCCAAGTGATTTTTTATTTTTTTTACCTACAAGTCTAAGTGAGATTTGATTACTGATTATAATTAAAATTATTATTATTATTATTGATTTATTAAATTTATGCAGGATAGGAATTATCTTTTTCATTTAGAATAAAAATAATTAAATAACATTCAATACTCATTTTGATATATTTCATTAATAACTATAGTGATGATAAATCAAAGGTAAAATTGTCATAGCAAACATAAGTTTTCCTCTCAACCAATTTTTCCCATGCATACCAAACACCTCTGTGACAAAATATTTTACTTTCATTTCCAACCCATTATTTGATCCAAACGGACTCTAAGAAATCACCTATCAAGGAAATGTAATGATTTACCATATTTTAGAGAAAATCACAAATTGTTATCAGTAGACAAAATGAAAGAGAAAAAAAACAGTAATTTCAAGAATATAATCAAGAAAAAGAAAGGTCAGAATCTTCACCGCTACCAATGTTCTAACTCATTCTTGTCAACTAAGGTAGCCCCATATGACTCACTTATTTATGTCAATTATTGAATCATTTTTAATAATAATTATTAAGTATTTAATAATTTTTAATAAATATTTAATTATCATTATTATCAAATATAATCATGAAAATATTAAACAACTTTATTGAAGAAATAAAAACCATCAGCTTTATTGATAGTTAAATATTGATAACATTTAATTATCAATAAATTTTATTGTACAATACATACAAAATAAATAGCTATCATATTTTTCTATTTAATTTTCTATTTATATATTATTTATTATTTATAATTTTGATCAAACATTTTCTTTCCGTACTTATATTTCTAAATTTCCAATAGATTATTTCCTACATCAATAAGTTATTATAATAATTATAACATGAAAATAATATTTGAATATTCATGTTCTTAAATTATATTTTATAATATTTATTATTAAATATAAATATTAAAATATATAAATTTCTAAAATTCATACATTTTTTGTAATTATACATCAATAAGTGCTTTTAATAAATGAAATCCAACATTATAAGAAATTTTAAAGTGACATGTGAACAAAAATCTAAATAGATATCATGATTTCACAATTGACCAACAACATTTTTAACCAACGTGAAAAAATTCTGACCTTTTTTGGTAGTTATTAATATAAATTATCTATTTAATCCTAACTCCTTTATTCAGAGTTTTTCTTTTCTCTTTATTTTATCTATAGATATATTCTTAAATTTTTCTAAATAGCAAATGAAAATATTATATTATATATTTAGTCAATTAAAAAAAATATGAATCCTGAATCTTAAATCTTAAATACTATATGAAAGTAGTGGTTCAAGCAGCCCTCCTTACAATACACAGGCACTTCCACCTCTCATATCTAAAATATTTAAATTAATATATATTATATATACCTATTATCTATATAATCCTAACCCTCTTTATTTGGAATTTTTCTATATATATATATATATAAATAAATAAATAAATATATATATATATATATATATATATATATATATATATATATATATATATATATATATATATATATTCTTAAAAATTTATAAATATCAAATAAAAATATTATATCAGATATTTAGTCCAATAAAATATATGAATACTCAATCTTAAATAAAAAAAAAATATATGAATACTGAAACTTAAATAAATCTTATTATTCCCCATATATGTGGTCACTATCACATTATCCATAACTTCCCTAGCTATAGTAGTTCTCCTAAATATAAGAATATATTAAATTTTTCTATATATCAAATAGAAATCTTATATAAGATATTTAGTATAATAAAAAAAATATGTATACTGAATCTTAAATAAATCTTATTACTCCCAATATATGTGTTCTCGATCGCACTATCCATAATCTCTCTAGTCATAGTTCTCCTAAATATAAAAATATATTTTAATAAAAATGTACAAAAAATAAATACAGATTAAAATATATTCAAATGAGATATAATTCCATGGTATAAAATAATATATATCAAAATAAATATGTTAAACCGTAACCCTAAAAATAATTTTAAAATGTATTTGATTAAATATTTCAAACATGAATAGAAATATGGACGGGATAGTCTCTAACGACTTCCTAGCTATTGTTTGATATGTTAATCTAATGAACCAAATATTTAATTTGCTGTTAGGATTTGTGCTTTAGATTTTGGTTTAGCAACAAAAAATAAAAATAATAATAATAATAATAATAATAATAATAATAATAATAATAATAATAATAATAATAATAAGGGAAAATGACAAAAAAAATACCATTTGAACTTTAAAATTATGTTGACAACAACAGTAATAAGATTAACCAGAATGTTATCAAAAAAAAAAAAAAAGATTAACCAGAACAATAAAGTAATTGACAGTTCATTTTATTGTAAAATCACTTAGTTGAGATTTTAAAGTTCGAGTAGTATTTTTTTAAGATTTTTTCATAATTTAAACAGATATAAAATATATCTATATTTAATCTAATATAATCCAAAATCTATAGATAGTAGTATATCTATAAATTTAATTTGCTCTGACGTAAAGAAAATAGATTTAATTGGCTCACCTCGGCCAGTCGGCGCCTCTGTCGCAAAAATGGACTCTGAAAAAGCTCTCGTTCTGATGGACTCTGGCCAACGGAAGCTCCCGCCGGACCGGCCTCCTGCCGATGGCCAAGATGATCGGCTAAAAAGGAAGAAGAAGCTAGAAGAAGCTCCACTGACTATCACAGATGACGTTATGGTAGAAAGGGAAGCAGAAAAGGCCGCTGATCAAGCCAAAATTTCTGCCTGTAAAGAAACGAAGGATGTAGATGAAAAAAGCCCTCCAAAATTCTCATCGTATCGTGCTTCTCTTTTGGGTTTTAACGGAGTGGCTCACAGCAACAGCATAATGGAGGAAGATGATCTATTCACTGATGACAAAGAAATTTTCTGGAAAATACCTGAAGCATCGGAGGAGATGAGGAAGCTTATGGAACTATATCCTGTTGCTCCTTGCACAGAGGAGGAATACAACGAATGGTGCGAACCTTGGAACTACGCTCTCATCCTCACAGTGCTGGGGAAGAAATTTAATCTTTATGTCCTGAAGGATTTATTGATCAATCTCTGGGGCTTTTCTACATTTGAACTCATTGATATACCCAATAACTATTTTGTGGTTAGATTTCAAGATCCTGAGCTATGGAGAGCACACTATAGGAAGGTTTTATATGAAGGTCCATGGGTGATTAAACAACACTGTGTTATACTTCAGAGATGGACACCATATTTTAATCCCTATCAAAACCAACTTGGCAGAGTTGCTACCTGGGTTCGAATACCGGATGTTCCTATGCATTGCTATAATAAACATTGTATATCTCGCCTAGGTGATCGGATTGGCCGCACCCTCAAGGTTGATTTGAATACACTTCAAGATTGCCAAGCTTTGAATCCAAAAATACAAAGGGGGAAATTCGTGAGAATATGCGTTGAACTAAACCTACAGAAAAAACGGGTTCCAAAGGTAATTGCGGCAGGATCCATCTTCAACGTGGAGTATGAATGACTCACCATGATTTGCTTCAGCTGTGGGCGTTTTGGTCATCGGAAAGAAAGCTGTTCGTTTACTGTCTTTGCTTCAGATCATTCTCTCGATGTTTCGTCATCTTATCCGCAGCATCAGCCACCGATTTGGACCTCAGTGAACACGCCGGTCACCAACTCCGACGACACCTTCGGACCGTGGATGATTGTTAGCTGGAAATCCAACAAAAGTCGACCCTTCCAACGGTCGGATACCAGAAACGACGCTCGCCAAGCTGCTGTGTCTAACGGCAGGATGACAAAAGCCTCCCATGCCGGACGTCAGTCGCGTTTCTCGCCGATCGAAGACCTGGAAACCGAGGAAAATCTGACAGCTGATGAGGGTAAGCAGGCTGCGAATAGGGGGCTGGACATGGGTATGGTGAGACGAGAGGAGAGAAGAAGTGACAAGCCTATCTCGGTCAAATCTGTCGCTCAAGAGAAAAAGAAAAGTCCAGCTGGCAATCAAAATTTTGGGGTTACTCAAAAGCAAAAAATAACCTATAGACCTAAAGAGAACAAGGGGGAAACCGGATCTAAAGAGAGCAAGTCTGAATCCTCACCAAATGGGCCTGGCAGAATTGGGCCACATGAATTTCTAGGGGCCTCATCGTTGGAAGACAAGGGTGATTTACAAAAGAATGGGCTGAATAAGGAGGGTGGCCCGATGGGAGGTGGTAACACTGGTGGACAATATGATATGGAATGTGTAGATTTTATTGAAGAGCATCATGCGCTGAATCAAGTTCCAGAAACAAATACCCAATTAGTATTGCATAAAGACCACAAAAAAGGGAAAAAAACCAAAGGGCCGCGCACTCACAATTTGGTTCATGGATGTTTGGATCAGAAGATCAATCAATCTTTGGATATTCAATCGGAAAATCCTGATAATCCTAATGAGCAATTTCATGATTTACCGGTAGAGCAAAATCAACATCTTCCGCATTTTAACAATCCCAGGCCACCTGATAATTGGGACCCTAATGAAGATGTTGCACCAGACTTCATGGAAGCCAATGGATCTTTTGTGGCGGAAACCCAATTTGATCAACAACGTGGAGAAGAGGTTGGACGCTCCAGGTAAGTATCTCTGTCACTGTCTTATTTCCATATTATTAATGATTTTAGCTTGTTGGAATTGTAGGGGAGCCGGTAGCCGGACTTTCCCTTTAATTATTAATGATATTGTCCATAAATATTGCATAAATATTCTTTGTCTCTTGGAGCCTCGTATTAGTGGTGATAAGGCGGATAAAGTCTGTCGTAAACTTGGATTTTCCCACTGGACTCGGGTCGAGTCGAGTGGTTTCTCTGGTGGGATTTGGATCTTGTGGAATCACGATGATTTTGAAATTACTTATCTTTTTTCCAATACCCAATTGCTTCACTGCCAAATTAAAGACAATGCTACTAACATGCAAAGCATCGTGACTTTTGTTTATGGTGAGACTAATTTAATTGGTAGAACTTCCTTATGGGCCTCCCTTCGCTCGCTTGCCTCTACTTTTAATACTAATTTTCCTTGGATTGTAATGGGGGATTTCAATGCTTACTTATCCCCAAATGACAAGCTTGGTGGTATGGCCCCTTCTTGGACCTCAATGAAGCATATTCGCGATTGCATTGATGATACGAACCTCATTGAAGCCAAGATTCTGGGAGATAAATTCACTTGGGAACGGCAGGGTCTCAAAGAGCGCCTGGACTGGGTTTTTACGAACTTAAATTGGATTAATTCCTTTCCTAGTTTTTCGGTTCGCCATGAGCTTAAATTCAAGTCTGATCATAGAATTGTGGTGGTTAACTCGAATATCCCCTCTCAAAGTAATAACCATCAGAAATTCTTTTCTTATCAAATTGCATGGGCTCTTGAGAATGATTTCAATGATGTTGTTAAAGAAGCGTGGAATGGAAAAAATGGATCCATGGGCTATATGACTTTCAAAATTCCGCTCGTGTTTGGAACGATAATAGAGAATTGGTTCCATTTTGAATGATGCCGGAGAGTGGATCGAGGACCATGAGACGGCTAAAAGGATGGCCCATGACTACTTTCTAAGTCTTTATTCTCGCGATACTACCGTTAAAAATCCCCATGAGTGGTGCTCCAATTTTCCTATTATTAACTCAAGGGATTTAAACATGTTATCAGGGAAGGTTACCCATATTGAGATAAAAAATGCTGCTTTCGCTATGGGCGCTTTTAAAGCCCCGGGTCCCGATGGTCTTCATGCTCACTTCTTCCAGACCCAATGGAATGCTGTGGGTGATAAACTGTGTGCTTTTATTGACGAATGTCTTAATAACCCGCCCTCTATGGTCAGTATAAACAAGGCTAAGGTTGTTCTTATCCCCAAGGTTGACAACCCTCTTCGCTAAAGGACTTTCGGCCTATCTCCTTATGCAATGTGAGTTTTAAAATTATCACAAAAGTCTGGCGAATAGGTTCGGAAAGTTATGCCCTACCTTATAAGTCCTGAGCAATGTAGCTTTATTGCTAATAGATCTAGCTGTGACAATATTTTAATTGCCCAGGAGATTATTCACTCAATGAATTCGAAGGGTAGAAAGAAAGGCTTTGTTGCTATTAAGATTGACATGGAGAAGGCTTTTGACAGGCTTGATTGGGGATTCATTAGGGATACCCTCATTCACTTGCAGTTGGGGAATAACTTAATTGAGCTCATCATGGCCTGTATTTCTACGAACTCCATGTCTATCCTATGGAACGGGGATGCGAGCCCAAGTTTTACCCCCTCAAGAGGAGTTAGGCAAGGAGACCCTTTAAGCCCGTACATTTTTGTTCTCTGTATGGAACGGTTGGGTCATCTTATTAAAGTGGAATGTGAAGCCCGGCGATGGAAACCGTTTTACTTTAAAAGGGGTGGTCCCAATATTTCCCATCTGTTCTTCGCCGATGACCTCATCCTTTTTGCTGAAGCCTCCCCCAATCAGATGGCTGAAATTCGAAAGGTGATGCAAAGCTTTTGTGAAGTCTCTGGGCATAAAATCAACCTGGCTAAGTCTCGAATGTTTTGCTCCAAGAATGTTAATTTCAATAGGGCCCTTGAGCTCAGCCGTATGCTTGGAATAGGGATCACTTCTGATCTTGGGAAATATTTGGGAGTTCCCATTATTCATAAAAGAGTCTCGAAAAATACTTACCAACCTGTTATTCAAAAGGCTCGTAAGAAGCTCTCAATGTGGAAAAGCAAGTATCTCACCATTGCTGGTCGCTCTGTTCTGATCAAATTTGTCCTCTCTTCCCTCCCCACTTACTACATGTAGTCTACTCTTCTCCCGATTTGTACTATTAATGAGTTAGACAAGATCTCGAGGAAATTTTTATGGTCCCAAGATGAAGATGTGAGGAAAATCCATCTCGTTGCCTGGGATAAAATCGTTCAAGCTAAAAAGCAAGGGGTCTTGGCTTCAAAATCTTCGTCGTCAAAACAAGGCCTTTATTATGAAGCTCTGTTGGAACCTCCTTACGAATAGACAAGCTCTCTGGGTCAAATGTCTTTGGTCGAAGTACAATTGTGGAAATTCTTCTGTTCCTTACGTTTTCAAAAAGAGAAATTCATCCTCTGCTTGGAAGGCGATCGCCGAAGTTTGGGATAAGTTTCTTGCAGGAGTTGGAAAGAAGGTTAATGATGGTGCGGACACCAAATTCTGGCATGATCGTTGGCTACCTTTTGATCAGCCTCTTATTGCCTTTGTTTCAAATCCGTCACGCGTTAACGAAGAGGATATGGTGAAAGATCATCTTTTGACGGATGGAAGATGGAATCTTAATAGATGGCAGGGCCTTCTTCCTCCATCGATTATTAATACCATCTTCAGATTCCAATTGCCCGCTAATGGTCTCTCCGATTGCTTCACTTGGAGAGCAGCCAAAGATGGTTGCTTTTCTGTCAAGTCTGCATATCGATATCTATCCGATCAAGGCAGGCCAAGTATTAATAATAACTTCTGGGCTTTGATATGGAAATGGCAACTCCCAGAGAAAATTAAATTCTTCATGTGGCAAGTTGGCTATGAAAGACTTGTCACAAACTCTTTTAGAACAAGAAGGGGGCTTGCCAGCGAAAATCTCTGCCCTTTTGGTTGTAATAAAGAAGAAAGCGTTGTCCATGTTATTAGGGATTGCGAAAGAGCAAAAACTTGTGGGGTCAAATATTACATTCTAATTATCTTTCTCAGATTTTTGCAGGGAATTTACAGGTATGGCTCAACTGGAACACCAATCATCATCCTGGAAAGGGAAGATTCCGGGACTTCTCCTGGCCAAGAGTGTTCAGCTTGGGATGCTGGATTCTCTGGACCACCAGATGCAAGTTCCTGTTCCAAGGCGAAAACGCAGATACCAGGGAGATGTTACACCTGTGTAATTACCTTCTTATGGAAAGTACAGCTAATCAATCCTTCACTCATCGAATTTTCCATCTTGATAGGTTTGATGAAGATACTTGGACTCCCCCTCCCCCAAATATGGTTCGCATTGACGTCGACGGATCAGTACGCCATCAACTTCAGGCTGCGTGTGGAGGAGTGATCCGGGACACTCAAGGGCATTGGCTGATGGGATTCTACAAGTCCCCGGGAATTAGTTCTGTCATTGAGGCAGAGCTGCATGCAATCAAGAGTGGGCTAACGACGGGGCGACAGATGGGCTTTCAAAGAGTTATCTTGTATTCTGATTCTATTGATGCCATTAATGTCATCATGAGAGACTGCCATGCCGATCATCCGCTTAAGGATGTCATTGGTGACATTCGTGATCTTCTTTATCAGGATTGGTACGTGGAGATCCGTCATACGTCAAGGGACAACATTCCCTGTGCAGACTATATGGCCAAGCAAGGTCATGACACTCCTGATACAGCAAATATTGTTCTTTTCCCTGATATACCGCCTGGATGTCTTCATATGATTTTGAAAGACCGATTAGCTTGTAATTGCTAGTCTTTTTTGGCTTGTTCTTGGCTTAGACTTTGGTCTAGCCTCACCCTCTGTTTCAAGCTTAGGCTTGCCTTTTCAATCAAAAAAAAAAAAAACATCAGTCTCGGCGGTTTCGGTATCTCTCGCTCTCACATTCTCACTCGCGGTGGCTTCCACGATCACCGTCTCTGTCTCTACTTCATCCTTCTGCTACTCATAGGAGCGGACAATAATGGAGAACGGCATACCAGATCTTCCCCAAGACATCCTCACAAATATTCTTATACGACTTTCGGTAAAATCCCTAATGCGATTTCAATGTGTTTGTAAAGATTGGAAGAATTTGTTTAAAACCCCATCCTTCATTGCCGAACACCTCCACCATTCCACCCGGCAAAACCCTTTACTTATTGTTGATGATGATATCTCTGGAGGTCGTCCTTGGCACTTATGTTATCTCAATCGTGAGATGCAAGTCTTTAAATTTCAGAACACACCTATCATTAATTCCTCAATCTATGGGTGTGTTTACTCCAGTAATGGCTTGCTCTGTGTGAGTTGTAATACTAAAGATTGTCTTTGGTTGTGGAATCCATCTATTAGAGTAGTCAGACAAGTCCCAAAATCTCTTAATTATGCGTATGAGGGTTTTTCTGTAGGATTTGGATTCAGCCCAATCATTAATGATTACAAGATTGTGAAATTTTTTCTTCCTCTTGTTGTTCAAGCGGAAGTTTATTCATTAAGAACGGGATTATGGAGAAAAGTTGAAGTCGGGAACTTAAAGGGCATACATGAGTTCAGGTGCAAGGCTTTCCCTTGTAATGGAGCTGTCTTTTGGATTGGACGTAAGGAAGATGTGAGGGGCACATCAAAAAGTTGGCAAGACAGCAAAAGTTGGCTCGATTTGATAGTTTCATTTGATATAGCAACGGAGGTGTTCACATTGATACCATTTCTTCCCATGGCTCCTTACTATTGTTATGATACACTTGCTAGTTATGAGAACAAACTAGCTATATTTTTTGGTAGAGCGACTGAAAATTGTGAATCATATGTGATTGATTTGTGGGTGTTGGAGGAGTGTGCAGATCCATCCCGAGAGAGATGGAGTTGGGCAAAAATATATACAAGCGAGTCCACAACTAGGTCCAAACCGCTTTATCATAGAGCCTAGCATTATTTGGAAAAATGAAATTGTTTGCTTAGTGTTAGATGAAGGAGCGAAGAATTATGAAGGAAAAGTTGTTTTGCGCAATCTCACTACCGATGAATTAAGCTTTTTTGATAGCTCAATATGTAGTCGTAGATATATCCAACGGATTTTGGATTATGTGGAAAGCCTTATGCTACTTGACAACAAAAATGCTAGTTTTTGATACCAAATGTTTCTGGTCATATTTGACTTTTTTAGAATTATATGCTTTGGTCCACGATCATGACTCCTCATGGCGTGCTTCTTGTTCTCCTGATTTGTAATGGATGGCGCTACAGTTTCTCTGACATCTGGGTATGCCCAATTGCTCTTTCTTTATCCTTCGGGGTATTCATGTCCGTAGGACTTTAGCTCATAGAGGCATGCTTTGAAGACCAAAGCTTTGGTTTTTCGCTCGGTTTCTGTTGCTCATGATGGTCTTCTTTTTCCTTGGGGCGATCATGTCTCTCATCGACTTTAAATCTGGACCATAGATTTAATATAACTGCCTATACCAACAATCTCATTAAGTCAAATCAACGGTTGAGATTGGATGATGATGAGAGATGAGAAGAAAGTTAGCTAATGAGAGAATCCTCTTCCGAGTCGCAGTTTGCTTGGGGGTTGTCTTTGTGGTTTTTGTTGTTAATTATTTTCTTTTATATTTGTTGTTGTTGTTTTTTTTTTGGCATCATTTTATATTTGTTGCTTTGTTGGTGTGTTTTACACTTCAAGGCCCCAACGCTACTCCTTTTGAGGGGTTGTTGTTGGAGCACTTTTTAATATATTTGAAGAGTTAATTTTGATTCTATATATAAGACATAACTTTTATATTTATCAATATTTTCTTAATTTATCTCTATTGATGCTTCCTCAACAATATACATGTCATATTAACTAACTTCCTTAATTTATTTAAATTAGGTAAATATGTCTTATTTTAAGGACCATTCAAATTAGATAAATATGTCTTATTTGAAGGACCAAAAGGAGTATCATTTTATCTTATGGAATAATAATATTGAAATTTTATAAGAACACAAAGAAGCAACAATAACTATTCACTCCTAAAAATGAAATATATACTTGCATAATTTTAATTTTAATCCAGTCTTTTAGAAATTTAATTTCATAATTAGTACCTATTTATAAATTTATATTAACCATTTAAAATCTAAAAAATGAAAAATATTAAGTAAAAAAGGAAACTACAAGGGAAAATGACAGAAAAAAACACTATTTGAACTTCAAAATCATGTTAACAACAACAGTAATGAGATTAACAAGAATAGTAAAGCAATTGACAACTTGTTTTATAGGGAAATCACTTATTTGAGATTTTGAAGTTTAAATGGTATTTTCTTAAGATTTTCCTAAAATACAAATTGTAATAGGATGAGATGATTTCTTATTTTCAGGGACATCCTAGGTTTAAAACCGAAAAGTAATATGTTTAAGTGTACGTATGGGATGGCGATAGAAGCTGTTTTTTCGACGTGATTTACGGTGTACGAGATAAGTATGTGAGAGGAGTTTTGTCTCAACTTGTGCGAACATGCACTACAAAAAAAAAAAAGGATTTAATGATGGACAAAATCTGTTGTTAAACAGAGAAAATCCGTTGCAAACAACTTTTACAACATAATTTGCGAAGGAAAAATTTCCGTCGCAAAAATCGTCGTTGCACACAATATTTGCAACATATTTTGTGTCATCCATCATAAATTTGTAATGGAAAAAAATCTGTTGCAAATTGTGATGGCATAATTTTCCGTTGCAAATTGTGACGGAAAGAAATCCGTTGCAAATTGCAACCGAAAAAAATCCGTCGCAAATTGCAACGGAATACTTTGCCGTTGTAAATTGTGATGGAAGAATTCCGTGGCAAATTGTGAGGGAAAAGAATTTCGTTGCAAATTATGATGGAATTATAATCCATAAATTTGTTGCAAAAAAAATATTCTGTTGCAAATAATGTGACAATTTACTGTGAAATATAGAAAAAATTCCGTTGCAAATTGAGGAATCATTATTTTTAAATAAAAATTATAATTATTAGGGCTCTTTCTAAACAACCACTCAAATAAAAGGAAAAATATTACAAAATAAACAATACTAAATAATGTATTAAAAAAAGTGTATATAAAGAAACTTATATAATAGCAATCCTAAAAAATTATACATAAATAAACGAAATATAAAACAACAACGTTACCAACAAAATAAATTAAATAACACAAAAATAAAAAAGAATGTCTATATAGTAGTTGTGTGGTCATGCTCATCATCCAAAAAAAAAAAAAAGGCTATTTACAGTGTAGCAAATATCATAGAATTTCCAGGAGCAAGATGAAAATCTGACAGCAATGAACTCTCATGCACTTGGAAAACCAATTTAATGACAGAAAATTAATATTATATGACAGCAAAAGTGTTCTCAACTGATACCAATCCAAATTCAATAATTTCCACATAAGTAACAGAGCACAATGATAACAAAATGCAACTTTAGATGCTGGGCAACTTCACAGCAAGTACTTCAAAATCCCAACATGAAAACAACACTAAAATTATCAGAAAACTGCATTTATTCGCAAAACGAGCATTAGATGAGGTCAAAATCAAATCAGAGTCTACAAACAGCATGCTCTTCTATAAATTGAATGGATGGGTAGCAAGGACAAACAGACACGGGTTCAATCAATAGAAAGTCTAATCCTAGTTAAAGACATTTCACTAAGAGGTGTGAAAAACCCAATTCGTCACAAGATATCTACATAACTGCGTAATGAATTGATTTTGTAAAGAAAAGCAATTGCTTTTTGATACATATCAAATTCACACACACTATATTTATGTAGTACTCATTACACTGAATCACAGCACAAAGCACTCAATTAGATCAGAATACTCAGATTACAAGCCAGTTTGAAGACGGCCCATGCACACCGAAGTGGATTCAATCACCAAATGTCAGCTCGAACTAGAATAACAAAGTTAGCAAGTAGCAAAAGAGTACCTCATAACTCCTAGTGGCAACGGGGAAGGTGGAAGAACATTTGCAAGAGAAGAGAGCTTTGGATGATGTCGGGAAGAGCGCAAAATTGTGAGAAGAGTAAGGAGAAAAGAGTGAAGTGTTATGATCACACTATGATATCAATTCAGAAGGTAAGACTTCGGATATATATTGCAATCATTCTGTTACATGTATGAAGTAACGCAAATGGATAAAGTAGTACAATAGCTAAATGACAGTATAGAAAAAGGAAGGATAACAAAATAGCAGAGAGGGAATAATAGAATAGAAGGGGGGGCACAGATAGAGGGAGAGAGACAAATTCCACATATAATTCCACACCCTATCTAGTCTTCTCTGGTCTATATATATATCTATACTTTTGCCTACCCTAAGCCCAATATTATCGGCCCAAGTCCAAGTCCACTTGATTCATTCTTGGGAAATTGACCTTGTCCTCAAGGTCAAAATTTGGAAAAGAAGCAATGAAGCAAGCATTGAAGATGCATATATGATTCTAAGATACCATCCTTGCACTATGACCCTGAAAAAAAAAAAAACTTGTGATGTAAGGAAATCCAAACTATTCCATGTTGCCACCAAACAAGCTTGCAATCCCTCTATCCCATCAATGCGAAATAAAACCAACAGAACTTCCGCAAACCAAAAGGACATCAGCTTGTAAAGCACAACCAAGTCAAATGAAGCAAAGACAACAATCAAAATTTAATTAGCCACTACTTATTTTATTATGAGTTTTCTAGTGGATTAGACGTTATTGAACATGAGGGTTTTCCATATTTCAATTAGGTAATTAAATTCATTAATTCCAATCTTTCATTAATCCCCCTTTGATCTAACTAATTAATTTGGGCTGAGAAAGTTAATTCCATGTGAGTCCTGAGTTGTTCTCTTCACTGTACCTTAAGTAAACCTTCTTTGTCTTTTCTTATTTGATTTTCTTAATAGTTAGTTAAGTTCTTTGCATCTAGATTAGTTCCATTCTCATATAGGTTTCAGAGTCATTTAATTTGCATTAGTGCATTTAGTTAGTTATTTGCGCCTAGGTAGTAGTGTCTTGCATTCTAGTTTAGGTTCATTTCATTGCATTTTTAATCACCCAAATTCAACTTAAAGAAAAACCCACAAATTGCTCTTTGGAACAATGACCTAGGTTGCCACTATATTGCATTATTAGTTGGTCCTAGTTTAATTGATTGCTTTAGTGACAAAAGCAACACATCAATTTTGGCGCCGTTGCCAGGGAACAATGGTTAGGCTTTAAGTTTGAGTTCTAGGTGATTTGTTAGGTTGTTGTTTACTGGATCTAATCCACTCTTGAAAAATTGAACTTGATCCCTCATATGATGGCTTGGAATGATTCAATTTATGAAAATAACTATTATACTTCTATGCCTTATCATTATGACTATGGAGTTGAGCAGATATATGATCCATATTCAAGTGCATATAATCATGGATGGCATAATCACTCAAATTTTGGATATGTCAATCAAACTATTCCAATTCATGACGAGTATTCAAGATTATCAAATAAGATGGATGTTATGATGAAAATCCTTCAAGAAAGGGGAGTGCAACTTAGATAGATTCAAGCTCTACACACTCAAATAAAGGAGTTGTCAAATGTAATTAACAATCACCAGAGTGAAGATTTAGAAGTTTAGAGTGGATTTCCATGTGATAATATACTTTCACTCTCTAATGAATCATTCCCTTTTTCTTCTACCATTTCAAATGATGGGATGATTGGTACATTAGCTAAGTATGCATGCACTAATGTTGTTTCTGAATTGACTAGTTCTATTGACTTAAATTATATTGAATCTTGTAAAGCATGCATTGATACTTCTTCTCATACCTCTGGTCCTATAAATTCTACTGATTCTGATGAGGAAGTTGATCGATGAAGAAATTTTTGTTGACTCCCCTGACACTATTGATTTTAAAGACACCCAGCTTAACACTAATCATGATTATGCTTTGAATGATGGAAGTCATATCTCTACTGATTTTATTGATACTACTTGTGATATTGACATGACTATTATTAGTGGGGATACTATTAAAGATAAGTGTAGGGAAGCCTTGATTTAGATATGCATTTAGAGTGTAAGACCATATTCAATCATGATGTTTCACATGTGAAATTTGTCTTGTGTGATGATTTGAGCAAGCATGGTGAGACCATTTTGAGTGATCACTTGATTCATTTTTTAGAGAATTTGATCACTTGAGTGATCACTTGATCACTACTTGTGATATCGACATGACTATTATTAGTGGGGATACTATTAAAGATAAGTGTAGGGGAAGCCTTGGTTTAGATATGCATTTAGAGTGTAAGACCATATTCAATCATGATGTTTCACATGTGGAATTTGTCTTGTGTGATGATTTGAGCAAGCATGGTGAGACCATTCTGAGTGATCACTTGATTCATTTTTTATAGAATTTGACTCTTACTGGGGAAAGTCATATTGACTTTGTGGGTTGCTCAAAATGTAACACCCCATTTTCGTAAATGTTTTCATAGCGTTTTGATCAGAGTTGAGCGTCAGAATTTTTTTCAAAATAAAGAGTAACTGAATAACATAGTTTGCAGTGTATCTGGCTGTTCATACGATAGTACATTCATCCGAGTATTTAATAATAAAGCAAGTACATATCAAAATAATAACATCTTCGTCTAGTTTTCACGCTGGCTCCTTACCCTTGTCCTCAATCCTGTATCCCCTGGATCCTGAAGCTAAGGTAAGAGCTGAGGTCCAATGCCTACCGGACCTCAGGTAATGGTTAACCTCATGCTTATGTAAATAATATATGAATGATAGTTATTCATGACATCACAACAGTACATAATCACATATGTAAAACAATAACCACACATAGCCATCACACATGCATGTTATTCTCATCTGCACTCTTCACCAGTGCCACGATGTACACCCGTGTCCTTAGCGCTAGGAAAACTTGACGGTATTACATAACCATAACCCGTATATAGCTGGATGTATAATGAAACATCTAAGACAGAGTCTTAGTCTATGAATACAACTATCATATATAAACATACAACAAGCATAAGAGTTAAGGTTATAGTACGCGTCCGTACCTTCGTTGATGAATACGGTACGTCTGTCGGTCGAAACGCGATCACAGGTATCCTATAAGGTTAATATCGTATTTATTAATTTATAAACAATATCCTAACAGATATTTTAGTCACAAATGACTATTTTACCCCTGACTTCAGAAATCGCTAACCGATAAAATTTCGCCAGAGCTTCGCTACTTTAACTCTCAACTTTCAAAACTTACTTCCTACCATGTTTTTACCTCGTTAGGCATCTTTCAATGCAATGAGGCTTAAAAACAAGAATATGAATTTTGTTTTCTACTTCCTAGATCAAACTAGCATTTATACTAAGAACTATAAAACTAAAGACTAGAACTTAAAAGCTAAGGATCAAGAACTTACCAAGAACCTTGCTCCTCCTTCTCCAAGACTCTTCCTTCTCACTTTCACTCTAATTTTTGAATTGCTCTTGCAATTTTGGTGTGAGAATTCAAGTGAATGAAGGGGCCTATTTATAGCAAAAGGGTATGGCAACTTTGGTAATTCCATTAAACTTCCTCTTCTCAATTCTTGACCATTGGATCTAGGTTAAATCTTGAGCTCTCATCCTCACCCTTCCTCTCTCTCTCTCTCTCTCTCTCTGTTCCCTATCCTCTTCCATTTTCATAATGAGCCTTATCCCTTAGTAGATATTTCCTTGTACCAATTAATTCCCCTACTTAATGTTCCAATTGCATGTGCTTATAAATCACAAATATTTTTAGAGGTAAATTTTGAAGTTTATGTAAGTCTCTTGAGAAGTACTTGGAATAACAAGAATTATGGTTCAATTAGGGGTTTTTACTAGCCTTTTAATCATTTTAGGATTAATCCCAAAAGTTGAGGAAAAGATTTTGGAGATAACCCACTCCAAGCTAAAAATATACTTGTTCATAATAAGTCCTTATATTTGATCTATGATTAACATATTTCAGGTTATAATTTATTTTCTATCGGTTCTCATTTACTTGTGTCTTGAATTAATCCCAATGGCTTTTAAATTCTCAAAATATCTCCACTCGATCTTTTCTCTCTCCTAATACTAGGCTCACAACTCACTTTTTCTCTCTCCTACACACTAGGCTCACAACACACACACACACACACCAAAACGCCCCCCTCCCCCTTTATTTTTCATTTTTGTTATTTTTAATTAATCCTATATTACCTAAAAGAAAAACTCTCATTGGTTGATTTTATTTCACAAGGATTCCCCTTTATGAAATTAAATTAAAGCCTTTAGATTTAGCTTTATGAGGTTTAATCCTAGCCCTCCATATCTAATCTTAATTAACATCCCTAATATGGTAGTTAAGTATGATTGTCAAAATATGATTGGTTCCTAGATTAATCATAGCCATTAGAAACTTACTTTATGCTAATCTTGGTATTTATTAGCTCTTGGTTTAATTAAGGTAATACACCTTTAATTATGCCTATTTAATTGATTTCAGAATTTAATGTTTTTATTCTAACTATTGCAAATTTAATTGCTCATTAGTTGTTGGTAATTTACTCCAATTGGTATAAGTATTCCCAAGCTATATAATTGCCTCTTACGATTAAATTAAATACACTACAAAATTTGAGACCACATATTCACCTATTTTAAATAGGTATTATTTATCAAAATATAATATTTAAGATAAATAATTATTCGGGTATTACACAAAATATTGTTGATCAACTTCTTTTGGGATCTTCCTTGATTCTTCATAAATCAAGTTTTATTGATTATATTTATGTGGGACGAGATACTGTTTGGTGCTATGATTTTATGCAGGTACACTTGAGCTGGAACGTTATCTGCAGATCTTAAAAAAGGAGATGTCTGCTGAACATCAAAAGAGGACATCACTAGTGCTTTCATGTGACTTGCAACTAGACAAAAGAGAGAAGCCAATTATGCTACTTCATTTGAGTCTCCAACCTTTTAATAGTCCGATTGTATTCCTTCCTTACTCTTTCACTTACATTGCTTGTTGTTATTGGTTAGACCTATATTTTGCATTGAGGACAATGCATGATTTAAGTGTGGGGGATGGATTTTGTTCTTACTTTTGGTTTTTGTTTTTAAAATGAGAAAAATAAAAATATTTTGGTTTTTACTTTGGTTTTTGTTCCTTGTTTTCAAGAAAAGAAGAAAAAAAATTGATGTTAAAATTGCAAGTTTTAAGTGGCTTTAGTATGATGCATTCTTGATTTGAAAAATGATTGATCATGTTTTGAGTTGGTGAACCTAGTGGTAATGAATTTGACTTTGGTGAATTTAGGCTAGTGATCATATTCCTAGTGAGATTTTGAGCCTAATACATATATTTTTTAGTGTGTACCCATATCTCTTCACTTGATCTAGAACTTGACTTGAATATTATTTGAGGCCACATTTTATGCATGTGTATTCATAAAAATGATAAAGGCATTCATTTCATTTTAGCCAGATAAGCCAAAAAGCCTACCATTTTCATGCGTATATCCTTTGTTTAGCTCTTTGAGCCTATATTTTTTCCATTTTGTCTACACCCCTAGCCAAAAAAAAAAAAAACACAAAAAAAAAATCTCTACCCTTTTTGAATGTCTTGGGAGTTGAAGAGCATTGCATAATATCTGCTTGGATGGAAGAACATGTATAAAATTAGGAGTTGGGTCATTGTGAAAAATATGGTAGGTTATCTTGAAAAAGAAAGAAAAAAAGAATGATGACTAAGTTTAAGTTTGGTTTGGTTTCTTGCATCCCATATTCTCTAATATATCATTCTCTTCATCTTGTAAGATATTCAACTTTGTTTTTCCAAATACTGTACCCTTTCTTTTTTTAATATTAGCCCCATTACAACCTAATAAAACTCCTTTGGATTTATGCATGCATTTGCTTTATTAGTGGTGAAGAACTTAGATTCTTGTCAAGCCTATGGGAAGAGTATTGGATAGGGAGGATTTGAGTGTAAACACAAACTTATACACTTTTGAGTGAAGAGTGACATACACATTATCCTTGGTGAGAGATTTCTAGCTTAGGTCCCCCTTTGTCAAGTAAGCTGCCATGATGTTTGTTTTCGTAATTCATGAGAAGATCACCTAGACAAGAGAGGTGTTGAAATGCTCTTTTTACTTTTGCTTGTGATTGGAACATTCACTTTTGAAGTTTTAGTTTTGTTTTTATTGTTGTTCTCCTTTGGTCTTGACTTGTTTTGCCTAGGAGAGCAAATGATAAGTGTAGGGGAGTTGATAAATCCCAATTTTCATATATTTTATCCCGCCTTATTCATTTATTTTGGGAATTATTTTAGGCTAATATGGAATTATTAGATAACATTTGGATTGTTAGCCAATTTTAGGAAATAATATAAATAAGAATTAATTATGAGATTATTGAGCTTAAATTATTAATATTCTGATTGTTATCTTGTGATTGAATAATATTTCTAAATATATGATAGATCACGATTTTATTTAATTTTTGCAGGACAGGGAAAAGCATATTAGAATATCTTACGATGTAGAATTAACCTTGAACGCTTGTTGGATATGATTAGTTTTGATGATGTCTTATATAGATGTCATTCTTAAAAGAAAAAAGTTTGTATAATATATTTATCTCCTACATCGACTAACTACTATAATTAATTTAAATTAGTCCAAGTTGAATTATAGAACAAGAAGGAGATAAGGGATTTTAGAAAGAAGAAATTGGAGAAAATGTTAAGTTCAAGAAGAAGAAAAAATATTGAAGAAGGTAGAACTTGCAGAGAATGATGAGTCCATGTTAAATGATGAAGAATAGAGATTAAAGAAAGAAGAACTTGTTAATTATTATGAGAATATCAATATTCAAGTCTCTGTGATCAAATAGAAGTTGGAACGGCTCAATTCGGAGTTAAAATAAGTAAGTTCAAGCTTCCGGATGAATAGTAGTTTGCTACAGTAATTTTCACATAAACAGTGTCATGCTCGAGCACAAAAATTTCCATGCTCGAGTGGAGAACTGTGCTTGCTCAAGCAACATCGTTTTTCTGCTCACCTCTGTTTTGCGTTTCAGTTGGCAACCTCTGGTAATTTGATAATATCTCTCAAACCAAAAGTCTGATTGAGGTGAAACCAATTATTTATAAAACTGGACTCCCAATGCGTGATTTTGATATAAAATTCAAGCCCAAAGGAGTTTAGATGAGAGAGATATGAATTTTGGAAGATGACAGTGAAATCAACGTCACACATCAAACCAAGCTTTAGTATTTTGGGTGTATCTCACAATCTACAAGTTCAATTAAGCTGAAACCAGTGCCATTTGAAACTAGACTCACATAAATTTCTAGAAACATCAACATCATGAAAAAATATCAATTGAAGGAGATATGATATTTTGAAGTTGACAGTCAGTTCAGGATGTTGCAAAAACACTGGTCAAGAACAACCTCCATTCATCTGATGATAATGGACAAAATACAACGATTTTGGAGCTGATTCTTCTTGAATTGGACAGAAGACTTAAATATCTTTCTAAGCATGGGTGATTTGCCAAATTTAGAGCTATATTGAAGACGTTTCGCTCACTGTAAATTGAATCTTGTACTGTCAATGCTATTGCGTTTTGAAAGTCAATAGAGTTTAATATTTGCACAAGATCATGGTAGGTAGCAGCCTGACACTCGATGGCAGCCTACTCGAGAAAAGTGACTGGCGTGCCTGAGCATCATCGGGCTAATGGAAAAATCAAGAAGAAAACATGGACAAAGACGTTGTGCCCGAGCAACATGGTCGAGCAGGCACAATGTGTTTCTCGAGCAAGTATTCTTCTAAGTCATTTCTCCCTTTGCCTCCATCATGATCAAGCAGTATATCTGTGATGTCCGAGCATTGGCGACACTGGTTCATAAGGATGCCCGAGCATGAAAACCGTGTTGCTCGAGCATCAAGGATAATTCAACTTTTAATAGCCTCATTCAAGTCTTGCTCGAGCAAGCTCACTGAAGTGCTCGAGCATGGTGCTCGAGCAGTAGCTCCTTGTTGCTCGAGCATAAAACGATGATCTCCACTTATAACGTATTTGCACCTTGGTTGCCCGAGCATACTATTAGTCATGCTCGAGCATGATCATCTTTGTTTTTCAAAATCAATGTCTTCGTGAATCCTAAATCATCTATCGTGCATTCATTTCTACATATCATTACTTATTACTATTTCTAATTGTTTTTAACCAGTTTGCTAATGAGTTTCAGATGATTTTATCATGGATTAACAATGAATTTGTATAAAGCAATTTGTGTGTCAGAGCATTTAATGCAATTACCACTTTGAGGCACTAAACCAACTGTCGTAGCATTTAATTCAGTCAATATGCACCTGCTTGGTTTTTAATTATCTCCATCTGATATGCTTCTGTATCACCCTTCTTCATTGCTTTTACTGGCAGATGTGGTGGCTTTTGTGAAGGTTGTTGGCACATTGGATGAGTTCTGCAGAGGGAATAAGACGAAAAAAAGGCTACGTCTGAAGTCGGCTGACTCCAAGTAATGCAAATATCAATACATTTAATAGATTTACCCAATGACATGTTTACTTACATTCATATTCATAGTAGGTAATGATTACAAATTTCAGGAACAATGAAGTGGAGTGCACGTTATTTGATAACTGTGCTTCGGATGCCTATATGGCATACTTGCAAAATACTGAAAGTCCAGTTGTAGTTTTATTAAACTTAGCAAGAGTTGGATTTTCTGAGGATGGTAATATTGAGCAATTCATTACTGAATAGTTACAATCACATCATATTACATCAACTAAACTAAGCTTCATTACAGGTACACCACAAGTTTGTAGCTCCTTCAATGCTACTAGGGCTTTATTTAACCCTTCTATCATAGAGGTTAAAAATTTGATACAAAGGTATTTATTATTTGTTTCATTTTACATTTACATTTATTTTTCCATTCACTCATAGAAAGGTATTTATGTAGTGCAAAGGATGAAAAGTCCGCTGTCATGGTTGCACTCTCTCAACCCATGACTTCACAGCTAAGTCAGCATTCGAACGGGGCTTCTTTACACAACCAGACCAAAGTCACTATCTCTCAAATACCTGAACAAGCAATTGTATGTAATTTTTCATCAATCAGTTTTTTTTTTTTTTCCATTCAAACTTCAAATATATTTGATCATTTGTGGTTTCACCATGTCTTAAAGGGAGATTCGATATAAGACATTGTAAAAGCAATTGTATGTGATATTTCTTCAATTTTCTTTTTCTTCAGATTGAGACTTAAAATAATTGATCATTTGTGGTTTTACCATGTCTTACAAGGAGATTCATTTGTAATCCATTGTCAAGTTCATAAACTTGAAACAAAATACGATTGGATTTATGATGGATGGTCAAAGTGTGGGTCAAAGGTCAAAATAGATTATCCTTCATGGATTTGTCCCCTCTGCAAGAAAAAACCAGAGTCAATTGAACCAAAGTAAAAAAGACAATTTCTGCCCAGCAATTGTTCAGTTATTACATTAGTCTCATATAATTCTAACTTGGTTCATGTGTGATAGGATGAAGATTCATTATCTCATTAGAGACAAGACTGGATCAGCTTCTGTCATTTTCTGGGAAAAACTTGTTGTTCAATTGGTAAAGAAGACAGCATCTGAACTAAGGCAATCACTAAAGGAGGTTAACATCATCTGCACAAAATATCATATACTATATCATCAAATCCAATCACTAATTAATTGGGTTCATTTGTTATTAACAGGATGAGGACGACATTCCTGATGATTTAGACCTTCCGGTTGGAAAGAATCTTCTGCTGAAACTGAAGATGAATGAGTTCAACAAGAAGCATCCCACTTCTAGCATCAGCGTTGGCCAATACACCATATGCGAAGATTTTTTAAACCAGTTCAGTGAATCAAATACAGAGGTTTTTCACTTGTCAGCTACTCATGTGTCATGTCTTTATTGAATATCTATTTTTCCCAATGGTATAGAATTTAAATATTATTTCTAATTTTTGCATTTATGGTTGTCTGAAAAAAAAAAAAACAGAGTTTGACAGAAGGGTGTTCTGAAGTGAAGGCAACTGTGGAGAGTGTTGATGTTGAAAGTGTTACTCCACTCGTAACACCTCTTGATCATAGCACCATAGCTGACCTTTCTCAACATGTCGCCCCTGCTCCTATTAAGGGGAAAATAAGGATAACCAACAAGAGGAATGTTGTTAAAGATGACTTAACAACTACTTCCCATGTGTCTTCTCGCTTGTCCCGTTGAGGAAAGGGTGACAAAAGTGATAAAGCAAGAGAAGTAGTTCACACTGTACTAGGTGCTTGTCCGGCCTTTTGAGTCCAACACTTTTAGGATTTATTTCTTGTGTGGTTTTAAATATTTTAATATCTATCGTGGCTGGATTTATTTCCAATGACATTTTTAATAGTTTAATGTCTATCGTGTATCTCTTGATTTGTAACTTGAGATGTCCTATTTGAACTATGATATTATTTTCAATGACATTTTTAATAGTTTAATGTCTATTTGGTGGCGTGATGCCTTTAGATTTTGTTTGGATTTTGTCATGTCTCCTTATCCTTCCCTATTGCCCTACTCTCTCGCGCCAATGCTCTCCCTCTCACTTCCCTCTTTCTTTTTTCACAACGTTACTTGCTTTTTAATTACAAATATGATGACATGATAATTGATGAGTTTGTAAAAGATGTGCACAAGTATATCATTTTATTTGTCGGGTTCAACGAAAATAACTTAATCCCACTAGCTACAATGAATGATGTACTTCATAAAAGATGTACTCAAGGATATCATTGTTGAAAAAACCTGATTCAGATGACATCTTATAACTATTACATAATGTTTTTGGGTTTTGTCTGATGAGTCCATTGAATGGTGTGAAAAAAAAAGCCTTCCACCTTGACACATCTTACAGAGTTATGTATTTTATTAAATTAACATTACTTATAATTATCAAAAGATCCTACCTTTTTCATGACTGCTGTTTAACCTCTTCAAGAAAGTTTAAAAAACTCTCTTCTAGAAATAGAAGCATTAAACAAATTAAAAAAATTCAATGTATCATAAAAGGAAACGAAATGTATTATCAACATACACTATACCAAAACAAGTAACGAATGGCAGCATCAATTTGCCACTGTAGAGGATACGGTGAAGACAACTTATGTAGGGATCATAGCAACTTATGCCTGAGGAATTGCCTCCAATTGATGTCTCAAACCAGCTTATCTTGCAAGAGTTGAACTATGACAAACATGCCTTACAAGTAGAAGCAAACAACCTACAAAACTCACTAAATTTGGAGCAGAGACAAATTTTCAACAACGTTATGTCATGTTTACACAAAGATGAAGGTGGTTTCTTCTTCGTATATGGTTGTGGTGGAACTGGGAAGACATTCTTGTGGAATGCATTGACATCATCACTCCGTGCAAAAGGACAAATTGTGCTCACAGTTGCATCAAGTGGAATTGTTGCAACATGAGATACCATCCGGTAGAACAAAGACATTCCAGGTTTGCAATTCCGATTCAAATTACTGACTCCTCAATATGTTCAATAAAACAAAATTCCCCTTTAGCAAATCTCATTACATCCACAAAACTTATTATATGGGATGAGGCACCAATGGTGCAGCAGCGTTTTTTGTGTTGAAGCATTTGATAGGACCCTAAGGGATATCATGCATTGTGATAAACCTTTTGGTGGCAAGTGTGTTATTATGGGAGGTGATTTTCGTCTGATACTACCAGTTATACCAAAAGGAACAAGAGGCGAAATTGTCAATGCATGCATCAATTCTTCTTACCTATGGGATCACTGCATCATTTTCCAATTGACTAAGAATATGCGGCTAAATTATTTGGTGTTGGACGCACTTTTGGGAAAATATCATTGCCCCTTAATCCATTTGTATATTATAATATTTGTTTTTACCTTCTTATATTATAATTTTGTTAAGACACATGTTAATGAAAACTTTTACACAATGCAACCCTATATTGCAAAAATGTTATCTTCTAAATTCAAAGGAATATGAGCACTGTGTATCATATATTTCTAAAAGATCAATAATTTCTTTGTATTCCCAAGACGTAATTGGTTAATGACTATTGAATTTTGGCTTTAAATTTTATTAATTTTTAAAATATTATTAACATTATTGTCTCCATATTAGCCGCTCATACTCGAGGTTGCAAGCATGCTAAATAGTAAAATTATTATCAGAATTATTAAAATTGCATCATTTTTACAAGATTGTATTGAATTTTGTACTACCTTTAGTTCAAAATATTTTATCTAGCTTGTGAAGAGGTGTGACTTTTTATATAAGATACACTTTATTTTTGACTCATCATTTAATGTTCCCCCCCCCCCCCAAATTTACCCCGAATTAATTATATGCCTTTCTCATACATTTTTGTCATCTGATTTGATTAAAGAGGGGTAGTAAGATATAATATCAAATTTTGAAATCTCATTTTAGGACATCTGACCTAATTTAAGATTTGTCAAATTTAATAACCCAATTTAGAATTTTGTGTGCCAATGCCAAGGATCCCATCAAGTGGGATCTAGGAGACTTATTATATGTACGCAGCCTTACCCACAAGTGGAGAGAATATTTTCAAGACTTAAACCTGTGACCTTTTAAAGTGGAGAGAATATTCAAAGGAATTTTACAAATTTAATGGGGGTTAATTAGTCAAGATTTGTGGCTTCCCTCCAAACCCCCCCCCCAATTTATTCCTAATTTGAAGGGAACAAAAATAAGGGGACGAAAGGGGAGGGAGAAGCAATTTTTTTCGATCACCTCCCCTTCAACATTTCAAACCAAACGAGGGGAGAGGCTTATTTTTCTCCCCTCCCACCCCATCCCTTCTCCTCAAATCAAACACACCCTTAGAGTCTGTTTGGCAGGAGTGGAAGGGAAGGGAATACAAATTTTTTATGAGTGGAATTTTAAAAATAGGAGAAGTGATGTTATAAAATCTTAATAAAAATAAGATTCAAAATAAAAGAGTAAGCAAATTTAATTAAAAAACTTTCAACTCCACTTCTATAATTCCCTCCCTTTCCCTCCAAATCCTTCAAACCAAACAACATCTTAGTCACATGACAATAACATTTACCATTGTTCCCAGATTTGTCCTCTTATTAAAGAACAAAGGCTAAAGTATATATTTGTCCTATTATGTTTGTGTCAAGTATCATTTTAATTCTTTAGGTTTATAAAGTGTATTTTTAGTCCAAGAATATTAACAACAATATTAGTCTTATTTCACTAAAAAAGATTACTCATCAAATTTAAGTGATGATTGTGTAATTAAACGCTAACAAAATATATTTGCATTTTTTTAACATATATTTTTATATTTTTAATGGTGAAAATTAAAATTTATTTAAAATGAAAACAACCCTTTTCTAGACTTCATTCTTGCTACCAACATCTCATCCTAGCAATTTAAAATTCTATTACAGTTTTACAGAGCTTCAAAGTTGTTGGTTTTTTTCTATCAACAAATGTAAGGTTCTATCTACTTCCGCAGCTCAAGTGCTCCTGAATTTGTACACAGATTAAATTGAAACCATTATGATTTCATTTATAAACAAACTCCCATAACCTTACATTTCCCTAAACATTGAAATGCAGTTTGCGAACGGCCTAAACATGTACTCCCTCTAGTCTTAATTATAGAAACACATTTTGGAGTTGATTTTGGTCCTACTTATAAGAGCAAGTTTTAACTTTTGTCAATTTTTCCTATAATACCCCTATTTATACTTATTATTAGGAACATTTTATATATGTGTGTGTATATGTATGTATATATGAGTGTACATATATATGTATATCTCGTGTGTCAATGTGTCAATATATTTGTGTGTAGATATGTATGTATGTGTGTGAGTGTGTGTGTGTAGATAGATAGATCTATATGTATACACATATATATACACACATATATGTTTATATAGCTAAATAGTTCCTATAATTAGGACCGGAGTGAGTACCTATCAACATTGCACTTATCGCTAAATCTAATTTCAGAGTTTTGTCAGACACATTTCGTGCAGACTTGACTCCTTCATTACAACAATACATGTGAACATTGTATTCTGGATATGAAGATTGTCATCAAGTCCAAACGTCATAGACTGACCATTGAACAGATTTGCCTAAATTCAATGAGTGAGGCTCACATAGGACTTGAGCTTGAATGGGAAAGTGAATTATTTGGCAAAACTCCATAATTGAGCATAGTTCAGTAGAAACATATGGCCTATTTTTAGTTGCCAGTAATTTAAAATGATGTTACTTATGGGGACGAGGTGCCGTGCCAACTGACAAGGATGAAACGTACAAATTTAGAGTTGTTTTCATTTAAAATCATTTTTAATTTTCACAATAAAAAATATTAAAATATTATGCGAAAATAATACAAATAAAAATACAAACATAATTTGTTAGTGTTTAATTTTACGGTCATCACTTAAACTTGATAAGTCATCATGTTTTGTTAAATAAGACTAACAATATTAAGGTCCTAAGACTAAAAGTGCATTTTATAAAATTAAGGGACTAAAATAATATTTGAGGTAAATATAAATGACCAAATATATATTTTAGCCTTAAAAAAATATAAAATGTTATAGGGTAAGATAATTTCTTATTTTTTGGATAAAGCAAGATTGGAAACTGAAAAGTGAAGTACATATATATTATATTTAAGTTTAAGTGAAATTAAAAATGTCATGTTTGATAGATGATATTATAATTATTTGAGAAAATGACAGAAAAATACTACTGGTACTTCAAAAACCTATTGACAACAACAATAATATGATTAACAAGAACAATCAAGAAATTTACAACCCGTTTTATTAAGAAATCATTTATTTGAGATTTTGAAATTCAAGTGGCATTCTTTTAGAATTTTTCTTAATTATTTTCTTGGCTTTAATAATATTATAATTTTTGGCCAGAACTATAATGTTGTAATTACTCCTATATTAGTATTACAAGTAGTATAATATAATAAAGCTACCATACAACAAGCCATTAACGCTGAATTGGGATTAAAGAAAAGGAAAATGTCAGCTGTTACACACCTACCGGCCTCGCCCTTTCAGGTAGCGGGTAGTGTGATCCTTTACTTTTATACATTTCTAAATTATTTTTCCCTGGATAATCTACGTTGCACATCAGAGTTTAAGCAACAGAGCATGCATGGTTTGGACAATAATATATTGATAAAAATACGGAAAGATAGATTCTTCCTCGAAGGAAGCAAAACATACAGTCATCCTGATAATGGTGCCCAGACAGGCCAAAATAATAATCTACAGTCATCCAGAAGTCAAAAGAAATATCCAAAAGAGAGTCACCAACATCCACTACTACACTAGCCCTGCTCCGGAGCCTTACCTCTGTCTCTTTGCTCTACTCCAGATGAGCTGCCAGATGGCTTAAAGGGGCTGGGATTCAAAAATTGAATCCCAGAGTAACCGTTAATCTCATATAAAATGTATAAACATTGTATGTAAGAAAATCAAGAATTAATACACAAACCACATAACATTCAGTATCAAGGCATACAGCAAGGCACACAACCAATCCGGAACTAGCAGTCCTAATAGCACACAGCACAGACTGCAGTAGTCCTAATAGCACACAGCACAGACTGCAGTAGTGGTCCTAATAGCACACAGCACAGACCACCGGGCACCGCACACAGCAAAGCCCTTTATGCACACAGCATGTTCCGGTTCCATAGCATTCGAAATAAATGATAATCAAATGTTTGCAATATATATGGCAAAACATACATACACACGTCGCACGCAGTATATGAGGATTAAGGTTACTACCGGTAGTCGACTACGATAACAATAACCTTCGCGGTGCAAAATATCACAATTATCCCTAAAATAATAAAATATACATATAATTAATTCCATCTCAATGAATATTTTCTTTGGTAAATTAAAATAAGCCCAACTAATATGTCCATACTCACTAAATTCCTTTTCTTATTAAGGAATTTAATCTGGGCTCATATATTCTTAATTTTCGCCCTAAATCTGAAATTTTGCTGAAATAGAAGCCCAACTTCAAAAATTCATAATTAAATCTAGAAAACTCCTTTTGGGTTGATTCCAAAGCCCAAATGACCCTTAATATGTCTATTTTCAACCAGAAATACTCATTTGGGTCAGACCAAGTCGAAAATTCATCCATAGCCCAACATACCTCTGCTGTCCGAAATTAATTCCCAGTTTTCAGGGGCAGTTTTGAAACATTTGTTTCTCTTGGCACGAAATTCAGAAAAATACAAGTTATATACCAAAATAATCCTTGAGATGTCTAATTTCTCCCTGTAAAATTTCATAATTTTTAGAATCCATTTACTAGGTCAAATATCATGAAGAAGGTGACTGATTCCACAGCAAGTTCCAGAAACAGCACCTAATGATCTTCAAACTTCCATTTATGCTTCCAAAATTATGATCCAAGTTTAGCCTCATACAAAATATCATTTTAAACACTTTAGAGCTATCAAAAACACCAAAATCCAATCCCAAAACACTTGTATATCCAGCTGGACGAAAATCATATTCCAAACACAAATATTCAAGTTTCCATTTTAACATCATAATCTAGTCCACAATCACTTCTAATTTGTTGTTTGAACCCTTAATCATACACTAACCCCATCTAAGAACTTGGGCAGCAACTCCCCATACATTTAGGGTTTCCAACATTTCAAGAATACAAGAAAATACCACCCCAAATCAATTCACCAACACAAATCCATTCCAAGAAGGTTCAAGAATCACTAACCTTGGCTTGACCTTTGGGGTTCTTGTAATTTCTTCTTCTTTGTATACCAAAATTTTGAACCTCCCCTTCATGAACACCATAAGAAGACAGATTTTGGGTCAAGAAGAGTTGCAAAGGGAGCTTAGAAGAGATGGAGGAGATTACATGAGATTTACCTATTAGATTCTTGAGTTTTCCCTTCTTATTTTGCCCAAGAAATTTTCTTCTTCCTCCTTTTCCTTCTCTGCGTGATGGCTGAATCAAATGGGGGGAAGAAGAGTTGATTTAATGGCAATTAGAAGGGTCAATTCGGCTGGACAAAAAGAAGGGAAGAATTAACCTCCAACTAACCCATTATTTACCACCTTGCCATTTAGTTAAAACCCAACCATTTAGTTGCCATGAGTTGGCCATTTTCTTTTCTTTTCTTTTTTTTTCCTCTTAGTTTGGGCCAAAAATTTAAGCCTCTCTTAGGATGATTTTAGCCCACTTTGTTAACTTGTAACCCATGCTCATGTACCCATAAAGTTTAAATAATTATGGAACATACGGTACAATTTTGTGGAAATTGAAATTTTAACCTTACTTCAAATTTTTTCTCTTAATTCCTAATAATACTCATGAAACTTCTTCTCATCCCTTTTTGGTCAAATTTAATACACATAAACAAGTAATTTCACGACCACGTCTTAATATTATTCTGATTATTTCACGCAGCAACTTATATTCATTAACACATAACTTCATAAAAAAAATATCCATATATGCAAATGAATCCACATTGAGGCACATGAAAAATGGGGATGTTACATCAGCGAGGTCCCAATGTAGATAAAAAATATCAAAAAAGTCTCAACCCCAAATCCTCTCACTATGATTTTTTTTTTTTTTAATGTTAATTATGGAATTCCTCTCTCAAAAAGATTATGTTGTCAAAATGGCTTTTTATGTTGTCAAAACGACTTTATTAGTTGTTAAAACGTCCTTATGAAAATCTCGTTGTTAAAATGACTTTTTATGTTGTTAAAATTTCTTTTCCTTTTGTCAAAAATTCTTCGAGTTTTTTTTTTCTTGACTGTAGAATTTTAGAAACTGTAACATCCCAATTTTTAACGCGGGAATTTTTTTTTTTCAATCAGAGTAGAGCAATAGAGCGAAAAAGTAACTGGTTCTTAGCCAAAACATCAACCATTGTGTAACATTGTATTGATTACAGAAATCCTAGGGTTCAGAATGTAAATAACAGAAAGAAACAGAAACCGGAAAGGAATTACGTAAAACGGTAAAGATAGTTAAGACTTCGGCTGCACGTCTACTGCTGCTGCTTGCCTCGATCTTCGATCCGTATTCCTCCGGATCCTGAAGCTATAGCTGAGATTCAATTCACCGCATTGAATCTCAGGTAACGGTTAACCTCATGCCCAAACAACACAGTATACAGACAACAGATATTCTAGACAATACAACAGTATATCATCACATAAGTATATTGGCAGATGCATGATCATTATGCCGACAAAACATAAGCACAGAGCAATATGTAAGCCCCATAAAGTAAAATAACAACAACAGCCTGCACTATTCACCAGTGCCATGATACCACTCGTGTCCTCAGCGCTAGGAAAACATAACAGCATTATTATGACATAACCCGTATAAAACTGTCTGTATAACGGTCTACGAACGTATCTTTGAAATATATGCATTTAAGCAGCCCAAGATTAAGGTTACAGTACGCGTCCGTACCTTCGTTGACGACGTTAGGTACTTCTGGCGGAAAACGTACTTTTATTTTAAAAACGTGAATTTCCAACAGCGGTTAGTCGGGCAGCGTAGCGGCAGCAAATTCAGAGTTTCTGATATCCTATAAGAGTAATATCACTTTCATTAGTGATTTGGCATTATAACTGGCATTTTAGGTAAAAATTACTATTTTGCCCCTATGCCCCTAATTGGCGGGATTTTGCCAGAACTTCGTTACTCTTACAAATTTTCTTCCCGAAATTTTGCCAGAACTTCGACGCAATTATGATTTTCGAAATTCTAGACTAAAATAGCCCTATCATATGATATCTAATCATAATTTGAAAAATAAAGGCTACTCTAACTATTGAAAGAACTATGAAAGCTTAAAGCTCGCTATTTTAACTTTCAACTTTCAGAGACTCAATCCCTACTATGTTTTTACCTCGTCAGGCATCTTTCAATGCAATGAGGCCTAAAAACAAGAATAGGAATCTCATCTCCTACTTCCTAGATCTAACTAACAGTTCTACTAAAACTACCGAAAGAACTAAACACTAAGGACCGAAGGACTTACCCGTTGAAGACTTCCGTACAATTTTCCCCAGAGCTTCTCTCTCTTCTTTCTCCCTCTAGATTTCGGCCAAGAGGAGTGGAAATGGTGTGAAAATGCAAAGGGAGGGGGGTATTTATAGGAAATGAGGTAGGGTTTCGGCCGTCGGATCAACTTTGTGAGAAGCGATCCGGACCGTCCAACTCAACTTTTCAAAAAACCCTTTCTTCCCTTTTTGCTTTCACACTTGGCCGAAAATTATGCCCAAAATTCAAGGGCTTGGCCAATGGGAGGTGGCCACGTGTCACCTTCCAGAAGCTTCCGGTCCAATTTCCCCGATCGGCACCCGATTCGCGTAATTTCGGAGAAATCTCAAAATTCTGGATCTAGTAACTTCTAGACATTTCATTCCTCATTAGAAATGTCTATTTAAACTAACTTTTCAATACTGTCTAGGTATTCTCCGGTCTGTCAGAAGTTTTACGGAAAAACGTGCCGGTTGCGAAACGAATTTCCGGAATCATCAACCTCTGGACAAAAATTCACTGATTCCAAATATGTCCAGGAAATCTTAAACTCATCTCCGGATGTTGAGTTAAAATTTATTTTCTTCAAGTCCAAAATGTGACTATCTACATTTTTCCCTATTTCGTTTTATTAGGAAAATGCACTACAGGCTTCGGAATTGACTTCCGGAAAAGTCTAACAGAAGGTAAAAATTCACTGATCAATATTTTACCTTGACTTTGGAATTCCCATTCCTAGTTCTCTAGATAGGGTCCGTTTCCTATTTATCTGGTTACTATTCACTATAATTAATTATATTATATAATATTCAAAACTTTTATAAATATCTAGATATTTTTATTTTTGATCTTATCTCTATTTTTTTTTTATTTTTTTCTTGGGCAATTCGGCTGGCCCTAATTATTATAAATATTTATTTTTTATTTAATTAATTATTTAATTATTTAATTATTTAATTTTTCCTAAAAATTCCACAAAATTACCTAATTGGTCCATTTTTGTATTTAGGCTCAAAAATACCTAAACTCATCTATTTTTCTCAAAAATTTCCAATTAATTAGTAAATATGTTTTTATTAATTTTAAGACAAAAACCACTAATTTTAGGGTTCTACATATTTACTTGTGAATTTCCCTTGCTTATGCTTAAGTAATTAGCCAATAATTACTCAATTACCTTTTTATCAATAGTTGATAATTTTCCTAATTAGAATACTTCATTGCCTTCATACTCTTGCATTAACATTAGAATTTTCATGCTTCTCGCATTATTTAAGAAATTACAAGGGTATTTTGGTCTTTTCATTACTTTTTGAACATTCTTATACAATTTCTCCAAGTTCATAATTTATTAAATTACCATAATTAGAGACAATATATTCTCTTAATTCATTTCGTCATTTTACTGCCTTTTAGGATTTTTCATAAATTTTCTAAGTCATTTACCATTCCTAGGGGTATTTTGGTCATTTTGGCACTTTGGCCCTTAAATTCCCTAATTTCCTACCGAATTCAACTTAGAAGAAATAGACTATTTTTACACAAGTCTGGAGATCAAAACTTCACTTATCAGAATTATCCAATTTATTCATAATATTCCATATAATAAAAATCCGGTATTACATTTCTCCCCCCTTAAACAAAATTTCGCCCACGAAATTTAACCTATCGTAACTAAACTTCGGGCCATGAACTCTGGGTACTTCTCCTTCATGTCACTCTCGGTTTCCCAAGTTGCCTCTTCAGGTGACAAACCCTTCCAGACCACCTTCACTATTAGAATAGTCTTATTTCTGAGCCGTTTCTCCTTGTGATCGATGATCTGTTCCGGCTCGACTACAAAGGTATTATCATGCCGTACTTCTACGTCCTCGTACTCGATGACATGACCTCAATCCGGTTGGTATTTCTTCAGTTGTGACACGTGGAAAACGTCGTGGAGATTACTCAGATTCGGGGGTAAGGCTATCTGATAAGCTACTTCTCCTCGCTTAGCTAAAATTTCAAAGGGTCCCACGTACCGTGGACTTAGTTTCTTCCTTTTAATCGTTCTGCCGACACCAGTTACTGGAGATAACTTTAGAAACACATGGTCGCCGACATAGAACTTCAAAGGTCTCCTCCTTTTGTCAGCATAACTCTTCTGTCTACTATGTGCTGCTAGGAGTCTTTTCTTGATCAACGCGATCTTCTCAGAGGTTTGCTCAAGCATATTCGGCCCAAGTAACTGCTTCTCGGACGAATCTGTCCAGCATAATGGTGATTGACACTTCCGCCCGTACAATGCCTCGAAAGGGGCCATTTGTATACTAGCATGATAGCTGTTGTTGTATGCAAATTCTGCTAGTGAAAGATGTCGATCCCAACTTCCTTTGAAATCCAGGGCACATGCTCGCAGCATATCCTCCAGCGTTTGTATTGTTCGTTCAGATTGACCGTCAGTTTGAGGGTGATAAGCCGAACTGAACCTCAGCTTGGTACCCATACCTTCATGAATAGCTTGCCAGAAACGGGATTTGAAACGCGTATCCCGATCAGAGACAATGCTCATAGGGACACCATGTAATCTCACTATCTCTTTGATATAAATCTCCACCAATCGTTCCGGAGAGTAGTGGATACTGATGGGAATGAAGTGTGCTGACTTGGTTAATCTGTCAACAACTACCCAAATCGTATCATGATTCCTGATTTTGGGAAAACCTACCACAAAATCCATGGTTATGTTCTCCCATTTCCATTCCGGCAGCTCTAGTCCTTGCAAAAGATCAGGGGGTCGACGGTGTTCAATCTTTACTTTCTGACATGTCAAGCATTTGGCCACGTAATCGGCTACATCTCTCTTCAACCTGGGCCACCAAAGTTCGGATTTCATACTCTGGTACATCTTGACTATGCCTGGATGTAGAGTGTACTTACTCTTATGAGCCTCATCCATTATGGAAATGAGGTTGGGAAAGGGAATCTGAGAGTAGTCCTTGATAGGAAATCGAAATTTGGTCATTTCCCGATATACCCAATTGCCAATATTCAAAGGAACTTGAGCAATTATAGATGCAAATGAGGGATAGTCATCTTTAGAAAAAGAGGAAAAATTTCCATTCTTTTGCTTAAGATTCCTGGCATAAATGTACCAAATAGCTTGATAATGAGGAGGCATGGATTCAGGAGAGAATGACAGAGTGGATAAGTTTTCAGGAAAAGGTTCATGAGGTCTTAACAGCTGAAAAATAGCCTCATTTGTAAAGTGAACGGGGTGGAGAGGTGGGGGATTGGCAATTTGCAAGATACAGTTTATGTAGGCGGATGATAGTATAATCTTGCGGCCTCCAATGGACGTAGTTAGACGTTCAAACAGAAAACCATTATCCACATATTCCTCGAATCGTAGATGGTGATAGAACAACCTAACCAGGGAAGGGCTATAAGTGGCTCGAATGGAAAGCAGAGGTTCAAATTGGGCCAACCAGGGAGAAAGATCCAAGTGACTTTCATCCCTTAGTTTAGTTAAATCAACATAGACGACAGGGCAAAATTGTTTATGTGCAAGTTTTTCTTGAAATCGAAGAGTATTAAGACTAGGATGACGAGAAATAATAGTCAGGAATTGGGGAAAGTACTTGAAAAGTATCTGGACCCAAAGTTTCTCCTTCCACGAGTCCTGCTGGGAGAGCCTGAGCTTGAGCCTCTGAATGCTCTTCATCAAATCTTGATATGACTCGAAACAGGCCAGATGAGGAATGCCGAGATATCGACGTTTCCCTTGGAAAAAGATTCAGGCGAGGTTGGGCAATAGGCAGATTGACTAGGGTTTGGTCTTCAGGATCAGATTTCGAATCTAGATTGATAATGTTAGGTGGGTTAGAGCTGGAAGCCATGGTTGTTTCAACGCTTGTGAGAGAGATGAGGGATCAGAAGCAAACTTTAGGGCAAACTTGAGTTTTCGGTCGAGTTTAGATGAGCAATGGAACAGTTATGCTTAAATAGGGCGCGAAAATGACTGACCTCGATTCAAAAATGTGAGGTGAACTTTTGAAGTTCCGCGAGCAAAACTCGAGTTTTCACTTACTGACTCGAGTTTTGTTGATGCTTCAACAGGTGTTTTGCTCTCTGTTTTCCCAAAAATCGAGTTTCAATTGTTGACTCGAGTTTCCATATCGTGAAAACTCAAAGCTTCTTTTCTACATCTCTGAAACTCGAGTTACTCACTTAATGACTCGAGTTTCCATATTTGCTCAGCAACTCATTCGCGATTCGACCTCGACAAAACTCGAGTATGCGTCTTATGACAACAAACTTCAGGATTTCAAATATCCTGCATAAAACATTGCTATGTACTCCGAAGCTTAAGTTAGTAACAAATATTCATCAAAACCATAACTAACATTAAGATGAAAAGAAATACTCACAATTCATTGGGATTTACCATCCCCAATTCTCTTCTTATGAAATTAAATTGCTCTTTTGCTAATGGCTTGGTGAAGATGTCAGCAAGTTGAAGATGTGTTGGAATGAACATTACTTTGACATCTTTGTTTTGCACATGATACCTTATGAAATGATGTCGAACATCAATATGCTTGGTCCGAGTATGTTGCACTGGATTCTTGGCCAAACTTATTGTACTTGTGTTGTCACATAAGATTGGAATTTCCTTGAGATGAACTCCCAAATCTTGAAGTTGTTGTTTGAGCCATAATACTTGTGCACAGCAACTAGAAGCTGCCACATACTCAGCTTCAGTTGAAGACACAGCCACTGAAGTTTGTTTCTTTCTGAACCAAGACACAAGTGAGCCACCATGGAATTGACATTGGCCACTTGTGCTTTTCCTATCTGTCTTATATCCAGCATGATCAGAATCTGAATATGCCACCAAGTGTTCAGGTTGACCTTTAGGAAACCATAGTCCAAGAGTCTTTGTGTCAGCAAGATATCTGAATATTCTTTTCACATTTTCAGCATGTGACTCCTTAGGAGCAGACTCGAATCTTGCACACATCCCAACACTGAACTGGATGTCTGGGCGACTTGCAGTAAGATAGAGTAATGATCCAATCATTCCTCTATATCTTGTGATGTTGAAGTCTTTTCCCTTTTCTTCATCTGCATCCAGAGAGGCAGTAGAACTCATTGGAGTGTCAGCACCATTGCATTGGTCCATTCCAAACTTCTTCAGCAGGTCATTGAGGTACTTGGTCTGAGAAATTAAGATCCCATTTGATCTTTGCTTGATTTGTAGACCAAGAAAGTAGTTGATTTCTCCCATCATGGACATCTCAAATTCTCCTTGCATATTCTTTGCAAATTCTTCACACAAGACATCATTAGAAGCACCAAATATAATATCATCAACATAAATTTGTACAACTAAAATTTCTCCAATTTTATTACTTTTGATAAACAAGGTTGTATATGCCTTTCCTCTAACAAATCCTTGATCTAGAAGGAATTTGCTTAACCTCTCATACCAAGCTCTAGGAGCTTGCTTATGTCCATAAAGAGCTTTCTTGAGACGATAAACATGATCAGGATGATGTTCATTTTTAAAACCGGGAGGTTGTTTTACATAAACTTCCTCCTAAATAAAACCATTCAAAAAGGAACTTTTGACATCTATTTGAAAAAGTTTGAACCCTTTGACACAAGCAAAGGCTAGAAGAACTATTATGGCTTCCAATATTGCCACTGGAGCATAAGTTTCTTCATAATCAATTCCTTCTTCTTGAGTAAAGTTATTTTGCAAACTCCAGAGTTCATTTTTAAACCTCCGGTTCTCTCAGGAATAATTAATTTGGTTTGACATGAATAGTGTCAAACTCGAGCATATTTTTATGAACTCGAGCCCGGTACTTTAAAATGAGTAAAGTTGATTTTCAAACTCCAGAGTTTATATCTAAGCTCCAGTTCACGTTTTGATAAACTAATTTATTTTGGCATGAACAGTGTCAAACTCGAGCCTGCTCACTAATGGACTCGAGTTTGCCTCTTTTTCAAAATGTGATTTCAGATAGCTTCCTCGACAATTGCCTTTCATTACTCTGAATTCGAGCCTGCTTTTATGAACTCGAGTTCACCTCTTGAGAAAATTAACAAACTCCAGAGTTTGCTCTTCGCAGAAGCTATTCCTGAAAAATTTTACAAACTCCAGCTTATTTCTTTCTAAACTCCAGTTTGCCTTTCCAAACTCCAGTTTGAATCAACCATGTTTGTGAAATGATCTTGCTCGAAATTTGTGAAATCTTATTGTTTGATCTATATATTCCATATCATCAATCACTAATATTCCAACTCTTTTTGATCAAATTATTAGTGAGTTTTTATTGATCAAACAAGTGATTTTGTGCACAACCTTTTGATTTTACATTTTTGAAAATGCACAAGTCTTAAATTTGCTTGGATTTCAATTCACACTATTTTGTGAAAGTGCAAACAAATGTTTTGAAATCATATCCATACTTTGATTGCATTCAAATGATGTTTCAAAATTGGAAGTTAATAATGTATTCTGAATGTTGGATATGCTTCAAACCTGTCTAGTTGAGTTTTCCTATCATTCACATATTGATCTTTAATGTGTTGCTTAAACTCCTTTGTTTTATCTTCTAACTAGTTGGACTTCATGTCTAATGAGTTATCCATATATGAGCTTCAAGCCTATCTTCTACAAAATATTTCAATCTGTGAAACTATTATGCCTTATGCATAAATTCTTATTGACCAAGTTATTCCAAGCTTTATAAATGTTCATTAGTGCATTGAATGATAATGCATTAACCATTAAAGGAATAACTTACTAGGATAATATTCTGGAACTCTAGTCATTTGGATTAATGAGTTTGTGCTTCATCATTCATGAATCCTAGTAGTCATGCATGTTGTTACTCAATTACATAAACTTTGTCTTCATTCATCTTTGAGTAACTGTATTCAAATTCTTACTTTGAATATTCATATATACTTTCAAGACTCTTTTCTAAGAAGCAAGATTATCTCTTGATCATAGCAAAGTCATTGTGCTCATATATTTCTATTGTGCTAAGAATGTTTCTCTAGTACTCTTCCTTCATGACTTTTGTTTTTGAGGAAATTCTTCTACATGTTAACTTCATTGTTTGACATGATCTCTTAATCCTGAAGCATACTGATTTATTCATTAAACATGTTGACTTCCACCATGTCTAAAGTGAGCATTGTTTGTTTCAAAAATGACTCTTTCATTCATCAAAATTTTGATTTCATAATTCATTATCATGATTTGAAAGAACATTCAAGATTTGAAACAATTTGCATATTTCAATATCATTCTTGAAAAATCTGATTTCATTCATGAACTATGATTTGATAAATTCTTATCATTATGGATAAGATTTTCTATGCTCATTGATCAAACTTACATGCATTCTTTCAATGACATCTTTTCTACATAAAGTATATTTCCAAATTGTCATTGAGAAATAACTTTCTTGATATCTACTGCAATTCTGTAATATCTTGAATATTCTAAGTTATGCAGTATGGTTTATGTCTCACATCTCAAATTATGCAGTATGGTTAATGTTCCATTCTATTCCTGCTGCTAACTCTGATTATAATTATGTTTCTGATTCCAACATTGATTCTGATTACATTTCAAAGCTTAATCTTATCTATTGAATCACATGTTGAATCACTGTTTTTAGTTTTTTTTTTAAATGATTAATTGTTTACAAGTGTTGTATGCTCTTTGCTCAAGTTTCATATGATTTAATTGGATAAGAGCATAAGAGTTGGTACCCTTAGTCATGCATTCAATAAGGGGGAGTTTCACATTCACATGTGTTTTATATCTTAAAAGCTCATCTCCTTTATTTGAAGAAAACCCTTTTAAGCATTCTCATCTACATCTACTATGCTGTATTAGTTTTGATGATGAATTGGGTATCTTAATTGGAAAATATCAAGGGATATTTCGATATCATGTTGCACTAACAAATCTCTTTGGCAAAGAAAGTGTTCAATTTGTAGCAGGAGATTCTGTTATATGCTAGGACATTCCTCAACATACTACAAGGAGAAACTATTACATTGAGGAAAGATGTTTTGATGTCTCAATCACACTGAAGTTGTGATTTGCTCTACAAAGAAGAAGAAGACTTCTTGAAGCCAGTTGAGACATGTTTTGCAGAATAGCTATATGAAGGAAAGGAGAAGGATGGAAATGATCTCATACAAGAAGAAAGCAAGCAAATGCACTTCATTGATCATTCATCAATTTGCAAAACCCACATGAGTATTTCTGAACTTTATCCTTTTATATTCAGTAAATTTTGCACATGTTTGGTATTTATATGCTTTAATTGTGAAAGATGTTTTCGAAAACCTCTCCAAACTCTTTCAAACTTGTTTTCATAAAAACATTCCAAAGTGCATCATATTAAGAATGAAAACAATTTCAAATTGGGGAGAGAAAATCAATTCTTTGACTCTTTCTAATTTGCTTTCCTATTTGTCTCTCTACAAGTATCTCTTCTTTAAACTCAACTTTTTGCTAATGACAAATAAGGGGGAGAGAATGGCAAAAAAAATATACTGGGTTTAATACATTTTCATATTCATATTCATACATATTTTTCTTAAAATATTTGCCATAATCAAAAAGGGGGAGAATGTTGGTTTTGATTAGTTTTGATGATGTCTTATATAGATGTCATTCTTAAGAGCAAAAAGGTTGTGTACTACATTTATCTTCTACTTTGACTAATTCTTATATTTAATGTAGATGCAAATTTTAAAACAGAAGTTGGTATGAAGCTTCATCATATTTGAGCTACAATGGAGTATACTTAAATGATGGAGAATGTTGATTGAAGAAAGAAGCTCTTGTACAATATAATGGGAATATCATAATATCAAGGAAGCAAGAAGTTATCAAATGATTTTGGGGGATAATCTAGAAGGAGAGAAGAAATTGAAGAACGAAGAACTTGCAATGCAGTGGAAAATATTTACTCAAGTTCTTATATTGATGCTAGAAGTCTCCAAGATCATATGAAAGTTGGAATGGATTAATTCAGAGTTAAAACCATCAAAAATCAGTTCCAGGATGAGCAAACTCGAGTCCATAACTTGCAAACTCGAGCCTGTAATGTTCTCAGCAACTCTGGCGTCTCTGGACAATGCAAACTCGAGCTTAGAACTTAAACCTCAGGTTTGGAACTCCAAACTCGAGCCCATCATTAGCAAACTCGAGCCTGCGACTCTGGACATGGCAAACTCGAGCTTACAGCGTTCTTCAGCATTTCAGCTACTCTGTTCAGCGTTTCACTAGGGCGATGTCTAGTAATTCGATGATATCTCCTAAACTAGAGATCGGATTGAAGTGAAACCAGTGGCATATGAAACTAGACTCAAAATGCGTTATTTTGATATAAAATTAAAGAAAAAAAAGAGTTTATATGAAGGAGCTATGAATTTATGAAGTTGACAGTGATATCCACGTCACACAGCAGACCAAGCTTCAATGTTTTGAGTGTATCTCACAAACGGCATATCCACTGGAGCTGAAATTGGTTGCATTGGAAATCAGACTCAAAGGTATTTCCATCGATAGTTGAACCAACCAAAACGGAGTTCGGACCAGGGAGATATGGCCCTCGAAAGTAGACTATAGTTTCAGGATGTTGGAATTTGCTATCAAGTGAAGCAAACTCGAGCCTATTAGTTGGCAGACTCGAGTTCGCGGGTTACAGAGAGCTACCAGGTCGCGAAAATCATCCAAACTCAAGCCTATAAGTTACACCCTCAAGTTTAGACAAGACAGAGAGCAAAATATGGTTTTGGAGAGAACCAAACTCGAGCCTACTTATGCAAACTCGAGTTCACGTCCCTGCTGCAGAGAATCATCATTCTGAAAGTCTCATTTCTCATCAAAAGATACTTTACAACAGAAAACTCAAAGAGTAGCTGAAACTTGAATGATTTTTCGTTTTCTCACTTATTGGTTGTTGAGAAGAATTGAATGCATCTCTATTTATAGGTAGAGATCATTAATTGACCGTTGTAATCCCAATTCTAACCGTTGGTGTGTTGGGAGCTGTTTACATTAAGCTTTGGTCTTCTTCTCTCTCTAATCTTCACTTAATCCAGCTGTGCAGATGTTCGGAGTTGACTCTCTGCAAATTAATCCGTTGGAGTAGTTAATGCTGGAAGTGGAAATCATTCTTTCTGCTTTTCCAAACGTGTGCAGAAGGATTAACCAGAAGAATGAAACTTTTCTGGGTTTTGCATTTAATGTTCTGACTTGCTTTTTTGCTTTTGCACAATCCTTCATTTAATCCTGTCCTAAATCATCTGAAACTCACTAACAAACTGATTAAACATAGTTAGGAATAGTAATGAGTGATGATACAAGGAATAGAGATCAAACACACAAGTTTCGCAAATTCATTCTGTTCGAAATTCAAATTTCGCGATGGAAACTCGAGTCAGTTCATCGTAACTCGAGTTTTCATGTTTCAGTGTTATTTCTGTTAAATGACTGAAACTTGAATCTTCAATTGAAACTCGAGTTTTCTCATTCCAGAGACAAATATCGCGATTTGGCATTTTGGACAAGTCTGGTGAATAGTGCAAAACTCGAGTCATTAAGTGACTAACTCGAGTTTTGAACTATTAATGAAAAATCAAGGTTTAGTCCAAAATCTCAAAACTGGAGTTTACAAACCACAACTCGAGTTTTCAAATGATCAAATTTCGCAGTGCTCTCTGTCTGCTTAAAACTCGAGTTTCCAAATCTTAACTCGAGTTTTCACATTCTTTGAAAACTTTGGAAATGTCTCTGTAAGACCAAAACTCGAGTTTTCAAAACAAAACTCGAGTTTTCTCATTTAATGAGAAAACAAAAAAAAACTTAGTCGAATTGAATAACAGTGTTTTCACAGGGTTGGATTTGAGCAACTTTCTTTCATAGGCAAATGTAAGATTTTTTTCCTTGAAATTTTGGCAGAAAATAGTAGACATACTAATGTTTAAAACGACCCAAAGAACACGCAAAACGGATGTGTAGAATGGGAGAAATAATTTTCCAAAGTTCAGCCAAAAACCTGAAAAAGTTGTTGTCATGTGTTTAGATATACATGTTACTGTGCATGGAAAGGGAACGTTGCTATATATAAAAGAGGAAGCTTACTGTGCAAATAATTATATATATATATATATATATATATATATATATATATATATATATATATATATATATATCAATTAAGGTATATATATACATGGTTTCGGTATTAGCCTTTTTAATTGCTGATATATATACACAAATATATTTGCTGTACGTGGATATATAAATTGCTGCAAAAGGAACCTTGCCTTCATGTATGTACAAGAGTGTGTAAGTGTGTGTGTTCCCAAAGAAAAAGAAATATATACACTGCTGATAAATGAAAAGAGAAGAGGAAAAGAATAGGAAACTAATGGGAGAGGATTTTCTCATAATCCCTGTTCTCCTTTTCTTCTCCGTAAGCCCATCTAGACCATTGATTGGGAAGAGGAGAGAGATGTTAAAGTAGTATTGTGATTGATTGGACGGATATGATTTAAAGATAATGAGGGATAATGAGAGAAGGATGAGGAGAGAAACCCAACCCGAAACTAATCCATGCATATATATAACTTTTAGAATCAAGAAGAACTTAGTTTCTGTCTTGACATGTAAATACGTATATAAGTCATATTTTTTTAATTGGTGTTAATATTTAAATCAAAATTATATGAGGCATATTTTACATAGCATTAGTATCTATCAAAGGATTTGAAAAAAAAAACCATGAGAAATATTAAATTTGTGCATTAAATCATATTTTATATGATGTTATAGTGTTATTAAGATCCTAATTTAAAGAGTTAGGATAGCCTATAAGAGTTTACATTAATTATAGAGAAATAATAATAATAAATTGTATGATAATAATAATTAATAGTATATAGTAAATTGGTATAAATTGGGCCTAAGAGCAAAAATGAAAAGTAAGGCCCAAAATATATAGTTTAGCCTTCAAAAACTAAAATGGACCTTGGAGAGTTATTATAAACCCAATAGCCATACATTAAGCTTAGTGCCATGGAATTAGAGAATATGAAGAGTTTGGACAAATAATAACCCGTCATTCGTAAATGTACACTTATAGGACCCGACCACTACCCGAGACAATTAAACGGACTGAGAAACCCTGCCAAACACCACTTTAGGAAGAAAGGATATAATCGGTTCACATCAAATAACATATCGGACGCATAAAGCCTAATGGTTGTATTTATCACTTTAGGAGGTACCATCCCAAAGCTATCCTCCCACGATTAAATTGTTTTATAGATATATTAATGAAAGACACTTATAGATTTCAATCCAAAGAGAAAAACGCACTCAGAGCAAACGTGAGGGTATTATATATATATGAAAGGATATATGTACGATCCAATCACGAAAACCGAAGCAATCAAAGTAACTACTAACTACGTACAGGAATGTATATTCAAGAGTAAAGGCTTTGCAAAAAGTTCATCACGCAATTCAGGGAGGCCAAAATTTTGTCTCTATTTTATCATGAGATTTCCTAAATTAAACTATTAAGTATATACTCATGGGTTCCTATAAGGTCGTCATGAGAAATTCTCGTGACCATCATTTAAATCTCTGGCTCTACTCATTATCCATTTTACTCATGGGTTCCTATAAGGTTGTTATGAGAAGTTCTCATGACCATCATTTAAATCTCTGGCTCTACTCATTATCTATTTTACTCATGAGTTCCTATAAGGTTGTTATGAGAAGTTCTCACGACCATCATTTAAATCTCTGGCTGTACTCATTATCCCTTTTTCTCATGGGTTTCCTATAAGGTTGTCCTGAGGAGTTCTCATGAACATCATTTAAATCCCTAATTATTTCTATTATTTAATTACCTTTTATATACTTTCCTATTATTTAGTTAAATATTGGATATAAATATATTTTGATATAAAATCTGTTCATATCCTATTTTATTTTGTAGGAGATATTATAAAAAGAAAGAATAAAAATATCAAATAATAAAACATCAGGCACAACTAGCATAATATGATATATTATATTATCATAATATATTATAATTGCTAATATCCAGAAAACCCAAAGCAACAACAACATATAAGTATATCTTACGTACGTTCAATGTTAAATGACTTGCAAGAAAAACAAGTACGTAAAACGAGAAGAAGATATATATATATATATATACACACACACACACACCTAAAATCGAAACCCAGGAAAAACACATACGTAGGTATCACATATATTCATTTGCACAAGAATTTCAAAAGCACATCACACAATTCGAGAAGGGAAGATATGAGATATGAAATTATATTCATGTACATCGGTCAACAGGTTCAACAAAAGAAGGTAAAAGGGGTGTGGGACCCGCAACAATATGCAAAGAAAGAAAACACCAAGTTATATCTATTAGAAGCATAATGATATACAGGCGTGCATATACTAGGACCACGCACACAGGGATAGCAAAACAAGATGCAAAGAAAAAGAATCATCACGAGACGGAAGATTGTTCTAGGGATTTGGATTACATATAATATATTGCACATACAACAACCCTATGATATTTTTCGGATCATACTTACCCTATCAGAATTCATATAGAATTAACCTAAGCTATATGAGAATTAGGATTACCTGATCTCCGTTTTTGCTAGCCTTCTAGAAAAATGCTTTGATGAGAGTACGAGAGGAGGATGCAGTAGAGGAGAAAAAGTGTCGAGCGTTTTCTAGGTTTAGGCGGCTAGACCTAAGTTTATAATTAAAATCTAGAGTTTTTGCTATGGGCTGGACTCTTTAATTATTTCCAATTAATAAATTAATACTACAAACATTATAAATTTCTAGATTTTATATATTATTATTATTATCTTACTATTTTAATCTATTATTATTATTATTATTGTTATTATTATTTCTATTATTAATCAGGGGTATTACACTAGTGATCATATTCCTTGTGAGATTTTAAGCCAAATACATATATTTTTTAGTGTGTACCCATATCTCTTCACTTGATCTAGAACTTGACTTGAATATTATTTGAGGCCACATTTTATGCATGTGTATTCATAAAAATGATAAAGGCATTCATTTCTTTTTAGGCAGATTAGCCAAAAAGCCTACCATTTTCATGCATTTATCCTTTGTTTAGCTCTTTGAGCCTATATTTTTTCCATTTTGTCTACACCCATAGCCAAAAAAAAAAAAAAAAAAAAAAACACAAAAAAAAAATCTCTACCATTTTTGAATGTCTTAGGAGTTGAAGAGCATTGCATAAAATCTGCTTGGATGGAAGAACATGTATAAAATTAGGAGTTGGGTCATTGTGAAAAATATGGTAGGTTATCTTGAAAAAGAAAGAAAAAAAAGAAAAAAGAAAAGAAAAGAAAAAGAATGATGACTCAGTTCAAGTTTGGTTTGGTTTCTTGCATCCCATATTCTCTAATATATCATTCTCTCCATCTTGTAAGATATTCAACTTTGTTTTTCCAAACACTGTACCCTTTCTTTTTTAATATTAGCCCCATTACAACCTAATAAAAGTCCTTTGGATTTATGCATGCATTTGCTTTATTAGTGGTGAAGAACTTAGATTCTTGTCAAGCCTATGAGAAGAGTATTGGATAGGGAGGATTTGAGTGTAAACACAAACTTATACACTTTTGAGTGAAGAGTGACATACACATTATCCTTGGTGAGAGAGGTGTGATGTTTGTCAAGTAAACTGCCATGATGTTTGTTTTCGTAATTCATTAGAAGATCACCTGGACAAGACACTAGTGGAAAAAAGGATTTTAAGACCGGATGAAACAGGTATATTAGGAGCGGACCCGCGACAGGTCTTGTTCTAGGCGGTATTAAAAGTCTCCCTATTAAGACCGGACACATAGAACCGGTCTTAAAGATTTTTTTTAAGACCGGACATTTTAAACCTTCGGTCTTAAAATTCGTACTAAATACATCTGAAATATTTTTTGTTCGGTCCTAAAACTCAAACTTTAAGACCGGACAAAAACTAGACCGCTCTTAAAAGATCCGAATATTAAGACCGGACAAAAATAAACCCGGTCCTAAAAATAGACCAGATCCCGTCTTAAAAGATCGACTTTCAAGACCGGATGTTATATACATCCGGTCTTAAAAATTGAACTTTTAGACCGCACTTATAAATGGACCGGTCTTAAAAGACCAACTTTTAAGACCGACTTAATACCTTTAAGAGCGGTCATAGATATACATCCGGTCTTAACAATTGAACATTTAAGACCGTCTTTTTTATTTGCGCTCTAAATTTTCCCGAATTTTTTTCCTGTTCTGTTCTTCCTGATCATATATAATACACAAAAATCCACCATCCAAAACAGCACATAAAAGTCGATATACTTTAAGCTACAAGCTATGAACATGAATAAATTGAATTGGGAAAAAGAATACAATTAATTATCCACCATGAGTTATGAGCCACAAAAACAAAACAAGAACAAATTCATAGTCAGCGTGACATTATATTGTTTAATTAAGAACGTAACATAGAAGGAATATATAATATATATAGTTAAAACCTTAAAGTTTTCTAAGAATTCTGCATATGAATATTACCTTATGAATTGACTCTTTTATAAAGTGATATCCTCCCATATCCCTTCTTGATGATCATTTCTTATGCCGGGTTCATTATCCGCTTCATCTTCTTCGTTCATGTCCGGTAGACCCCTTGAAAAAGAGTACTATCAGGAAGACCATAATTTGAATGACTTTCATCATCAATATCAATGACCCTCTTTCCTTGGAGAGCTACGAGACCACATTTTATTTTCTTGATCGGTGATATAGAACACTTGTTTCGCATGGTGCGCCATAATAAAAGGTTCATCTCCAAAACTTCTACTATTGACATCGACTAAAGTAAATCCTAGCCGATCGATATGAACACCATTATTGACATTAACCCACTTGCATTTGAAGATGGGAAATCTAATTTTGACATAGTCCACCTCCCAAATCTCTTCAATAACCCCATAATATGGCATGACCGCCAATTTAGGCCTCTTGTCTTTCGAACCGGAGAAGTGCATAGATTCAGCCTCTAACATAACACCACCGTTCGACTCGTGCTCCTATCATCTAGGGACTTCGTGTAAAATGTATAACCATTGATCACATACGAATTCCAACTTATGACTTCAACCTCAGGACCACGTGCTAACCATTTCATTGTGTCAGAAACACATTCAGATCCCTCGACCTTTTGTTTGAACCATTTTGCAAAAGTTATGTTATGCTCCCTAATCAACCTTTGTTCGGTCATTCGATGGTTTTCTTTCCTTACAGCCTCTTTATGTGCAGATATGCTGGCTTGAACTTCATCAACATTATTCAAGATGTATAAGTGGACTTGTGACAATTCATCAGGATCCACACTCTTTACCGAAGCCCCACGTCTACCCCCTTCAAAGATGCTGACGTTTTGGAAACCCAATATGTCTTACTTTGGCCAAATAATTTTGACAAAATTCCATGGCCTCTTCAAAAACATATTTCTGAACATTTGATGCTTCTGGCCGGTACGCGTTCTTCACATACCCTTTTAGGAATTTCATAGATCTTTCAATAGGGTACATCCACCGTAAATGGATAGGGCCGCACAACTTTATCTCCTCACTAGATGAACAATGAGATGAACCATGATGTCAAAAATGAAGGAACAAAAAGCTTTTCAAGGTGGCACAAGATAAGATATCCTTCATTCTCCAATTCATCCAACTTTTCAATCTTGAAAACTTTACTACAAACCGCATTGAAGAAGAAACAAAGTCTAGTCAAAACGACCGAAGATCATATTCGGCGATCCCTCGAATAGCTACTGGGAGTAGCTGTTGCATCAAGACATGACAGTCATGAGACTTTTGGCCTACTAATTTCAAGTCCTTCATCGAGACAAGCCTCTTAAAATTTGAAGAATACCCGAGGGAACTTTTGTGCCATGTAAACACTCACAAAGCTTCGTTTCTCATCCTTAGACAAAGTATGAGAAGCCGGGGACAATAAGTTCTCTTCCCATATTGCCTTGGATGCAAGTCTTCGCGTATTCCCATTGCTTGCAAATCCAATCTTGCCTTCACACCATCCTTCGAACTACCTTGTATGTTGAGAAGCGTGCCCACAATACTATCACATACGTTCTTCTCCACATGCATGACATCAATACAAGTGTCTCACATCAAGATTACGCCAATAGGGAAGATCAAAGAATACAGATCTCTCTGGGAAGTCGTTTATAGTACAAAATATCATGGCTCTCATTTTAAAGACCTCCTTCTTGAAAGAGTCAAAAACATCGACACCTTCTTCCCACAACTCCTTCAAGTCTTCGATCAAGGGCTCCAGGTAAACATCTATGTCATTTCCGGGTTGTTTTGGTCCCGAAATCAACATAGACAGCATGATGTACTTTCGTTTCATGCATAACATAGGAGATAAGTTGTAAACAATCAGGAGTACAGGCCATGAGCTATGTATGCTGCTAAGGCTTCCATAGGGATTCATGCCATCCGTGCTAAGGGCAAGTCTGAGGTTCCTAGGTTCTTCGCCGAAGTTCGGAAATAATTGATCGATCTTCTTCCATTGAGAAGAATCGGCCGGATGTCGAAGCTGTCCATCCGAAATCCTCTCATCAGCATGCCACCTCAGATTTTTGCATCATTTTCATTCGCAAACAACTGCTTGAACCTTCGTATGATTGGAAGATACCACAACACTTTTGCAGGCCCCTTATCGACTTGTACCGTGGGGTTTCACATATCGGACAACTCGCTTCTCTTCAAACTCTTTTCTATACAATACGCAATCATTCGGGCATGCATGGATCTTTTTGTACTCCATCCCCAATGGACAAAGTATCTTCTTAGCATCATAGTAGCGATGCGGCAACACGTTATCATTCGGAAGCATGTCCTTCAAAGCCTCAAGCAATTCTGAAAAACTCTTGTCGCTCCATCCATGACGTGCCTTCAAGCTTACCAATTTCAATACAGCGTTCAACAATTGGTATTTTTACACCACGGTATAGCGGTGTCTCGCATCACTTGCACATATTACCATATGCATGTGATCGCTCAAAAGCCTCTTCTCCTACATCACGGATAATGTCCTCTATGCGATCATCCATATCCGTGTCATTATCATCAAAGGCCACTTCCCCATGTTTTTTCCCACTTGATGGCACTTGTTCACTATGCCATACCCATACTGTATAAGTCTTACAAAATCCGTGACAAATTAAATGTGTGCGTATAACTTCAGGACGTAGTCGACACTCATTCAAACATTTTACACAAGGGCAATAATACTTCCCCCCATCATCATGGGCATTTTGTGTAGCAAATTCTATAAATTCCCTAACCCCATTCTGATATTCAACAATCGTTCGTAAAGCATCTATCCAACCGTGATCCATAGTAGAATTCCTATATATTATAGACGAAAATCATTGATCATACATAATCCGAAAAAATTGAAACTTGCATATAAAATAAGCCAACTCCAAATGCAAATATTGTCTCAAAGAATCACTTTTACGAGGGAACTTGCCCATTAAATGCATAACAAATTAAGAATCACTTTTGGTCATAAATGCATCACAAGAGGAACTTGCCCATTAAATGCATAACAAATTAAGAATCACTTTTGGTCATAAATGCATCACAGTGAATCCAAGAACCAAAGTAAATGCAAGACGAGGAAATTAAATGCGGGGATGAAGGTCTTGTGGACTAACCTGTAGCATATAAATTCAAATGCGTTAGTTGAGTCGTCTTACTTCTCCGCTCACGAACGTTGAAGTTGCGAGACAAGACAACAAGAGTAACCTAAAAACACTTGTTGGACAGTTGGGTAGGTCTAAAGTGCAAATATAATCTTTAGAGGGAAATTTAATTTTTCCCCGCGACAAAGATACCTTATTTAGCTTTTTGGATTTTATTAATACCGGTTATTAATTAAATGTCCGGTCCTAAAGATACAACTAACATTTTAAGACCGGAGTTTTAAAAGTATCCGGTCCTAAAATTTTATTAGTCTTTTAAGTTTTAAGACCGGAGGTTTACAAAACATCCGGTCCTAAAATTCAAATACTCTTTAGATCCGTTACTTATAAAATGTCTGGTCTTAATGGCCTTAGTGATAGCAATATTAAATAAATAAAATAAAGGATATTTTTTAGGACAAAAATTAAGGAAAATTGGAGAATATCTTAATGAATTACTGGAGAACAGCCAAAAAATTCATAGTGTTCTTAATGTTTCTTACATTACTTTAGAATATATACACAACAACAAAAAAAAACAAAAGAAAAACAAGCTGAATAATATCATCCACAAGAATCGATGAACAACCTCGGCGATTTCGGCGTGAAGAGCATTAATTTCCCACGGAGATCAGCAAGTTGTTGTCTTATTCTCTCCACCCGCAATATGAATGGATCGAGGTAGGCGCGCCTGGGGCCAACAGGTTGGAGAGGGGATTACGAACATCCGCATGGCCGCCTTCAAGATGAGGGATGGACTCGGCAAGGACAGGATCGCGAGAAGGATCGAGGGGGTGCGGCATGATGATCTTCACATCCGTAAAAGTAGAAACGAGGACAACGAAGCACAAAACTTGAGAAGAACGCCAGAAACATGGATGCCTTGAACCCTAACGATATGTCTGAAGTCAACAACTCTATTTAAATGAAGAATATTAGGACCGGACGTATACTAAATCCCCGGTCCTAAAAATTAAGCCTTATTTTAAAATTTAAAGTTAGGAACGGACAACTAACAAATATACGGTCCTAAAGGTTTCAGAAATCTATTAAATAAAACGAAGACTTTTAGGAGCGGACAACTAACAAATATACGGTCCTAATATTTTAGCCATATATTTTCTAGACTTTTAGGACCGGATACTTGACATATATACGGTCCTAAAAGTCTCAACCCATATTTTTTAGAATTAGACGAAGACTTTTAGGACCGGATATTTGTTAAATATACGGTCTTAAAATGGACAAAGACTTTTAGGACCGTATATTTAACAAATATACGGTCCTAAATATCTCTACCCATATTTTTTAGAATTAGAAGAAGACTTTTAGGACCGGATATTTGTTAAATATACGGTCTTAAAATGGACGAAGACCTTTAGGACCGTATTTTTAACAAATATACGGTCCTAACTGTACCTCAAATTTCAAGCACTAAATAGCTTTATCCACCAATCCATTCATTCAGAAACCCAAAATGGACACACACAAATTGTTCAAAAAAATAAACAAATTTATTATTGAATTGCATTGCGTTATATTTACAAAAGAATGAATTAGCTAGTCGAAAAAATAAACAAATGTATGTACTGAAGGCTATTGTTGCTACAACATATATTATTTACAAATGAATAAATTTAGGACATTAATTATTGTCCTGACTTTGATTTTCTAAGACCAGTTTATACAGATATTCACAAAACACTTCGCGTATATGCTCCACTTCATCATCATCAAATGGCTCTTCACAGGCAAACCTCTGTAACATCAAAGACAGAAAAACAAATAACATATTATTACGTGCATATTTCATATGTAACATTAAGCCATCAATGATCGAATTCATCCATAACATTTTACCCTTAAAGTGAATGTAGTCTTTCCCTCCGTCACAATATCATATATGTGTTTCATCACGTACGGGCCACATAAGTTCGATTCATTCGGTTGCCGACGGGTCTAAAAATAACAATAAATATATATAAGAGCATATATAGCTTACTGACCAACTTCAGAAGGCAATTATGCCATGTCCAAATATGTACTAACCTTAATTTTGTGCCATTTAGGATTTGTGATCTTAACCCCACACTTTTTTTTTACATCAACTTGGTAGGCCTTCATGCCACCATCATCAAAATCACAAATTTATCAGTACTGTTCACTAAAAATTCACAACAGAGATTTCAGACAAGATCTTTCAAAATGATATTCTTACTTGTTGATGATCTGCTTCAACACATGCGATGGATCCATGTGAATGGAGCATAAGAAGAGAACATAATGCGACTCCATGTTCATGACGACCAACTGATAGTGGTTGCTGAAAATTCACAGCGGTAAAATACTCAGTGATATATATATATATGTAGCATAATTAAGTGAATTGCAGACAAGAATTGTGAGATATATGTACCCGAGCCAGAATGGAAACAAGTACACCTTTCTTGGCACTTGACACAACCTCTTTGATATGTACTCCTGTCTCAATTCCAGAGGTTGTGTTGTACTTGCATACACCGGGCACAAGAATCCAAAATCCGAAATTCTGTCCTCTTGAACCAGTTTCTCGTGCATGCACCTACAAGAATGACATCGATCAGGGAATTAGTATATATGTATGTGTGTCTAAACGGTGCATTTAAATTATGTAATCAAGGAAGAAGATACTTACTTTATAAATAGTTGAACACATGCACTAGTAACTCTTTGTCCAGAAGCGGCATGGACTCTACATCTTCATTATCAACTAAAAGCGGTTGAGGATGAGGAGGCCTACTACTTCATTGACAAAGCCACGATTTATCTTTAAACCATTTTTGGCTACCAAATCTTTTATTTTTCCTTGGCCGTCAAGTTAGTAGTAGGGGATGGAACTTGAGGAGGGGGTGGAGCTTGAGGAGGGATGGAGATTGAGGAGGGGTGAAGCTTGATGAGGGGGTGGAGCTTGAGGAGGAGTAGAGACATCTACAAGCTTCACCGGCCAAGAGATGAAGGTTCCCTTGACATCACTCACAAGCTTCAACCGATCGGTTGGGAGAGGGACAGTGCATCAAAGATCACCTCTTCAACCGACACTCGACTTCATCATCAGCCATTTGTTCGTGGTGTACGCTTGATCCCAAGTTGTGGACAGTCCCTTTAGCAACCAATTGTCTATGACCATCACGATCCTCCACATACAGATGACAAGGTTGCTCTGACTGTCCAACAATGCAGCTCCCTCTAGTGCTCTGTTGCTGCATAGGTGCAGCTGAAGGTGTCAAGGGATCCACACTGGTCTCTAGCCGAGAGCTCAGGAGGGACTTCATTTTCTCCGTCTCCTCCTTCATCTTGCTCATCTCAGATTGAAACATCATCAATGCAGCATCTTTCGCCGCTGATTCCTCACTTAATTTGGCAAGCGTCTGATCCATCTCCTCCCGGGTAACCATACTTTGTCTGTGGCGTTTGGATTTACCAAAGTATTGCTTTAGGCCTACCCGTCCTCCAATCGCCCTTACACACCCCGAGTGATCTGGTTTTCCGGTCGCAGCGGCCAGAACATCATTCCTCCCGTCGACGCAAAAGATCCCTCTCGCCTCTTTCTTTTTAAGATCTTCCCTGTAAGATACGAGATAACGAGAAGCTTAGTGATGAAACATGTTTAGTAAGTAAAAAATAACAATATCGATACTTACAATTGTTCAAAGAACTACACGAGTTTTTTCACTCGTGTAGGCGCCGCTTGGCTTTTGCCGAATATACAACCACAGCTCCTCGCGACGTATTGGAGATGGTGGCTGGTCAACTACCGTAGAAGGATTGGATTCAGCTTCATCTTCCAATCTCTTCCGTTTGGCTGCCATCAAATCTTTTCGGCCTTTTCATATCCGCCGCGAGAAGCCCTGTGTGGGCAATCATTCTTTCTCCCAATCTCCTGATATTTTTCCCTTATTTTCTGTGAATCGGGATTGAAAACAACTATATATCAATTATGAATTCCAGCCATGTCACTAACAGAAATTAGAGAACTTCTGCTTGATATGAATGTCAAACATTAGTCAAATTCACTTCATCAAGTTTCAACATTTTACTTAAGGAAGATGTAGCATTGTAGAAGAAATTGGGAAAACCAAAGGAAAGGGAGTTGTAGAAATGCTGCCAACTCAGTCAATTCATTCATTCATCATAAATGGTTCCTACACATATTAGAATAACAAACTAACTACTTGCACCGAAACCATTACACAGTTCACATACTTACTAACTAACAGCAACGTCTAACCATGGCCATTACACAGTTTACATATCAGACTTGCATGGAACTAGGAAATGCTCCTCTCATGCAGGACAAAGGCAGCAAATGTATACTTCTATTCACACACCAAATCATATAACTAACAGGATTAAATGTACACAATAACAATTCACATATCCGCACAGGTTAATAAGCAAACAAAAGTGCAAACAAAACTAAATATAAACTCACCAGAGCTTCAGGAGTGGTCCGCTTTTGAACAAATTGTTGCCAAGTTTGTTCATCAAGAAATTTGTACTTGTCCTGTGGTTGATGGTCGCTTCTCCTCGGCAAAAATATAAGTGTTAGCCGAAAGGTCTTAAACTTCCCGAACCGCTCAAGACAATAAGACAATGTTGAGGCTTTCAACTTCTCGGACTGTGGACGGTGAATGTAAGCCGGATAGTGTCCCACATAGGATCCTTTATTGTTTTTTGGTCCACATTTTTCCACTCATCAGTCAAAATGCTAACCTTGCGGCGTACTAGAGCGCCGACAAAACTAGTATATGTGCTTTTATTAGGACCGAAAGGTTGCAAATTTTCATCAAAAAGAATCTCGATCTTCGTCCCAGAATTCCGACTAAGGGATACCTCCATCATTCGTGTGCCGCTTCTACCACGGCGTGCGCCGAGGAGGCTCAATGTGAGATGAAGAGGGTTCGCTCGTCCGACCCTCACCACCAAACCAAGATCCGGAGTTTCAATAACACGAGTGGAATCATTTTCATCGTTCATTTTCAAGACAAGAAGAGAGGAATGCCCGAGAAAATGAGGGAGTAACAGAGGCTAACAGCACGCGGGGCGAGGAAGAGAGGTAATGGAACAGAAGGGTTTCGCAACGTGAACAGGGGTTCTTCAGTGAGAGTGACAAAAGCTTCCGCGTGAAGTTAACGTTTGGCGCTTCATTTTTAAGACCGGACAAATACACATATACGGTCTTAAAAGATAACCTTTAAGACCGATCTCTCTATATGTCCGGTCTTAAAATTAATTAATTTTTTATTCAAACTTTAGTACCGGCCAATTTAATGTCCGGTCTTAAAAGTCTAACTTTTAAGACCGGTCATTCTGTAACTATGGTCTTAACTTTTATTAATTTTTTATTTAAACTTTAGTACCAGACAAATTTTTAGTCCGCTCTTAAAGGTCTAACTCTTAAGACAACCTTTTTTAAATGTTCGGTCTTAAAACTTTAATACATTTATATTTTCATTTTTCCGTATTAATTTTGGAGTGTATAAAATATAAGTCTGGTTGTATGAGATTTCTCCAAAAGTAATTGATATTTCAATTTTTTTAATAACATTTTTTAAGACCGTTGTTATTTTAACAGGTCTGGATAAGACCTATGAAAAAATGATCCAGTGTAAGAAGATCTTTATATTTACAAATCTGCCATCGGTCATATTTTTAGGAGCGGTCGTTCTTTTGTCCGGTCTTAATGAGGCAGTCTTAAAGAACTTTAGCGTATAAGAAGTTCTTTTTATTTACAAAACTGCCACCGGTCACACCTTTAAAAGCGGGGCGTCGATGATCCGCTCTAAATGAGGCGGTCTTAAATCCCTTTTTTGCACTAGTGAGTGAGGTGTTGAAATGCTCTTTTTGCTTTTGCTTGTGATTGGAATATTTACTTTTGAAGCTTTAGTTTTGTTTATTTTTGTTTTTATTGTTGTTCTCCCTTGATCTTGGCTAGTTTTGCCCAGGAGAGCAAATGATAAGTGTAGGGGAGTTGATAAATCCCAATTTTCATATATTTTATCCCGCCTTATTAATTTATTTTGGGAATTATTTTAGGCTAATGTGGAATTATTAGATAACATTTGGATTATTCACCAATTTTAGGAAATAATATAAATCAAAATTAATTATGAGATTATTGAGCTTAAATTATTAATATTCTGATTGTTATCTTGTGATTGAATAATATTTCTAAATGTATGATAGATCACGATTTTATTTAATTTTTACAGGACAGGGAAAAGCATATTAGAATATCTTACGATGTAGAATTAACCTTGAACGCTTGTTGGATGAGATTTCAAAAAGAAGAAATTGGACAAAATGTTAAGTTCAAGAAGAAGAGGAAATATTGAAGAAGGTAGAACTTGCAGAGAATGATGAATCCATGTCAAATGATGAAGAATGGAGATTAAAGAAGGGTAAAGGTGCAATAATACACATGAAGTTTACCCCTAGGAGCGCCCAGCACCACAAAGTTTTTTCAGGAGCAAAAATACACACGACGTTACGTTTTCGGAGCAAAAATACCACAGGTCGTTAGTTCACTTCATCCAAGTTAACGGTCAACTAACGGCCCGTGGTATTTTTGCTCCCAAAACGTAACGTCGTGTGTACTTTTGCTCCTGAAAAAACTTCGTGGTGCTGGACGCTCCCAGGGTAAACTTCATGTGTAAAATTGCACCTTAACCCATTAAAGAAAGAAGAACTTGTTAAATATTATGAAAATATCAATATTCAAGTCTCTGTGATCAAATAGAAGTTGGAACGGCTCAATTCGGAGTTAAAATAAGCAAGTTCAAGCTTCTGGATGAATAGTAGTTTGCTACAGTAATTTTCAATAAACAGTGTCATGCTCAAGCACAAAAATTGCCATGCTCGGGTAGAGAAATGTGCTTGCTCAAGCAACATCGTTTTTCAGTATTCTGTTCACCTCTGTTTCGTGTTTCAGTTGGCAACCTCTGGTAATTCGATGATATCTCTCAAACCAGAAGTCCGATTGAGGTGAAACCAATTTTATATAAACCTAGACTCCCAATGCGTCATTTTTATATAAAGGTCAAGCCCAAAAGAGTTTAGATGAGAGAGATATGAATTTTGGAAGATGACAGTGAAATCAACGTTACACAGCAGACCAAGCTTTAGTATTTTGGGTGTATCTCACAATCTACAAGTTCGATTAATCTGAAACTGTTGCCATTTGAAACTAGACTCACATAAATTTCCAGAAACATCAACATCATGAAAAACAATGATCAATTGAAAGAGATATGATATTTTGAAGTTGATGATCAGTTCAAGATGTTGCAAAAACGTTGGTCAAGAACAACCTCCATTCATCTGATGATAATGGACCAAATACAATAAGTTTGGAGCTGGTTCTTCTTGAATTGGACAGAAGACTTAAATATCTTTCTAAGCATGGGTGATTTGCCAAATTTAGAGCTATATTGAAGACGTTTCGCTCAATGTAAATTGACTCTTGTCTTGTCAATGCTATTGCGTTTTGAAAGTCAATAGATATTTGCACAAGATCATGGTAGGTAGCATCCTGACACTCGAAGGCATCCTACTCGAGCAAAGTGACTAGCGTGCCCGAGCATCATCAGGCTAATGACAAAATCAAGAAGAAAACATAGACAAAGGCGTTGTTCCCGAGCATGAAAAGCAACATGCCCGAGCAGCATGCTCGACCAGGCACAATTTGTTTCTCGAGCAAGTATTCTTCTAAGTCATTTCTCCCCTCTGCCTCCATCATGCTCAAGCAGTATATATGTGATGTCCGAGCACTGGCGACACTGGTTCACAAGGATGCCCGAGCATGAAAACTGTGTTGCTCGAGCATCAAGGATAACTCAAGTTTTAATAGCCTCATTCAAGTCTTTCCCGAGCAAGCTCACTGAAGTGCTCGAGCAGTAGCTCCCTATTGCCCGAGCATAAGACAATGATCTCCACTTATAACGTATTTGCACCTTGGTTTCCCGAGCATACTATTAGTCATGCTCGAGCATGATCATCTTTGTTTTTCAAAATCACCGTCTTCGTGAACCCTAAATCATCTACCGTGCCTTCATTTCTACATATCATTACTCATTACTATTTCTAATTCTTTTTAACCAGCTTGCTAATGAGTTTCAGATGATTTTATCATGGATTTACAACGAATTTGTATAAAGCAATTTGTGTGTCAGAGCATTTAATGCAATTACCACTTCGAGGCACTAAACCAACTATCATAGCTCTAAACATCCGAAAGACATTTTGGGCAAGATTATTTCATTCCTTCTCCCTGCTTCTCCAACAGTTATAATCACCGAATAAAGGAATTAAAGAATATAATGACGGCGATTATACAGACACTTTACACTTCAACTCTAACGGACATTTTCAAAGTGACTCAACGGCTACTATTCACAACGACCAAAATGCAACGGACGAATGCTTCCAACAACATCAATACTAATGGTCTATAAATAGAGGAAGAGCGACGGAAGAACGTGTACACACGAACACAAAGACACGAGCTTAAATCTTCAAAATGCCATACTCTAATACTCACTTACTTTCTGTTCTCAATGCTTACATAGTTTACCATAGAGAGTGACATTAACGATTATATACTTTAGTGTTTATTCATACACTTCTGAGAGAGAAGATTTCTGTGTAAACTTTCTATCCGAGAGTTACTCAAGATCGAGTGATCTTGAGTAGGAAATCCATTGTATTGATTATAGCTTGTAAGGGGGTCGGAGTGAATCCTAGTGAGATGATTACTTTGAGTCCGAAGTGTGTAATAAAGTGGGTGTATAGATTACAGCTTGTAAGAGGGAGTGAATCCTAATGAGAGGATTACTTCGAGTACAGAGCGTGTAATCGGATTGTAAAGGCTTCTCTTATGCCCGGATTAAACAAGAGGATAGTGGATTGAAAATCTCAAGTGGAGCTTGGGGACTGGACGTAGGTCAAGGATTGGACCGAACCAGTATAAATCTCAGTTTGCATATTCTCTTCCCTTGTCTCTTATATTTCTAGCATATATGTTTGAATGACTGACTATTGCTTTATAAATTGTTACTATCATACAAACTACTTTCAATAAGTTTCGAAAAGATTTTCAAAGTTCCTAAAGTTTTATCAGACACCCAATTCACCCCCTCTTGGGTGATAGCTAGGTCTAACAACGCTAAAAGAAGATCTGATAGTGGAATTTTATTGGGCTTGTTAAATTTTATTGGGCTCAAGTTAGTACCCAAAACTCTCTCTTCCACCCATTTAATTAACCTAGCTGCCACAATATGACGCACGCTCTCATAGAGAGCCGAAAAGCTCTCTCTCACGGCGCGACGCTTGAACAGAGCCGTGGAGAATCACCTTCCTTCTGAATATTTCTTGAAGATGCAGCCGCTCATGAAAGGGATCATATTCATCTGATTTCCTTACTTTCATATACTAACTAACACCACCATGTCCAAAAAATTGATAGGGAAAAACTTTATAGCCTATAACTCCACAAGTATACGGGCCGTATCAAGTAATAAAGTGATAAGAAAAGTATCGTTTCCACAAGGACTTAGTATCACAAACTTCAGTTAAGCATTAATTTTAAACTTTCATTTAAGTTGAGCAAAACAAATTGAATTTTAATTAAGAGAAAATAGATTAAAACAAAAATTAAAATAAAGAAACTACCACAATAATCAAACGAGCAACCTAAAGTCACTAATCCCTTGTTTGTTTCTTAGATTTTATCCCCACTAAATTAATTTTGACTTAACTTAATCAGCTAATCTAGAGTATTAATGTCTATAAATGCCTTCCAGTACATTTATATATCTATTTTAATTAATTATGAAATGCCTCACACAACTAAATAAGATGCATTTTAGATCGGACTCACTCTAATTTAATTATGCGGAGCTTCTAGGTATATGCTTATCCTAGACGCAAATTAGATTAAAACCTAATTCCACATTATTTAATCCCAAGGTCAATTTAAGATTCCCTCTTCTAAGTTCAACCTTAAATCCCCAAAACATGCTAAATGGTGGCCAATCAATAAGAAATAACAATAAAGACAAGATTAAATAAACTGATATAAAATTAAGCAAAACTAATCCATGAGAATAATATCTAGAACCCAAACAAGTTGTTATCTAGATTGAAAAGAAAATTTAGCCACACATGGCTATAATAAAATCCATAAAAAAATTATAGGAATTCAAATTTAAAGAATAAAGAGAGAGGGGAAAGAAAGCTTCTTCGCCGCCTCCACAGTCCTCTCGTCCTTCCATGGAGATGATGAATATAACCAAAATGCCTCTCTTGCTCAGCCGCTGCTGTCTAACCTTTTGTTCTTGTTCTGCGTCTCTCACTCTGCTTTTTCGTCTCCCCCTTGTGCGTGTCTCTGCCTCCCTATTTGTAATTTAGGTCTCCTCCTCTTAATTAATCACCAAGCTTAGGATCCAAGTTTAATCACCAAGCTTAGGATCCAAGTTCTCTTTAGCTTGTGGGGTCAACGTCTTTATTAATTTTATTTAATTTATGGCTACAAGCTCCATATGCTTTTTGTCTCTTCTCTTTTATATAATATCTCCTATACAATAAAAATAGGATATGAGTAAATTTTATGTTGATTTATTCTTTGATCCTAAGTTTGATTCAATGATGGAGAAGTTTATAAAAGATAATTAAATAGGTATATAATATTATCAAATCTAGCTAATTATAACCTAAAATATACACCTATTTAATTATAAAATATATACTTATCATGGAGATTTGGAAACATTCAATTATTATTATTTCTTCATACGGGTCCCACGGTCAATAACAAACCATCAACCAATACTTCACAAATTTTTTTGATGGCTGTGACTTGTTGCTTGGAATTTGGAGGAAGGATCGTGATGACATCTTAAGCTAGTCTGGGAGACAACTTAGAAGGAGCATGGAAGAAGCTAAGGCCTAGAATTCACATTTGAAGATCACAAGGGAGTGTTGTTTTTTTTATCGATTTATTTCAAAACTTAAGATTATTTAGTTTTAGATAATTCTAAGTTGTTTTCTTGAGAACAACCTAGTTTTAGATTGTAAACATATTTCTTTTGGATTAGATTGATAATTTGAAGTTTTTATGTTTGAGACAATTGCTAGATTTTTGTTTGCAACCATTGGATTGTCAATTGAATTATTAACTGAGTTTTCGTTATTAATTTAATTGACAATTTGGTTTATCATCTTAATTGTTTAAGTGTGTTGATAAATTGTCTAGTTGTTCAATTGGATAATTGTAAACAAGATTTCTAAAATTATTTTGAAATTAAAGGTGATTGGTTTTTAATGAGTTTAATTGGCCACTACTTATTTTATTATGAGTTTTTTTAATGGATTATGTGTTATTGAACGTGAGGGTTTCTCATGTTTCAATTAGATAATTAAATTCATCAATTACAATCTTTCATTAATCCCTCTTTGGTCTAACTAATTAATTTGAGCTGAGAAAGTTAATTTCATGTGAGTAAGTAAACCTTCTTTGTCTTTTCTTATTTAATTTTCTTAATAGTTAGTTAAGTTCTTTGCATCTAGATTAGTTCCATTCTCATATAGGTTTAGAGTCATTTGCATTAGTGCATTTATTTAGTTATTTGCGCCTAGGTAGTAATGTCTTGCATTCTAGTTTAGGTTCACTTCATTGCATTTTTTATCACCCAAGTTCAACTTAAAGAAAAACCCACAGATTGCTCGTGGGGAGAATGACCTAGGTTGCTACTATATTGCATTATTAGTTGGTCCTAGTTTAATTCATTGCTTTAGTGACAAAAGCAACACATCAACAGCAAAAATATCACCAAATAATAAAATTCCCAGAAGCTAGTTTGTGACCATAAGCAACAAGAATAATTTGGCCTCAACATAAACCTCATCCCAGGAATAAGAGCCACAGTGGCGGATCATGAATGGAAGGAAACTAGAATGAACATAGGAAAAGATGGTAATGGTGGGTTCCACTTCCAATTCTAAATGACGATTACAGCAAGTTGAAAACCACAACTGAGCTATATCCTTATTGAAATCAATGCCATACCCATTGAATTCTTCAAATTCATTAAACAACCCTTGGAAAAAACATATATTGCACTTCAAGAGCAGAGCAAGGGGAAATGAAATACCCGGATCAAATGTCAATCTAGAAATAATGCTCTGAAGTGGTGCCAAATCATGATAATCCAAGACGGTGAAAATAACGGAAGCAAGGAACTGATTAGAAGTCCAAACCTCAATTGACTTAGCTGTCTACGACAAGCAAAGGAGGATGTCGTTGAAATACGTTGTGGCCAAAACAAGGACAAAATAAGGATGAAGAAACAAAACTTCATTGTGGCCATCGTCAAGTTTGTGTCTGTCCCTAAAAATAGAGATGAAGTGGCTAGGGTAGCTGACGGTGGGTGGAAGAAACCCAAATTCGACTATCTTCAAATCACAGAGCGTTGGGTCTCGTAACAATGGAAATGATGGATCAACGACAAATGTAACTGGTGATGCAAGAAAAATAGTGGTATGTGCCATATCATTATCAACTTATTCCAGTTCGACTACTTCAGTATCGACCAACACGCTGATACAAGATGTTGTATAAATATCACTCTCTGGGAAAATTATGGCATCAACAAATCTCAAACTCTTAATGGTTCTAACATCTCCAGGATCAAAGACTATATTAGAAAATCTAGAACCAGTGCAACAACATGCTTGTATAAGAGGCAATTGATATACCTTAGCAACCAAATTCAAGCAACAATCTCCTTTAACTCACCTAGTATCTACCAATCTAATAAGCAACTAAACATAACAAAAGATGGTAGTGATAGGTCTAGGGTCAAATATTAAAGGAATAATCAATTCAGCGAAGAATCTTGGCAACTAACCAGGGAACTTACTCAACTTAATTCCATGGCATGAGAATTCTCCAGAGTCAATAAACCAAAAAAACTGAGATGCTTGTATACTAAAATGCTTGAAAATAGTCGGTAAAGTAGGAATACCCAGATCAAACGCTATGCAATGACCCAAACCATGATTATTCCTATGATAGTAGTCTATATCGCGACCAGCCAAGAGCACAATATGAGAGAAAGTAAACTCATTAAGAATCCATCGCTCACCCACAAGAATTAGAGGGAAGGGATGGAAGAGATCAGTGAACGCATCTGACTTTGGAATAGGGACAGTGTTCTGGAACTCAATGATCAAGTCAGTGCTCTCATCGTAGTCATCCTCGACCGCTGGGGTTGAGAACAAATTTGTGATAAAGCCACCATCAGACCTAGGAAAAGCCATCGACACTGTTTCTATCAACGGTTGAGCATAATTAATTGATTGAACCATAGGAATTCCTGATTGTTGATTGTCTACCACCGAAATCGCATAAGAAGATGACCCAACCTTGAACCCTGACTTAGACCCTGTGCCTGAGATTCCACCTTTCAATCTAGCTTGTCGAGCAATTGGAGAATAGCTTCCATCAAACCTTCGATGTGATCAAACCAACCCTTGGCATCGTCAATGAATTCATTCGCCTACATCATATCCGCCTCAAGTTGTCCTAGTTCGACTTCATCAAAGCCATTGGCCATGGTGGAGGGTTCGACTCTCAATGAAAGCACCATTTGTTATGATCACACTATGATTTCAATTCAAAAGGTAAGACTTCTGATGTATATTGCAATCATTCACGGATAATCACTCTGTTGTTACATGTATGAAGCAACACAAATGAATAAAGTAGTACAGTAACTGAATGACGGTATAAAAATGGAAGGACAATAGAATAGCAAAGAGGGAATAACAAAATAGAAAGGGGGGCGAGACCACAGATAGAGGGAGAGAGACAAATTCCACATATAATTCCACACCCTATCTAGTCTTCTATGGGTCTATATATATCTATACTTTTGCCTACCCTAAGCCTAATATTATCGGCCCAAGTCCAAGTTCACCTGATTGATTACATGAAGTGATAATAAATTGGGTTTGAGAACTGCGAAGGAGGGCTTTAGAAGTGGAGAAGAGAAGTGGAAGAAGAAGGCACCGATAGGGTTTGAAGCTCCAGAGGGTTCAGACAGCCTATCCTATCGAACGAACAAAATGCAAATGTGAATCTTTTTCTTTTTGCCAATTAAGTTAAAGGCGGAACTTGCAAAATTTATTGGAGGGAGTTGCGAAATTTATTCAAGGTCAAGATCTATTCATTAAATTTGCTGTCAACATTTGAAAAGGAATATATCATATTCAGAAGTTTGATATGAAAACCCTTTTAATATGACTGACAAGGGTAAAATAAAAATAAAAATATATAATCTGTGAATGTATAAATTGAGATAAATTGAACTAGGTGTTGTTGGGTAAAAAAACAAATCTCTATCTCTATAGTCTGTGACCGACATAATTCATAAAGTGACTGGTGGGAGTTGAGAAGGATTGTCCCAAATATTTTACAGCGAAGCTGGAAAAGTATAAAAGTAGAGATGTTACTCCACTCTCATGAAGCAGGGATTAAACTTTTTATGATGGCCTTATAATTTAGTGACATGGAAGCTCCACTATGAATAAGAGTTGGCTAGTTTATTTCTCTAATGCTAGTTTGTATAGAGAAAAGTAAAAGGAAAATAAGGGAGGGGATTCATATCATCATAAGAAGTTTCCTGAATGAAAGAGATTAATTCATATCTAATTTAGTCAACTAACTCTTATATTAAGATCCCGAAGTAATATTTGAGAATGGTCTGAAAATACGGTCTTTCCATATCACAATTACAAACCAAGTAGGCTGGTTATTCAACATTCATAGTTTAACGTTAAAGAGAAATTCTATTCAAAACCACTCCATATGATGTTTGTTCCCTTTTATGATTTAGGTGCTTTCATCACAGCATTTCCAGCTGGACTCGACTACTGCCCGGCCCCAATTTCCCTACTATTGTAATGCACTAATGCCCCCCTCCCTCGCAGTCGCAGTAAATGGGCTGCAAAACTTTCCCCACTTTTTAGTACTTGGTTCGCATAACATAAATATAACACTAATGGCATAAAATTAAGTCGATAAAAAAATGGGTTTAATGTTTCTGTAGTTGCTGGAGAATCTTTTTTTCTGCAGCACTCATATAAAAGTGAGTGGGTCCCATTAATTTTTTCTCTCTCATCTCTTTACAATGGGACTCACTTACTTTTATGTAAGTGTTGCAGAAAAAAAAGTTTTTACAGCAACTGCAGAAACATTAAACCGTAAAAAAATATTACTTAAATTTTAAAATTTTGTTGACAACAATAATAATGGGATTAACAAGAAGAGTAAAATAATTGACATCTTGTTTTACTGAAAAATCACTTATTTGAGATTTTAAAATTCAAACGGTATTTTCTTGGATTTTTTCTAAAATTAAATAAATGAGAATTAAAATAAGAAGAAAAAAATGGAAGAATGCCCGAATATCTGTGTGGATGTTGGGGAATGGAAGATACAGAAGCTAGCAGAGAACATTTTAGTAATTTAAAGGATGTTTGGATGAGATGTTAATGGGAATGGGCAAGTAGGAGTTAGCATATTTGGGAATTCAGAATCCCTTATTTTATACTCAAATCTTGTTCCCCCATCCCGACCCCATCTCAAATTCATCTCTGTTGCATCACCATTTAAGCATACGTTGTTCTGTGTTGCATATGCAAATGAGATGGATATTTTCATTTAAGCATTTCAGCGTTTTTTTCCCCCACAGGAGATGAGGGGGCGCGCAAATCCATGAATAAAGGAAAGAAGCAGGGACGAAGACACTTTACTGTCTCCTTTTTTTCCCCCTTTGTTAATTTGAGATTGTGTTGTATTTTACTTGTGCTATCAACAACTAGATACATACATAGTTCATCAAGTATACATTTGAGAGAATGAATTTATGTGATGAATTAAGAGATTTTGTTTGAGTGACGATAAATATATATAATGGTTAAAAAGGGGAAATAATGAATTAATAGAAGCAAACATTAATTAAATTATGTATTAACTGTGTATACATGTAATAAGAGGTATTATATATTGTTACCGAATCATAAATAATAGGGTTAAAGATCATTTTTGCCCCGGAACTACACGCCGAAGACCAATTTTTCCTTGGAAGTTTCTTTAGGAGCAATGTCGCCCCGGAAATATAAAAAGGTCATAATGTTGCCCCTTCGTTAGGGTTTCGTTAACAACCCTAATGGTCAACATTAGTTGACTCCGTTATGCTGACGTGAATTATCTACGTGGCATCTTTGTCACTTTTTTTTATGGGTTAAGTAGCAATTTTGCCCCAAAAGTACACACCCGGAAGCAATGTTGCCGTGAAAGTTTATTTTTGGCTTAATGTTGCCCTGAAAGTCTAAAAACGTAGCAATGTTGCCCCTCCATTAACAGCCCTAACGGTCAAACGTCAATCTGATCTTATAATTAGGACCGGAGGTACTATGATTAAGTAACTTATTTAGTTTTCTTAATTTCTCAAAAAAAGTCAACTCGTCTTATAATTATAATTATGACGAAGGGAGTAGGGGTGGCAATTAATTTTTATTTTTTCATTTAAAAAAAGTAAACATAGCCTACTCCTTCTTCCCCATAGGGTCCTTCATTGCAGGCATTCCCCAATCAAACAATAATCACTCGCCTGCTGAATTTGTCCAGAAAAAATGTTTCTAACAAATCAAACAAAAAAATAAGAATGAATTTGTCCAAACAGAAGATAAACGAGTACGCCGCAGGCAGTTCAAATGAATTTTTCCCAACAATAATCACTCACATGCAGAATTATCTACGCAAACAACTAACGAACCTCTAGTGCAATGTAAAAAGAGATGACTGAGAGAATAAAGCTTACAAAAAGTGTCAAATACAATTAATTATTTAAATCACTTAGAAATCATCACAAAATTTCAGACGTAGAGCTCAGCTAAGGTGTTCTCTACCTTTAAGTCTCAAAGGCAAATTTGTTTCAGAACAAGGAAAATTGCAAATAAAAAAGGAGGAAAGGAAGCAGTATTATAGACAGACTCTTAATGGCACAATCCATTGTGGGGGAACAAACATTTGACTGTTAGGACTATTAATAGAGGGGAAGCATTGCTACTTTTTAGACTTTCGGGGCAACATTGAGCTAAAAATAAACTTCCAGGGCAAGAGTTGCTCTGAGCGTGTACTTCCGGGCAAAATTGCTACTTAACCTATAAAAAAAAAAGGTGACAAAGATGTGACGTAGACAATCCACGTTAACATAACGGAGTCAATTAACGTTGACCGTTAGGGCTGTTAACGAAACCTTAACGGAGGGGCAACATTGCTACGTTTTTATACTTCCGGGCAACATTGCTCCCAAAGAAACTTCTAGGGCAAAATTGGTCCTCAACATGTACTTCCGGGACAAAAATGGTATTTAACCCTATATAATATTATTTCTTATAGTATATATAGTAGGTCTTTTAATGTTATAGTAACATTGACTACACATGGCTTGGATGATGTGTAGAATCTAAGAAAATATTTAGTTGCATTATGTATATATATTGTACATTTTATACCAATATATATATATATATATATATATATATATATATATATATATATATATATATATATATATATATATATATAATTTTTTTTGAAGAAAATCAAGATATATTAAATACACTGAAAGTCTCAAATGGTCCACAAAAGCTTTAACATTTGTTGATTATTAGTTACATTTCATAATAAAAAAATTTGCGGCGAGATTTAAGTCTGTCACAAATATCCATCCTAAATAAATCCATCTTTTTTTAAATTGATACAAAATTTTGTGGCAGATTTGCTTTTCCATTGCAAATTTTGCAACATATTTACTTTTCCGTCTCAAAGTTTTGCGACAGATATATTTCTCCGTCGCAATTTGTGACAGAATTTGTTTTCCGTCGCAAAGTTTTGCAATGGATTTATTTTTTCGTCGCAGTTTGTGATGGAATTTGTGTTCCGTCGTAATGTTTTGCAACGGATTTCATTTTCCGTCGCAGTTTGTGATGAAATTTTTTTCCTGTCGCTAAGTTTTGCAACGAAGTTCTTTTTTATTTCCAGTTTGTGATGGAATTTTTTTTTTCCGTTGCTAGGTTTTGCAACGGATTTCTTTTAACATCGCAGTTTGTGACGGAATTTTTTTTCCGTCGCAAAGTTTTGCTACGTTCTTTTTCCGTCGCAATTTGTGATGGAATTTTTTTATGGAATTTTATTTCCATGGAAAATTGCGACGGATTTTTTTCCCTTGCAAATTCCATTGCTATATTGGTATTTTTTAGTAGTGATGCTTCTCCAACGCTAACTCAACTAGGCCCCAAGTGACAATATTGTTATAAATATTTATTTATGTTTAATAGGTAATATCTATATATTCTATAATACTCGTAGTAACATTGTTAAATTCTGTTTTGTCTTTTAAGTAACACCGTGAATTCCGTTAAGTAACATTGTTTTGTTTTTATATTCCTTAATAATTGAATTTTGTTTTATCTCCATAAATCAATGAGTTATCATAATTTAAAATTATAGTTTTTTGCCAAAACCATTATAAATACAAGGGGATATAATTTGTATCCATTAATCAATTAATATAATTTATTGATAACTATTTCCTAATTCTTTTTTTTAGATATATTCCCTTGTGTTATGTACCTGTATAAGGCCCATATTTAATATATGACCCAACAAGGGGCAACCCACATGTCACAGATATGACACCACATCACTTGGGCTTAGAGGTATAGAGGCCCACAAGTCTAAACCCTAACCCTAAGGTACACTTTATAAATAAGAGGTAAATCCTAAGGTATGAACACGCTCTCTTTGGCTATTTACAATTCAGTCGTCACTGTACACACATACCATACCCTTTGGCTAATGCCTATTCGTGTACCGTGATCGAGCATCCTCATAGGTACCTATTCCATAGATACCTAGGAGAGAGAAAACTGATCCAATATCAACGTACTAGTCTTTTAGGGCTAGACATTTGTTGTCCTTAAACAGAACATTGGCGCCGTCTGTGAGGATCGTTAAATTTCGATTGTCGTGACTACAGATGGTCAATACTAGAAGGAGCAGTTTATTCCGGTCCTCAAAGTTCGGGGAGTTAGCACGTTGTTATTTAAAAATTTAGCAGATTGCAAGCATATCAGAATCATCGTCGAATTTTCGTATAATTTGTTCTTTGATGGGTAGAATTATCTTGAAAGCTATTTTCAGTTGACAGAAAAATGGGGGCCAAAGCGAAACCTCAAAGTTGCATCGTCATCGAGCCATTGGCGTAGTTCGACTTTTCCAATCACTCTCGAAGTTTGGCGATGATAATGAGGAAAGCAATATTTTTGTTTTGATATATTTTTCACGTTTTGTGGTTTTGTGATAGGAGGCTAGGGTTTTGACTTTTCTTTTGTTATAAAACAAAGTCTTAAACCTTGTTCTTGCCTCAAAACATTATTATTTTTTGCTCCGAGGGAGTACAATTTTTGAGTCTTTGGACTTGTAAATTGGTGGTTAATGCCTGGAAAATTCCAAATTTCCCGGCTACCTCCTTGATTCACGACGATACCGTTTGCGGCAGATAACGATTCCAATGGAAGGTGGCCACAATTCCAAATTAACAACGAACTATTTGATTCACATTCAACATTTGATCAGCTTCCTCCGTTCAAGAGGCCCAAAATTTCCGAAAGCAATAACTTCGATCCCTCACCATTCCCCGCCGCCGCCTATGAATTCCAAGATGCAGAATCCACAAAATCCTCCACCAAATAGAGGAGAAATGAGCCACATTTTTTATAAGACTTGACTATGTGTGAAATTTAGGATGGGTACCTATAAGAACGGCGAGAGTTGCAATTTTGCTCATGGCAATAAGGACATGAGGCAACCACCTGCAAATTGGCCGGAGCTTGTAAGTTTACGCGATGAAGAAAGGTCGTTTAGAAATTGGGACTATGACCAGAGAATCATATAGAAGATGAAGCTTTGCAAGAAGTATCACAATGATGAGGAATGCCCTTATGGTGAAAGGTTCAATTTTCTTCATAAAGACCCATCCAAGTTCAGGGATGATGCAGGGAGGTACAGAGAGAGATCAGCTATAAGCCTTGTGGCTAATGGACCCGCCCAATTTTCTTGGTTTAGAGGAGAGTTTATCTAGAAATACAGAAGATGTAAAATCTCAGGAGCAACTACCTGACACTCGTATTGAAGATTATCAGTTGTGCACTAAATTGAAAGTAACATTGATAAGGTATCAATAGGATGGTATAAATTGGTTGGCCTTCTTGAAACGCTTCAATCTTCGGGTGCACATTAGGTGCACATACTTATGTGTCCAATTATGTGCTCATACCTAAGAGGTATGAGCATAATTTTTTTTTTTAAATTTTTTTTATATATTGTATTTATTTAGATTTAAATTATATGCTGCTTTCTGGAATTTTTTTTGTACCCAGTATTTCAAATTAATTAGTTTCTAGTTTTGCATTTATCTGTAATACCAGTATCATGTAAATTAATTAATTTTGAGATACTGGGTGCAAAAAAATTCCAGAAAACAACATATAATTTAAATATAAATAAATACAATATATAAAAAAATAAAAAAAATATGCTCATACCTCTATTAGAGGTATGAGCACATAATTGGGCACATAAGTATGTGCACCTAATGTGTATTCTTCAAGCTTCATGGAGTGTTATGTGATGACATGGGGCTTGATAAAACTCTTCAAGCATCAGTAATTGTGGCATCTGAAATAGCTGAGCAACAAAATTTGTAGATCATGGGGTCAGAGAACAGTTCTGATGTGTTAGGTATAAGTGGGTAGTACTTGAATAAATGTCAGTCTCTGGACATACTCAATTTGCCAAACTTGTCCACAAATCCTTAGGAATGTTATTCCAAGTTAGGGCTTTCTTTGTCTCAGAATTTATCATTGGCTATTATGCCAGCTTTGTTCTGGGATGCTACAACTCTGATACAAAGGATCAGTGTTCATACAACAAAACCACGCTACATTAGTATTAGCCATACTGGAATCTGCAAGCTTTCTCCATTTTTGGCAAGCATCACACTGAATCCAAGTGTCATTGTACTCAATAGAATCCACTGCAGGCTTCTCAGCTCCCTCTTCAAAAGTGGCACATAGATTTTTCTTTATGCAACTCAAGCCCCAAGAACATCGACGTGAAGCCATTGGCTGCTAAGAGTATTCGCTTACAGGTGATTTTTTTCTCTCCACCAGAACATTTATTATTAAGTCCATTGGTTTTCTTTGTGGGAATCTTCAATCTAGCTCTTTTGAAGGAATGATCATGATTCTCATTATTCTGATCATTTAAGATTACCATTATGGCTACACCAAACCACACTTGCTCCATCTGGTGGATCTGCCAAAATGCACCTTGCGTCTTTCAGTATTAGAGAAAGATTTGTTATAGTCTTACCCAAACCAGGCTCGTCACAAAACATTCCGCCACCAAAATCTTTAATGGTGGGGGCTTCCCCAATGACTATTTCACCAGATACAATATTTATATGGAAAACAAAGCCATCCTCTGTTGAAAAAGAAACATACAAAGGATGTGCCAAGCATTCAACATTTTGCTCCCAATGCAACATCTACTCGACAACTGTCTGCTGAAACCCTAGCAATATCCATTGGGTGAGGGGAGTACATCTGGTAATCCTGTACCTTCTGGTAAACAAATAAAGCAAGGTCTGGAGCCAAAACCATATAATTTTGGTGACTCAAAAGTAATGAATCAGAGTTCAGAGAATAGTGGTGATCTTGAAGAATTGAGAGGTTGCTAAGAGCATACTTGAATATGGTGTTGATATCAACGCGCAGGATCGCTCCTCTGGTAGATGCAGAAGGCGGTCAAAAGCTTGGCATGGTGGAACTTTTTAAAATCTCATGGAGGCTTATCTTTTGGTCAGAATAGGAGCCATTTTGAACCAAAGCCTATTGCTCTCCCCTGCCTAACAAGTGTGATTGGGAAATAGACCCTTCTGAGTTGGACTTCACAAATTCAGTTTGCGTTGGAAAGGGTTCTTTTGGTGAAATTTTGAAAGCACATTGGCATGGGACACTTGTTGCTGTCTAATGCATTCTTCCATCTCTCTCAGATGATATACTGGTGATTTTAACTTTCTCTCCTTTTAAGGAAGAGTAATCAAATCTTCATCCATTGTGCCATGGGAGAGACTAAGACATACTGTTATAAAGCTGATACTTCTGCAACTATAAACTGCTTACTTGTCTTATAGATTTTTCAGTGATGTTATATGTGGTGATCATTTATCCTATCTTTTTGGGTGAGTTTAACTTTCATTGCAGCCAACAAGGAACATAGAACCTATATAAACTGAGTGTGTTACGGTTAAATCTAGGCTCCGTAGCTACTACTACGGGAAAGGAGAGAAGGCGGACCCCAGTTAAACTATATTGCAGTTAAAATCCGGGTTCCGTGTAAAGTTTTGTGGGAAAGGAATAAGGTTAAATCCGTGTTCCATGTGAAGAAGGTGGAACCCGGTTACGCAAAATATATGTAAAATCTGGGCTCCGTGTAAAGTTTTGTGGGAAGCGAAAAGAAGGCGAACCTCGGTTACATTGAATACGGTTAAAATCTGGGCTCCATGTAAAGTTTTGAACCTGAGGAGGAAAGGTATCCACCTCCAAAAATAGAAGAACGCGGAACCCGGTTAAATCGAATGTATTGCAGTTAAAATCCGAGTTCTGTGGTAATGTACAATTAAGTTCGTGTTAAATCTGGATAAACTAACTGTGTTTCGTGTTTGGAACCTGGATAAACTAAGCAGCGGAGCTGGAGCAAATGAGAATATAAAGCTAAATCCGTGTTCCATATTAAGTTTGGAACTCGGACAAACTAAGTTAGAGCAATGCAAATATTATAGTTAAAGATCGTGTTTCGTGATTGGAACCCAGATAAACTAACCGTGTTCCGTGATTGGTGTAACATCCCATTTTCAAAAGCAGTATATTTTTTTTCAACAGAGTAGAGCATCGGAGCGATTGAGTAACTGATATATAGATTCAAAAAGCCGTAAGTCTGGCTGATTACAATAGCGGTACATTATACGAGTGGTTCACAAGTTACATACAACAACAGAAAGTCTTCTCCTGCCGTATCTCAAGCATGCTGCTTGCCTCTCTCCTCGGTCCTCGTTTCTCCCGATCTCTATGCTATGTTAAGAGCTGAGATCCGCACCGGACCTCAGGTAACGGTTAACCTCATATTTACGTATACAGCATATAGATCACAGTCATTCACAATAACAACAGTATAACAGATCTACCCAACCAATGCAGAAGTGTCGCCCATAGTTAACGTAATCTACCACCCATAGTGAATGTAAATATACCGCCCATAGTGAATGTAGATATACCACCCATAGCGAATGCACCCTTACAGATATGCCACCCATAGTGAAAGTTCCCCGAAAACACATAACATACAATACACATATCACATATGTGCATACAATAAATATCAGTGTTAGTGTTACAGTACGCGAACGTACTGAAAGAGGAATATCACCTAGAGGGGGGGGTGAATAGGTGATTTCAAATTTTTCTTTCTGAAGATACTTACCAGCACAGATTTGAAAATTAATGGCAAGAATGAAAATAAACACGATGCGAGTTATACTGGTTCAACCCAAAACTTTGGTCTACATCCAGTCCCCAAGAACACCTTGGGTTTCCACTAACTTTAACAAACACGATTACAACTCAAGGATGATCCTTCCACTCTTGGACTCACCCCCCCTTACTGGTTGTAAGCGTACACCCTCTCTTAAGGTCCCACTACCTTAAGATGAACAAACAAATATGTAATGATTGTTTATAAGACAAAAGACTCCTCACTAAGTAAATGGTAAATGAACACTGAAGCACTAAGAATATCCGGAGATATTAATGAAACAGTAGAAACACTAAATTTGGTGGATTCGAAATTAATGCTCAGGTATTTCGGTAGGTGGAAACTTTCAATGCTTCTGGATTTTATAGTTGTATAATTTATGACCGTTGTCAAGGCTTGAAGAACGATCGTTGTGAGATCAGATTGTTTCTGTTACTCTGAAGATGTTCCGTCTGACGTTTTCCTTTGTTTAAATATTCCAGCTGTAATCTCGATTCCGACATTCTTCCATTCTTTCTGTTGTGTCCGTTGTGAAATAGCATTCAAGGATGATGGAGAATGTTTGCTACTGCTTTACGTTTGTACAGAAGGTGATTACCAAGGAAAACATCGTTTATGGCAACTCGCATTTAATGCTTCTGTCAAACGACTTACTTTTTGCCAAACTTTGTTTAATCACCTGAAAACATGCTCAAATAATGCTTAGTGTTAAGTTTAAACAATATTCAAATATCAAATTGGAGATTAACACAGCTCATGGAAGGTTGCTTCGGAATCTATATCGATCTGTGAACCAGAGTGAAACAAAGTATCATCTTACTCGAGTATTATTCAATCTTGCTCGGGCAAGTTCGAAGAATAGAAGTTAGAAATAGAAGGCGTGAAAATATGCTCGAGCATCTTTAAGTCTTTGCTCGAGCAACTTGCTCGGGCACCTATGGATCTTACTCGGGTAACGAAGATTTAGGTGTTCAAGAAAGCTTTGAGACTCGATGATACTCGGGCAACAATGTTCCTTGCTCGAGCATGTTACTTGGGCAAGCGAGAAAGTGTGCTCGGGCAAGCTTCTTCGTGAAGGAAGGATGAGACGAAATGCTAACTTACTCGGGCAAGTTTATACTCTTGCTTGAGCATGTTACTCGAGCATAATTAATTCTTGCTCGGGTAACATCCTTCCAGAGACGAATGTCAGAAACCATAGAGGTGTTACTCGGGTAGGATTTTATACTTACTCGAGCATATTACTCGGGTAAGACGAAATTTTACTGGGGCAAGCACATGTTGATTTTGAAAGAATGTAAGAGTGTGAGAGCTTGCTCGGGTAACCCTATACCTTTGCTCGAGCAGGTTGCTCGAGCAAGATAAACCTTTGCTCGGGCAACGTCCAACCAGAAGCAATTTTAATGATGATTAGAAGTGATACTCGGGTAAGATTTTTATTATGCTCGGGCATGTTGCTCGAGCAACATGAAAGCTTACTTGGGCAAGATATGATTACTTCGAAAGAGAATAAGAACGAGGTGACTTGCTCGGGTAACTTCTTGTCCTTGCTCGGGCAATATGCTCGGGTAACACTTACTCTTACTCGGGCATAGAGCGAAAACTTCTACTTTTTCCTCATGATTCCGACGTTACTTGGGCATATTAAAAACGTTGCTCGGGCATGATTTACATGATATAGAATTTTACTCAGGTGTTACTTGGGCAACTTCTTATTTTTACTCGAGCATGGATTACATTAGTTTTCTTTTATCTTTTGAATATAAGATTGTTTGTTATCATCAAAACTTAGAAGAGCTAACATTCTCCCCCTTTTTGATGATGATAACTTAAGTGAAGATAAAAGAAAAAGAACAGAGACCCAAGTATCTACAGAAGCAAGCAATCAGAGTATAGTCATGGAAGATATAATTTTATCATACTCATAACTTCATTGGTGTAAATCCAAAAGATAATTCCAAGTCAAGATCTGATACACACCATAGTTAAAGATCATGACTCCATTCAAGTAAATTCCCAAAACGAAACTCCCAGTTAAAAAGTTGATACAAGCAAAGAAGAGAAAGTTAGCCGAAAACAAACTAGCAACAGAAAGCAAACTAGCTAACTTAAATTCCTAAAAGCTTGGCTAACTTAAATTCATAAAAGCTTGCATATCTTTACTTCACTTCTTCTCCCCCTTTGTCATCAGTGAAAAGGGGATCTTGACAAGAAGGAGATGGAGGAGGAGAATTAGGAAAATCCGAGGATGAGGAAGATGGAAGAGGGACAGTGGAAGGGTCAATGGGCGAATGAGGTAGAGAGAGAATAGGCACAGAAGCAGGGGTAGACTCAGAGATTGGAACATTAGTAGGAGTTGCTTGAGAGATAGAAAGAATAGTATTAGAGGGAGTAGAAGCAAGAGCTACCAGAGATGGTTCAAGTGGGGAAGAGGAAGGAGGAGGTACGGAAGCAGAGGCAGGAACAGAGGAAGTACCAGTCGGTTGAGGATGGAGTTTGATACCCAAGTCATCCATGGTGAGTTCTAGGCGATGAAGGCCCAGTTGGACATGAGTAAACTTATCATGCATATCAGTGATGGCGGTGTAGGTGGTGGTGGCATTTTTGTTGATTTTGGAGATAAGTTTCTCCAGTTCCTCTGCAATGACTCTGATGGTTTTGACATGGAGACCCTTGATCTCATTAAGCACTTCACCGACTTGATTACAATGGTGAATCAAAGGAGTGACAGCTTCACCGACAGCTTGCTTGATCAGTGCCTGTGTGACTGAATTGGTGAAAGAAGGTTGTGGTTGAGTAGTAGGAGAAGGTTGTGTAGGAGGAGCTTGAGATGATTCGGCCTCATCGGGAATTTTTGAGGAAGATGGTTTAGGATCAGGAGATACTTTCGGTACCTTCTTCTTCGTGGACACTTCTGTGAAAGAGATCCTCATACTTGACATGTGTTGTTCCCCAAATTTCTTTGGGTATTCCTCTTGGTCATCGGACAAAAACCAGACTTGATGGGCTTGTAAGATGCGAGAGACAAGTGATGGATAAGGCATAGTGGCCCTTTTTCGTGTTGAAGCGTCGGAGATAAAGGTGTGCATCTCGTCTATGATCCTTTTGTCGAGATTCCGAGGCTCCTTTGCAATGATGGAAGCTAGCCTTTCATAATCCTTGTTGACAAAGTGAGTATAGCTTTGCCCTTTCTGAACCAAGCTTCGGCTATATACATACCAGAGAACTCTATACTCATCCTTCATCATGGGAGGAGTTAGTTTGCCTCTCTTGCCATCATACGGAAAAGTGGGAAACAAAAGGCGATGGCACTCAGCATCAGTCAGACGAGGAGGATTTTCAGGAGGATCAATGACTCCCAAGATGGTATTGATAGTATCTGCTGTGATACGAATTTCTTGACCTCTCACTCGAGTAACTAACACTTCATCATCATCCTGATCATCCTTGGGAAGAGTATGCATATGGTAGTAAAAGACGCGGACTACTTCAGGAGAATAAGGAAGATTAATTCGAAGGAGCGGCATCAAAGGTCTTAACCATTCAGATAAATCCAAGTTGCACTTGTCTTTGAAATACCCCAAATCAACATAAACAATTGGGAAAAAGGGACGAGTGTTGTAATGGAAAGCAAAATGCTGAAAATCATAGACAGCAACCGAATTTGTGTTCATACCCGGTGAAGGCTCAAGGCAAGGACCCTGATGTTGAGAAGGAGAAGGACCCACAGACCCCGCTTCAGAAGCCTTTTGGGTTTGACTCAGAGTAGGGGACTTGGTACTTGGAGAAGCTTTCTTACTGGACTTTGGACTGACGATGGTCGTTGCTTCTTAGGATTTTCGTCAAACAGGTCTGCAGTGTCCTCAGAGTCAGAAGGAGATGGAGATGGAGAAGGGGACCGAAGACGTTTCTTCTTGCTCTTGGGAGAGGCTTTCGTTTGAAGCCTTGTTTGATGCTTGGTTTGTTCTTCGAAGGAGACGGACCTCTTAATCGGTAATTTTGTCTTCTCCGAAGACTTGATTGAAGGTTTCATCGTTGATTTTTCTGAGATTCTGGGTTTCTTGGATCGGGGTTTCTTAGGTGGCGGATGAGAAGATGATTTAGGTGGGGAAGAACGTGAATCACCGAGAGTTCGAGCCATATCGTCGGAGATTTGTCAACGAAAAGGAAATATGGAAAGAAGAAGAGATATTGGCGGAGAAGGGATTAGGGTTCGAAGAGGGATTTTGAGAAACTGAAACAGAGAGATATTGGCCCCTTTTTAAGGAAAAAAAAAATTCAGAGATAGAAGTGGAAACGACTCAGACAGACGGCTTGACACAATGTCGTTTACTCGAGCAGAAAGTCTCTTGTTCGAGTAAACGCACTTGCTCGGGCAACCTTTATAGGTTGCTCGAGCAACTTGAAGAATTAAAAATTGATATAGCTGTCATATACCCTTAAATTTACCTCTTATCAAGTGTGTTCTGTGAAAACTTGATTTTCATATACTTAGAAGATGTTTGAGTTGCCGGTTGATGAATCAAATTGACAATTTTATCTGATAAATATGAACCTTGCTCGAGTGAGTTTTCTGATTTGCTAGAGCAACACAGAGAAATCATTTTGAGATTTCTTCAGTTCTCGACGTTGCTCGGGCAGCAATGCATGTTTGCTCGAGTAAGTCTTCTTTCTTGAAGTTCTTAAAACAATGTTACTCGGGCATATTGTTAGCTTTGCTCGAGTATGGCCTTTCGCTTTCTTATGAATTTTAACTACACCCCGATGTTGCTCGAGTAATAGATGTCGCATGCTCGAGCAACTTCCTTGCTTTCTTCAGATTGCATTACAATCTTTTGTTTTGCTTGAGCATAGTTGATAGAGTTTGCTCGAGCATTTTTCAACTCTGTTAACCTCTGTTTTTGCTCGTTTGAACAGAGCACCCGCAAACAAATATCTATATACTCCGATGGTAAAGTTAGCTTGGTTGAATCTTCAAAACATAATTTAAACTAAAATTTTACTTACAATTCATTGGGATTTACCATTCCCAATTCTCTCCGAATGAAGTTGAACTGTTCTTTGGCTAAAGGCTTCGTGAAAATGTCAGCCAGTTGCAGGTGTGTGGGGATAAACATTACTTTAATATCCTTCTTTTGCACATGATCTCTGATAAAATGATGTTTCACATCAATGTGCTTTGTTCTTGTGTGTTGAACCGGATTTTTCGCAAGACTGATTGTGCTAATGTTATCACAAAGAATTGGGATCTCCTTCAAGTGGACTCCTAAATCTGATAGTTGTTGTCTTAACCACAAGACTTGAGCACAGCAGCTAGAGACAGCAACGTATTCAGCTTCGGTTGAAGATACGGCCACGGAGGTTTGTTTCTTGCTAAACCATGATACTAGTGAGCCTCCAAGAAATTCACACTGTCCACTAGTACTTTTTCTATCGGTCTTATAGCCAGCGTGATCAGAATCGAATACGCAACCGAAATTCTTGTTGACCCTTTGGAAACCAGAGACCCAGTTCTTTCGTATCTGAGAGATAACGAAAAATCCTTTTTACATGTTCTACGTGTGATTCCTTTGGTGCAGCTTGAAATCTTGCACACATGCCCACACTGAATTGTATATCAGGTCTACTTGCCGTCAAATAGAGTAGTGATCCAATCATCCATCGGTATTTAGTGATGTTGAAATCTTTTCCTTTTTCTTCGTCGGCGTCTAATGAAGCAGTGGAACTCATTGGTGTGTCTGCACCGTTACAATGCTCCAATCCAAACTTCTTGAGCAAATCTCGGAGATACTTAGTTTGTGAGATGAATATTCCATCCTTCCGTTGTTGGATTTGCAAGCCGAGAAAATATTTCAACTCACCCATCATTGACATCTCGAATTCTTTCTGCATTTTCTTTGAGAATTCTTCACAGAGAGATTCGTTAGTTGAATCAAAAATGATATCATCTACATATATTTGAACAACTAAGATTTCGTTGAGTTTGTTATTTTTAATAAAAAGTGTTGTATCTGCTTTTCCTCTAATGAAGCCTTGTTCTAAGAGAAATTTACTTTTGAGACGATAGACATGATCAGGATAATGTTCATTTTCAAAACCAGGGGGTTGCTCTACATATACTTCTTCTTGTATAACACCATTTAAAAATGCACTTTTTACATCCATCTGATAGAGTTTGAAATCTTTGATGCAAGCAAAGGCTAAGAGTACACGTATTGCTTCCAATCTAGCCACTGGAGCATATGTTTCCTCATAATCAATTCCTTCTTCCTGATTATAGCCTTTGGCAACAAGTCTAGCCTTATTTCTAACTATAATTGCAGGTTCATCACGTTTGTTTTTGAATACCCATTTGGTGCCAATGACCGGATGGTCTTTAGGCCTGGGTACTAAATCCCAAACTTGATTTCTATCAAATTGATGCAACTCTTCCTGCATTGCAATTACCCAATCATTATCTGAAAGAGCTTCATCAATTTTAGAAGGTTCGATGTTAGAAATAAATGCAGAAAAAGTTACTTCATTTAAAGTGCTTTTTCTAGTTCTTACTCCTTGGTTTACATCACCTATGACTTGGTCCAGAGGATGATTTCTAATAAATTTCCAGGCCTTAGGTTGGGATTGATCAATATTTTGATCATTGTTTGCAAAAACATCTTCAGGATTTTCAGAAGAAGTATGAATGGTTTTTGAAAAGAATTGGTTTTTGTGAGTGGGTTCATCATCATCTGACAAGGATTCATTATTTTTGGATTCACATAATACAACATGAACAGATTCTTCTACTATACATGTGCGTTTATTAAATACTCTATAAGCTCTACTTCTACTTGAATAGCCAAGAAAGATACCTTCGTCTGCCTTAGAGTCAAACTTACCCAGATCGTCCTTACCATTATTGTGTACAAAACATTTACAGCCGAAGATGTGTAGTTGTGCTAGATTGGGCTTCCTTTCTTTGTAGAGTTCATAAGGAGTCTTATCTAACTTCTTTCGTAGATAAGCTCGGTTTGATATGTAGCTTGCTGTGTTCATTGCATCTGCCCAGAAAACTTGTGATGTTTGATTTTCATTAAGCAATGCACAGGCCATCTCAGTGAGAACACGATTCTTTCTTTCTACTACACCATTTTGTTGAGGTGTTCGTGGGGCTGAGAAGTTGTGATCAATACCATGATTGTCACAATATTCAGTAAAGGCTTGATTTTCAAATTCTCCACCATGATCGGTTCGGATTGCTGAAATATGAATACCTTTCTCATTTTGCACCTTATTGGCAAACACAGTAAAGAGATCAAATGTTTCATCTTTAGATGGCATAAATATAGTCCAAGTAAAGCGAGAGAAATCATCTACAATGACTAAAGTATACAAGTTTCCACCAAGACTCTTGACTCTAGCTGGTCCAACTAAATCCATGTGAAGTAATTGAAGAGGGCGACTAGTTGATATTTTAAATTTATTTTTGAAAGAGGACTTGGTTTGCTTACCCTTCTGACAAGCATCACATATCATGTCGTTTTTAAACTGAATTTTAGGTAGACCAATAACTAGATCTTTTCTTAACAATTTGTCTAATTGTAACATATTTACATGACCCAATCGTTTATGCCATAGCTAGCTATCATCTAAGTTGCTAACAAAACATTTTTCAGAGTTTACTTTAGGCAATTCTTTTGTTTAGCAGTTACCTTCTCTGGGAGCTTTGAATAATGTTCTTAGTTTACCTTTATCTATTGGAAGATCATCCTTACTGATGATAAGACATTCTTCTGAGTCGAAAAGAATCCAATTGTTTTTGTCAGCACTTTGACTAACACTAAGAAGATTATGACATAGTCCTTCTACTAGATAGATGTCTTTGATTAGTGGTCCATCCTTTGTGCCAATTTCTCCCACTCCAGTGATTTTCCCAGATTGGTTACCTCCAAAGGTGACCCTGCCACCATCCTTTGATTTCATTCCCACAAACTTAGCTTGGTCTCCCGTCATGTGTCTCGAGCATCCACTATCAATGTACCATTTATTGGTTTTTGATGCTCTTAGACATACCTGTAAATCAAAAGAGGTTAAGCTTTAGGTACCCACTTTTCTTGGGTCCTTTGTGGTTAGTTCGGGCCTGAGAAACATGAGTTCCTTTAGGTACCCATTGATAATTTCCTACGAGTTTATCTCTTCTCTCCTTTTTATGAAAACAAGATGAAGTACTATGACCCTTGCGATTACAGTAACTACAGTGTGCGAATGGATTAGAGATATGAACGGATTTTTGGAAATATTTCAAGTAAAACTTTTCACCCGTTCTTTTTCTTCCTTTCTGTTTATCAAGGACAGGATTATATCCTATACCAGACCGATCGTTTGTAAATCTTTGGGCTTTTAAAATAACATTGAGCATTTCACTTCCCTTAGTAAACTTCTCAAGAGTTTTTGTTAACTGTAAATTTCTTTTCTCTAAATCCAAACAATCCTCACACGTAACATTAGTGGATGAAAGATTTTTGACTTGTTGTTCAAGAGTAATATTTTTCCTTTTTAAATCCAAATATTTTTCAGCAAGTATTTCATATTCGGATTGAACAACATTATATTCATTAAATAATTCATTATAAGAAGGCTGTAAATTAGTTACCTCATCATTATCGTTGAACTCTTCTTCCTCAGCGACCAAGCAAATATTCACCGATTCTTCCTCATTTTCACTTTCCTCTTCTGAAGATTCATTTCCCCAGATAGAAGACACATAAGCTTTCTTTTTGAAATGATTGAATTTCTTCTTCTTCTCTTTCTCGCTCCCTTTTAGTTGCGGGCATTCAGACTTGTAGTGGCCTGGTTTGTCACATTCATAACAAATGATTTGATCTTTGTTCTTGTATTCACTTCTGCTGTTTGAACTTCCTCCTTTCTGAAATCTATTTCTGAAGCCTTGGTTCCTCTTGTAAAGCTTTTTGAATCTTTGAACCATCATCCCTAATTCTTCATCTGCATCCTCTTCTTTTACTTCTTTCACTTTTTCAGCATTAAGAGCGATACCTTTGCTCTTGTTACTGTTGACTTCCTCTAGACCCTTTCTAAATTTCAGCTTGCTTTCATATTCGGAGAGACTTCCGAACAGCGTCGCGACTGAAGTCATTGACTCACCTCGTGCTTCCTCTATTGTCGTAACCTTCGCTTCCCAATCTTTTGTTAGAACATTGAGGATTTTTCTGACTTGGGAACGTTGATCATAGGTTTTACCCAGGGCTACTAATTGATTTCTCAGGTGAGTATATCGAAGTTGAAATTCAGTAATGGTTTCCCCAGATTTCATCCGAAGTAAATCATACTCTGTAGTCAAGGTGTTGACTCGATTTTCTTTGATGCCGGAGGTTCCTTCGTATGCGATCTCTAGTGCCTACCACATTTCTTTTGCAGTTGTTAGGTTGCAGACACGGAAATACTCCTTCTGACTAAGAGAACTTTGAAGCATCAAGACAGCCTTGCTGTTAAGCGTGATTTTCTTTTTATCATTATCATCGAACTCGTCTGTTGTCTTTAGAACAGCAATGCCTCCTTCCATTCGTGTGGGAACATAATCCCCATCTTCTATTACTTGCCAGAGACCATACTCGGTTGCTAGTACGAATATTCTGAACTTTGTTTTCCAGAATGAGTAATGTTCACCATTGAACCCCGGTGGACGGTTGATTGAAGCGCAATCAGGTAATATTCCTTCCATGATCTTCTTCTCGGGATGTTAAGCCCAATCTGAGAAGCCTTGCTTTGATACCAAATGAAAGAGGAATATCACCTAGAGAGCAGGTGAATAGGTGATTTCAAATTTTTCTTTATGAAGATACTTACCAGCACAGATTTGAAAACTAATGGCAAGAATGAAAATAAACACGATGCGAGTTATACTGGTTTGACCCAAAACTTTGGTCTACATCCAGTCCCCAAGAACACCTTGGGTTTCAACTAACTTTAACAAACACGATTACAACTCAAGGATGATCCTTCCACTCTTGGACTTACTCCCCCTTACTGGTTGTAAGCGTACACCCTCTCTTAAGAGGTATTTCGGTAGGTGGAAACTTTCAATGCTTCTGGATTTTATAGTTGTATAATTTATGACCGTTGTCAAGGCTTGAAGAACGACCGTTGTGAGATCTAGACGACTTGCTTTTTGCCAAACTTTGTTTAATCACCTGAAAACATGCTCAAATAATGCTTAGTGTTAAGTTTAAACAATATTCAAATATCAAATTGGAGATTAACACATAGCTCATGGAAGGTTGCTTCGGAATCTATATCGATCTGTGAACCAGAGTGAAACAGAGTATCATCTTACTCGAGTATTATTCAATCTTGCTTGGGCAAGTTCGAAGAATGAAGTTAGAAATAGAAGGCGTGAAAATATGCTCGAGCATCTTTAAGTCTTTGCTCGAGCAACTTGCTCGGCACCTATGGATCTTACTCGGGTAACGAAGATTTTGGTGTTCAAGAAAGCTTTGAGACTCGATGATACTCGGGCAACAATGTTCCTTGCTCGAGCATGTTACTTGGGCAAGCGAGAAAGTGTGCTCGGGCAAGCTTCTTCGTGAAGGAAGGATAGACGAAATGCTAACTTACTCGGGCAAGTTTATACTCTTGCTTGAGCATGTTACTCGAGCATAATTAATTCTTGCTCGGGTAACATCCTTCCGAGAAGAATGTCAGAAACCATAGAGGTGTTACTCGGGTAGGATTTTATACTTACTCGAGCATATTACTCGGGTAAGACGAAATTTTACTCGGGCAAGCACATGTTGTTTTTGAAAGAATGTAAGAGTGTGAGAGCTTGCTCGGGTAACCCTATACCTTTGCTCGAGCAGGTTGCTCGAGCAAGATAAACCTTTCCTCGGGCAACGTCCAACCAGAAGCAATTTTAACGATGATTAGAAGTGATACTCGGGTAAGATTTTTATTATGCTCGGGCATGTTGCTCGAGCAACATGAAAGCTTACTTGGGCAAGATATGATTACTTCTAAAGAGAATAAGAACGAGGTGACTTGCTCGGGTAACTTCTTGTCCTTGCTCGGGCAATATGCTCGGGTAACTTCTTGTCCTTGCTCGGGCAATATGCTCGGGTAACACTTACTCTTACTCAGGCATAGAGCGAAAACTTCTACTTTTTCCTCATGATTCCGACATTACTTGGGCATATTAAAAACGTTGCTCGGGCATGATTTACATGATATAGAATTTTACTCAGGTGTTACTTGGGCAACTTCTTATTCTTACTCGAGCATGGATTACATTAGTTTTCTTTTATCTTTTGAATCTAAGATTGTTTGTTATCATCAAAACTTAGAAGAGCTAACATTCTCCCCCTTTTTGATGATGACAACTTAAGTGAAGATAAAAGAAAAAGAACAGAGACCCAAGTATCTCTGAAGCAAGCAATCAGAGTATAGTCATGGAAGATATAATTTTATCATACTCATAACTTCATTGGTGTAAATCCAAAAGAAAATTCCAAGTCAAGATCTGATACACACCATAGTTAAAGCTCATGACTCCATTCAAGTAAATTCCCAAAACGAAACTCCCAGTTAAAAGTTGATACAAGCAAAGAAGAGAAAAACATGTTGACTTTTTCTCATTAAAATTTCGGCTAGCTTTCTCGAAAAACATGTTGACTTTTCAACCTCGCTTATTTACTTAATTGGTAATTATTCCATTTGCTAATTAAACCTTTAAGTATTTATATAATTCTCCTTATTCATGTCCCAAACAATTAGCCAATAATGACTTATTTAATCCCTTACTAATTGTTGATAATTTTATTAATTAGGATTAAACGTTATCTCACAACTATTTTACTGACATTGGTATTTTATGCTCTACATAAAATATTAAAAATCATTGCGTCACTTATAGTTCCTAGAATACTTTTTGATTTTTCTTTCTTTTATTTCTAAAGGGAATAATTTAATAAATTGTCTAAATTAAGGACAATATTCTTTCTAATTTTTAATAATTATTTTACTGCCCTTTAGAATTTATCATAATATTTTATGACCCTAAAAGTACATTTTTTAGCCGTTTTGGCACTTTATTTTCCTTTAATTTCCATAGCATTTTCCTTAGAAAATAAGATAATTATAACTTAAGATTTGATACCTCATATTTATCTATTTTCAATGGGTATTATTTACTCATTTATGATATTTACCCTAAGTCAGATTTTAGGGTATTACAATTGGAACCCGAATAAACTAACCGTGTTTCAGGATTGGAACCTAAATAAATTGACTGCGTTTCTATGATCATTTTGGAACCCAGTACAACTGAACGAACAATTAAAACGTGTTTCTATGATCAGTGTGGAACCCGGTAAAATTGAAAGAACAATCAAAACATGTTTCCATGATCAATTTGGAACCCGGTAAAATTGAAAATTATACAGTTGAATCCGCATTCCTCAATTGGATCCCGGATAAACTGAAAATTATACAGTTGAATCCACACTCGTTGATTGGACCCCAGATAAAGTAACAATTATATAGTTGAATCCGCGCTCCTTGATTGGACCTCAGATCAATTGAAAATTATACAGTTGAATCCGCGCTCCTTGATTGGACCCCGGATAAACTTAAAATTATATAGTTGAATCTGCGCTCCTTGATTGGACCTCGAATAAATTGAATAAAGGAAGCCAGGGTAGTTGAACCTGGCCTCTGACAAAGTGAAGCCGTTACTACAATCCTTCACAACTCTAATGCATCAAAACTTGCTCCAGGATAAAAAGGCGAATTGTCATGCTAACCTTGATCAGGTCAAAATGTTTGAACATCTCATTTTCAAATCTGTTAGACCTGGCTATTACCCAAGAGAGGGGTGAATTGGGTGTTTGATAAAAAATTTGGAACTTTGAAAATCTTTTCGCAACTTACTGAAAGTAGTTTGTATGACAATAAAGATTTACAAAAAGGTAAATAGTCATTCAAACATATATGCTGGAAATATAAGAGTTTAGGGAAGAGAATATGCAAACTATGATTTATCCTGGTTCGGCCCAATCCTTGACCTACGTCCAGTCCCCAAGCTCCGCTTTAGATTTTCAATCCACTATCCTCTTGTTTAATCCGGGCACAAGAAAAGCCTTTACAAACTCACAAGTTTAGCCAGGCACTTGTGCAGCCTTTACAATCTCTTACCGAGATACTCCCACTTACTCACTGTAAGGATACAACCTTTGTAATGAATGATGACAGATAATCCTCTCTCTCAGAAGTGATAAAGATAAATATTGAAGTGCATTACAAATAATCTCACTCTCTAATAAATTATATGATTACTAAGAAAATAGAGAGAAAATGAGATAAACATGTATGTTTCGTTGATCGTTCATTGCTCTTCAGTCTTGAATGAGTCTCTATTTATAAGCATGTATGTTGGAAGCATATGTTTGTTAGAATTTGAATGTTATGTGAATAGTTACCGTTCGTGAATAGTAACCAATCCGTTGAAGCATTTTCGTCCGTTGCGATTCGGTCCATTTGAAAAATGTTACCGTTGTAGAACATTTGACGGTTTGAGTATATTGTCATTGAGTTTTGGTTTTTCCGTTAGGCACAGATATAATCCGTTGAGTAGTCGACTGTTGCTTCAGTGTGTTGCCACGTTGGATCCCCTTTTTGCTCAAATTCAAATTGAGCAAGTTTAATCAACAGAGAGATTTTTCCGTTGATTCTTCTTGTGGAAGGTGACTCAGAATGATAGCCAGATTAAGTATGCCTCAAATGAATGTCTTCATTTGCCACGCGGTTTAGCTCCTATTGTCAGCTCTGTTCTGCATCTGACACAAATTTGCTTTATGATAATTTTGTTGTTTAAACAATGTTAATCATATATGAAAATCACTAGCAAATAGATTAAACTTGGTTAGAAGAAGTATAGATTAATAATATGAAGTACCGAAGCCATAATCAATGATCTGTAGTTTACGAGACGAAGATTTGAAATGCTGATATGCATTCTCGAGAATTATCCAACAGAGATCTTTCCAGAGAGCATCGGCAGTTAACTATTTTCGAGAATCGCTTCACTCATTCTCGAGAATCATGTTATAAAGATGCAGTATATGTGAGTAATGACATTAAGAATCAGACCGTATGTTCTCGAGAATTATTCTTCGATTCTCGAGAATTACTCTCGCAGAAGAGGGAAGATCGAAGTAATGTACGTGCTATTCTCGAGAATCCGATGTGCATTCTTGAGAATCATATCAGAGAAAGTGTGTCAGGTGATTCTGTCAAAGCATACTCGAGAATCATGTTCATATTCTCGAGAATCAGAACAGTGTAATTACTGAGAGCATATGGATCAGCGAATGTTAACCATGCATTCTCGAGAATCATATAGCCATTCTCGAGGATTGCTCTGAATAGTTATAGAAACAGGATAGCCGCGCTCATTCTCGAGAATTAGCTAGCATTCTTGAGAATCATTTGCACTGAGCTTGCGATGGTACACTCATTCTCGGGAATTATTAATATATACTCGAGAATCAATTTCACATGGAAATGCAAGTGAGTTGATTCTGATTCAAATACTTAAACTCTTTATAGCCTTCTTTCCAATGCAAGAAGAATCAGCTCCAAACTTATTGTAGATCGTCTGTTATATGGAGACCAACGTTTTTTCAGTATTTTTAACAGACTACCAACTTTCGAGGGCCATATCTCTTTGGTATAAACTTAGTTTAGGTTGGTTCAAATATTTATTGAAATCCCTTTGAGTCTACTTTCATATGCCACCGATTTAAGCTCAATTGAATTTGTAGATTTTGAGATACACTCAAATTACCGAAGCTTGTTCTGCTATGTGATGTTGATTTTACAGTCATCTTCCAAAATTCATAGGTCTCTCATCCGACCTCCTTTGGACTTGAATATTATGTTAAAATGACGCATTGGAAGTCTAGTTTCCAAAAAAATTGGTTTCACCTCAATCCAATCTCTGGTTTGAGAGATATCATCGAATTACCAAAGGCCGCCCGTGCTGCACGTGAAACAAAGCTAAACAGAGTTGCTTCATTCTCGAGAATTGCTGATGATTCTCGAGAATTGACGGGATTTTTGGCGAAAAGCACTATAGCAAAATGCATTCTCGAGAATTGGCTGAGGATTCTCGAGAATTGACCTGTAGCAAAGCTCATTCTCGAGAATTGAAGGTCATTCTCGAGAATGGACGGTCCAGAACCTCGTTTTTGCTCATTTTAACTTCGATTTGAGCCATTTCAACTTCCATATCATCGTGGAGACTTCAAGAATCAATCTAAAGGCTTGAATAATGATTTTCTCAATCCATTAAACAAGTTCTTCCATCTTCCATCTCGTTTCTTCATCATTCTCCATCATTTGAACTTCATATCAATATTACATCTACTTTAAATATAATAATTAGTCAAAGTATATGATAAATGTAGTATGCAAACTTCTTGATATTGATAAGCATATTTGTCATCATCAAAACTAAGCATAACTAACAAAATCGAGTTTGAACGTGTGACTATTTGCCCTTATTCTGGATTAAATCCTGGTCAACGAAACTGAAACGTAATGTGGAGGTTTAACTAAAGATCGTCATCTAAATATTATACCCAGTTTTTAATGCTGGAAGAAAATTTTAGAAGACTTTACATAATACATTTTTGACCTTGGCCCGGTCAGTCAATAGAACTCTGAACATATGTTTGAGTTCATATAATCAACTTATTGTTGAAATGAAGATTAAATTCGGACATGAGATCCGGGTTAAGAAGTCAATGCACCTCGACAGCCGAGAGACCTGAACTATCAGGCTGAGGGGCAAAAAGTATACAACTATCAACGATAAAAGCAAATGGAGTTTGTCCCTCTTCACGACAACTCGGGCTAGGGGATACCCATTGCTAAAACATGCAACCCGGAGACCCGGAAGCCCGAACTACGTGGATTTTGATTTTTCTAAAGGGTACGTAGGCCTTAGGCATTATTCCTAGGTCAAGCTGATACAGTTCCAATCAAATTAACCTAGATTATAGATCTGGGGGCAAGTTACAGAAAATTAAATCTGGAGTTCGTCGAAACTCGGACAGAAGATATAGGAAGATCAAAAAGGTCGTAGCAACTTGGATACGAAGTCTAGGTTAAATAATAAATCCACCCCAGTAGCTTAGAGACCTGGACTACCAAGTTGGGAGGCCATGGTACAGTTTTCAATGGGGTAAGAAGAACGAACGGAAGCCCTTACGGTTCCAGTTTATGTGAATTTTCAAATGCTATCCTAGTTGCTTGAACGTCGCTAGTGATAAAGCAAGTTCGCTGTCAACTGGGATTAAGGCAGACGAGAACGAAGAATGAGTGAAAGACAAATAAGTCCCTAATTGGGGAAAACCTGTTGCCGAAATGTATGAGCCTGGAAACTGGGATGCCTGGCACAAAAAATCTTCAAAGTGGAGTAACCAAGATTTAATGTTGGGCAGTTCAGTAGCAGAATATGAATGAATCTGCGATCGTCAAGACTCGAATTAAAGCCAAATGAAAATCAAGTTGAAGAAAGTCGGACACGATGTCCAGGTCAAACAATAGATGCACCCCGGAATCCCAGAGACCTGGACTACCGGGCTAGGGGCAACTGTTACGGACCTTTATATGGCCCATATTCAATATATGGCCCAACAAGCGGCAACCCACGTGGCACAGATTCAACGACACTTCACTTGGGCTTAGAGGTACAGAGGCCCACAAGTCCAAACCTTAACCCTAAGGTTCAATCTATAAATAAGAGGTAAACCCTAAGGTATGAACACGCTCTTTCTAACTATTTACAATTCAGTTGTCATTGCACACACACACCACACCCTTTGGCTAACGCCTATTCGTGTACAATGATCTAGCATCCTCATAGGTATCTATTCTATAGATACCTAGGAGAGAGAAAATTGATCCAATATCAACATACTAATCCTTTAGGTCTAGACATCTGTTGTTAAACAGAACACCTTGTAATTGAATTTTTTATCTCCATATTAATCATTAAAATTAATTTATTGATGAATATCCTTTAATTTTTTCTTGAAAAACATAATGAATACTAGGAGATTCAGTTTTGTAAAAAATGCCAAGGGATTCAATTTGGATCGATTCATCAATAAATATAATTTATTGAAGGTTATTTTCTGATTTCTTTTTTATATTCATAATTTAGTCCTAATTTGGTTGGATAGTGTTTTTGCATTGTGTTTTATTATAGGCATTTGAGCTTGAGTGCAAAAATATTAATTTGAATTTAAATAATTTCAAAGTCTTTATGAAATTCTCCTTCTCTCTCAAAGTTGAATGCTCTTAGAAAAAATATTAGTGAACAAAAAAAAAAAAATATATATATATACATATACAAGTGCTTACACCTATGACTGACTTTATATAACGTAATTGAGGTATCAAAAAGATATGATCTTCCTTGCATCGCATGGGTACCGATGCTTGTTATAATATAATAAAACTACAATATAATAAGTTTCTCATTTTCAAAGTCTTTATGAAATTCTCCTTCTCTCTCAAAGTTGAATGCTCTTAGAAAAAATATTAGTGAACAAAATAAAAAAAAAATACATATACAAGTGCTAACACCTATGACTGACTTTATATAACCTAATTGAGGTATCACAAAGATATGATCTTCCTTGCATCGCATGGGTACCAATGCTTGTTATAATATAATAAAACTACAATATAATAAGTTTCACATTTTTTTAATTTCTCATTTTCTTCTCAAAAACTTATATCCACCATGAGATTAAAAAAAAGATGTTGCTGATTTTATATTTTATAAAATTATTATTTTGGACATAAATAAATAATTTTAAATGGTTAATTTTGGCTACACACTTCATTACTGTTATACAAGTAAAAAATTTTAAAAAATAGTTTATAAAATACTATAATATAATAGCTTATAAAATAATAAATATGAATCATTTATATTTTTATTTAAGGCTGGATATGAGATTTTGAGAAGCAAAGGACAAAAAATATTGTGAGGGGATCCACTTACCCTCCTCTAAGTGTGTGTCTGGTTAAGGGGTTGAAACTCAGATAAGCCCGATTGAACTCAAAAAAGTGATTATAAATCCAAATTGTCTTGTTTGGATCATTTTTAAAAAATCTCGATCAACCCTGATGAATTGTGATTTTACCCTCTAATTGTATGTTGATCATAAGTGACAAGGGGGTTGCTTATGCTATTAGAAAATCTTGACGAAACTTTCACAACAAGAATTTCAAACATAAAATATAAAATAAAGATAAAAAATAGAGAGATAAACTTGGTTATTTCAAAAAGAAAAATATCTGGGAGATAATTACAAATTACAAAATATTTTAAAATATGAAAATATAAAATAAATATTTTCAAAATAAATATGTTAAAAATAGATCTAATGAAAAGGTAGTTTCAAAATATTTTGAAATCTTATCGAGTTACACCTATCTCGATTCCACTACTAATGCATTTTAGAAATTAAAAATCATTTTTAATTTAACAATTTTTAGGAGTATCGTAACAACTTGAGTATTTTTGTAAATTATTTTTAAATAAATTGGGTATCTACCCATACTTCTATTTTGTTTGGAAGTATTTGTTAGTTCTCAGTTTTAAGTTTTGATGATAACAACCACTTGTCAAAAATATGGACTTAATGATTCAAGCAACTCGAGTTTATATTAATCACAACTCAAGTTAAATTCAATCATTGAAACCAACTTGAATTAGAAAGTTCGTTTTAAAGAGAACTTGAGTTTTAGTTTAACAACTCGAGTTTTAATCTTAAAATCAAAAGTGTCAAAAGTGCTTCATTGCTTGGAGGTCACTACTCCTACTCATTCTAGATCAAATAAGGGTAACACTCAAGTTTTTTATGATAAACTTGAGTTCCAAGGAAACACTTGAGTTCCCTTAGTAAAACTCGAGTGCTAAGGTATTACTTTAACTCGTTTGATATTAAGAATAACTTTGGCACACTTGAAGTTTGATTTTATGAAACTCGAGTTTACAACTCGAATTGATGAAATGAAACTCGAGTTCTGGTAGCTTTGATGTTTTCACTAAATGTTATCTCATAAGCATTTTTCTACAAAACTTTCAAAATGTCAAAACTCGAGTTATAATTATGACAACTCGAGTTCTTTGTTAGAGTTGGAAATAAAAAACTCGAGTGTCTATTGTTGAAAGCCTTTTTGCCAACATAACTCCTTTTTTTTTTATAGTCTTTGTTTTGAGAACAAAGCCATAAAAACTCGAGTTATGAAAAAGTAAACTCGAGTTTGCAACTTGAGTTAAGATGATCACAACTCGAGTTATGGCTACTTCTATATTTCATAATCATCTTCATAAATTCAAATTCAATGATTATTATCTTGTTACTTCATATTATCACTCATTATTATTCTCAATGCTTTTAATGATGTTTATTAGTGAGTTTTAGATAATCAAATGAAGGATTACATGAAAATCTTCAAAAAGCAAGATTTGTGTCAGAAGCATTTTATGCAGTTGCAGAACAGATCATGGACATGGAAACTAAGTCAGAGCAGGTCAAACGATCATATGTTCAAAGACCCATTCGGGTGAAAGCGAAAGCGACTCTACCTTGGTCAAATACAGAGATCAAAGGCATGTCGTGCAAAGATCGACAACAACGATACGAAAACAACATTTCATCAAATCTTCCAACGACTTTGACTTGTGTCTAACAGAAACTTTTTGAGTCTAACAAAATGTTCGAAATCTCTTTACGGATAGTTTGAAGCTCCACCAGCGGTCATTAATGGAGTTCAACTATAAATATGAAGAGCATTCAATTTAGAGCTAACAATTAACGATGATATCATTTATTGCTCATTAATACTTTCTGATATCTTTTGATATTCAATTCTTCAGTGCTCATATATCTACTCTGCGAGAGAGTTTTTATCATTAATTGATTGTTGTAAAATCTCAATGTAGTGAAACCTTGAGTGTGGTTGTCCGATTATAGTTGTAAGGGGGAGTGAATCTGGTGAATTACTCTAAGCTTATTGTATTCGTTGTTGAAAGTTAGTTAAAATTTCAAAGGAGTTTTGAGGACTGGACGTAGGTCACGGGTTTAAGACCAAACCAGTGTAATTGTCTCTGCACACTTTGATGATATCCTTCTAACTCTTACCTTGCGATTTAATTATATGTTAAGAATGTTTTCATTTTTATAACTCACCCAATTCACCCCTCTTGGGTGATTCTTTGTGACTAACCGTATTTGAATTAAAAATATTAAATATTTGTATCGTCTAAAATTTGCTCCACACATCAATTATCTTTGATGAATGGAGGAATTTATAATATTTATATTAGGAAAATATTTACGCCAAGTTTTGTAACATCCCATTTTCAAAAGAAGTATATTTTTTTTTCATCAAAACATCTTCAAAGTAGAGCATTTGAGCGGAAGAGTAATTGATGCATATATTTAAAATGCCGTAAGTCTGGCTGGATACAACAACGGTACAGAAACCATGTGATTCAAAAGTATATAACAACAAAAGAAAGGCTTCCGCTGGAACAACAAAAGGAAGTCTTCAGCCGGGTCTTCTACTCGGGCTGCTTGCCTCTCTCCTCGGTCCTCGGTCCTCCCGATCCTGACGTTATGTTAAGAGCTGAGATCCGCACCGGACCTCAGGTAATAGTTAACCTTATGTTTACATATACAACATACAACAAACAACATATATCATACAAGCAACCATATCCAAATAACTCACACCTAGCATACGTTTGACACCTAGCAGATGTTTCACACCGAGCATCTCACACCTAGCAGGCATTTCACACCTAGCAAGCACATCCCAATAGCCAGCAGACATATCATAACAACAGTACATAAACATATCACAGAGCTATCAGCTACCACAATAGGTATACAATACACATAATACATATACACATACAATAACCATAAGAGTTAGTGTTACAGTACGCGAACGTATATCCATTAACCGAATAGAATGGCCAGGTAAGTGTCTATCATGGGGGCTTTACCGAGTTCACGACGACTTAATGGCTTACCCACATAGACTAGCCTTGCCTTCGGCACCAAACTTTTCTAACATCTTTGCATTCAATAAACATACCATAACAATACACATAGCACATATATGCATACCATAAACATTAGAGTTAAGGTTACCAGTACGCGGATGTACCTTCGTTGACGGTAAATGGTACTTCTGTCAGAATACGGTACGAAAGTTGGTCAGAACGTAATCAGGGATATCCTATCAAGATAACAACGTATTTTTTAAGGATCTATCATTACGATGGACATTTTAGTCATAAATGACCATTTTACCCCTGACCCCCTAATCGGCAGAATTTCGCCAGCACTTCGTTACTTTGACTCTAATCTTCCAAAATTTCAACATACTCCTACTCCAACATGATTTTTGAAATATATATCATATTCAACCTTAAAACATGATATCTAAACTAAATTGGAAGATTAAAGATCAAAACAACATTTCTCCTATAACTACCGAATCGAAAACTAGAACTTAAGACTCGGTACCGAAAAACTTACTCAGAGCTTCGCTACAAATTTCTCCGGACTCCTCCCTCCTCCCTTCCCCTCCAAATTTTCGAAATGAGCAAGAGCTCTTGGTGTGGAAATATGAAGTGAGGATGGTGGCCTATTTATAGACTTTTTGGAGGGCAAAATTGCACCTTTCTACATTAATTCTAAACCATTGAATTACAACTTCTTGAGTTGGCTAATCCTCCTCCATGGATCCCTATGTGCCGACCTCTTGGCCCATTTTTTCAACAAAAATGACTTCAACCCATGTCATGCACATGAGGTCATACATTTGCTTTATGGGATTTTACCGATAAAATCCCCTGTTCGATGTTCTAATCGCATAATCTTGTAGAATCTTAGAAATCCGGCAACATAGCCCTGAAGGTCTATTCTTCCTCTTTGAAAATATCTTGGTTAACTAAATTTTTGATCCCATTCAGGGTATTCCGTTGTCTACCGAATATTTTCGGATAAACGCCGTCGGTTACGAAAATCACTTCCGGAAACGTCAACTTCTGGATAAAAATTCATTGATTCCAAATATGTCCAGATATTTTCTACTTGACTCAAGGATTTCAAGTTATGATTTATTTTCTATAGGTTCTCATTTGTCTTGTATGCCCTTTTCATAGGATGTCCTTTTTTCGTCTTATTCTCTAAGTATTCCGCCGGTTTCGGAAATGACTTCTGAGACAATCCACTCCGAGATAAAAATTCACTTGTTTATAATATGCTCTGACTTTAGAAACTTGATTCATGGTTTTCTAGATAGGATTTAATTTCTATCGGTCGTCATTTATCCTATTTGCTTTTTACAACTATATACTATTTAAGCAAAGTTGCAAGATGTTTAATTACTAATTCCTATCCTCATATCCATTCCAAAAATGTCGGTCAAACAGCTGGTCCTTTATTTTATTTTTTCTGTTTTTAATTATTTAATTAATACATATTATATTATAATTATTTTACAAAATTTCCCTATTGGTCCATACATAGATTTAGGTTTAAAATTACTTAATCTCATATATTTTTCTTAATATTTTCCAATTAATTAGAAAATATATTTTATGCTAATTTTAGCCATAAACCACTAACTATAGGGTTTTACATAATTATCTTTGGATTTTTCTTTGTTTATGCTTAAACAATTAACCAATAATTACTAAATTAATCACTTACTGATTGTTGATAATTTTCTTATTTAGAATAACTCATTATCTCACAACTATTGCATTGACATTGGTATTTTACACTCCATGTAAAATATTAAAATCATTTGAGTCACTTATGTTCCCAAAATTATATTTAATTTTGCCTTAGTATTTTTCAAGGAAATAAATCCCAAAAATTGTCTAAATTAGAGACAACATACTCTCTAATTTTTAATAATTATTTTATTGCCTCTAAGGATTTATCACAGTATTTTATGATTCTTAGTTCATTTAGGGCATTTTAGCACTTTAATTCTTCCAATTTCAATAGAAATTGTGTAACATCCCAATATTAAAGCGGAATTTTTTTTTCAATCAGAGTAGAGCATTGGAGCGTAAGAGTAACTGATTCATATTCCAAAAGTAACCATAGTGTAACATAGTATTGAGTACACTAATCCTAGTGTTTGAAAGTAAATACGTAAAGCGGTAAAGATATCTTCTACGAAAGCCTACTCCTGCTGCTTGCCTCGATCTCCAATCCGTGGTCCTCCTGACCCTGAAGCTATAGCTGAGATTCAATTCAACGCATTGAATCTCAGGTAATGGTTAACCTTATGCTCAAATAAAACAGTATACGGATGACAAATATTCATGACAAAGCAGCAGCACAACAACACAAGAGCATAAAACAGTTGTATGACTCATAATGACAGATTCATAAGCAAAGAGCAGTACGTATAAACAGTGACCCCAATCAGAATCTCTATCCGTTCGGTGACGCTTAATAGAATCTCTATCCGAAACGATGACCCCAAACAGAATCTCTATCCGTTATGCATAATTGGTGACCCTAACAGAATCCCTATCCGAGTCGGTGACCCTAGACAGAGCCTCCATCCGAGTCGGTGACCCTAGACAGAGCCTCTATCCGTGAATGTACCTATCATATATGTATATGAGCAGCACTAGATTAGTGTTACAGTACGCGTACGTACATACATACCTAAACATACAACACATCATCAACAACATATACACAAACAATACCCACATCACATATACGCATACTATAAACACAAGAGTTAAGGTTACCAGTACGCGAACGTACCTTCGCTGACGGCGTTAGGTACTTCTGGCGGAAAACGTACTTTTTACGGAAAAACGTGAAATGTCCAACAGCGGCACGTCGGGCAGCGTAACGACAGCAGATCAGAGTTTCTGATGTCCTATAAGAGTAATATCACTTTCATTAGTGATTTGGCATTATAACTGGCATTTTAGGTAAAAATTACCATTTTGCCCCTATGCCCCTAATTGGCGGAATTTCGCCAGCACTTCGTTACTCTTGCAAATTTTCTTCCCAAAATTTTTCCAGAACTTCGACCCAATGATACTTTTTTAAATTCTAGACTAAAATAGCCCTATCATATGATATCTAATCATACTTGAAAGATTAAAGGCTACTCTAGCATTACTACTCTAACTATTGAAAGAACTACGAAAGCTTAAAGCTTGGTACCGAAAAACTTACCCAGAGCTTCGCTACAGAATTTCCCAGAGCACCTCTCTCTTCTTTCTCTCTCTAGATTCGGCCTTGCTCTCAAATTTTGTGTGAAAATGAAGAGAAGGGGGGTATTTATAGAAAAGGAGGAAGGATTTCGGCCGTCGGATCAACTTTGTGAGAATCGATCTGGACCGTTGAATCTTAAACTTTTCCAACAAGTTTTCCCTCTTCCCTTTTTGCTCTTGGCCGACCTCCATGCCACAAAAGTCAAGGGTTTGGCCAATGGGAGGTGGCCAAGTGTCACCTTCCAGAAGCTACCCGGATGAATTTCCCCGATTGGTACCCGATTCGCGTAATTTCGGAGAAATCTCAAAATTCTGGATCTAGTAACTTCTAGACATCTCATTCCTCATTAGAAATTTCTATTTAAACTAACTTTTCAACACTGTCTAGGTATTCTCCGGTCTGACGCAAGTTTTACGGAAAAATGTGTCGGTTGCAAAACGAATTTCTTGAATCATCAACCTCTGGACAAAAATTCACTGATTCCAAATATGTCCAGGAAATCCTAAACTCATCTCCGGATGTTGAGTTATAATTTATTTTCTTCAAGTCCAAAATATGACTATCTGTATTTTTCCCTATTTTGTCTTATTAGGAAAATGCTCTACAGGCTTCGGAATTAACTTCCGGAAACGTTTAACGGAAGGTAAAAACTCACTGAACAATATTTTACCTTAACTTTGGAATTATCATTCCTGGTTCTCTATATAGGATCCGTTTCCTATTTATTTGATCACTATTCACTAAATTTAATTATAATATATAATATTACAACTTTTTACAAATATCTTGATATTTTTCAATTTGATCTTATCTTCAATTTTCTTCAAAAATTTCGGCTGGCCCTTAATTTATTTTCATAAATATTTCTTTTTAATTTAATTAATTATTTAATGTTTTATTTATTTTAATTTTCCCAAAAATTCCACAAAATTACCTAATTGGTCAATTCTTGTATTTAGGCTTAAAAATACCTAAACTCATCTGTTTTTCTCAACAATTTCCAATTAATTAGTAAATATGTTTTTACTAATTCTTAGCCAAAAACTACTAATTTTAGGGTTTTACATAATTATTCATGAATTTCCTTTGCTTATGCTTAAGTAATTAGCCAATAATTACCTAATTACTTTATTATCACTTGTTGATAATTTTCTTATTTAGAATGCCTCATTACCTCATAGCTTTCATACTGACATCTCTGTTTTCATGTCTTCTGCATTATTTTAGAATTTACAAGGACATTATGGTCTTTTCAATACTTTTTGAGTATTCATCTTCAATTTCTCCAAGTTTGTAATTTATTAAATTACCAAAATTAGAGATAATATACTCTCTTAATTCAAATAATTATTTCACTGCCTTTTAGGATTTTTCACAATTTTCCTAAGTTATTATATGCTCCATAAGGGCAATTTGGTCATTTTGACACATTATTATATTTTTTTCCTAATTTCCAAGAATTCTTCCTTTAGAAAATAAGATAATATAACATACTCTTTGAGACCACATATTCATCTTTTTTAAAATAGCCATTTTATTAGTCAGGGTATTACATTTCTCCCTTCCTTAAACAAAATTTCGTCCTCGAAATTTGATTTATCCTAACCGGACTTCCAGTTTATAACTCCAAATTGTATTCTACCAACTTTTCTTCCAAGTCATCTCATTTGTCGGCAACCATTTCTAGGCTAATCTTTACAACCGGGATGCTCCGATTACTTAGTTACTCTTCTTGAAAACTAGTTTCTGCCTTATCTTGACCAAAAGAATACTAGCATTCAATACTTCGACACTTCATACTTTATCGAGAATTCGTTCCGATTTGATTACAAAGTTTTTATCATGTTTTAGATTGATATATAGTGTTTCTGTGGCATCAAAACACGGCGTACTTTATATATATTGCTTCCGTGGCGCCCATAACACCGCGTACTTTAGTGTTTTAGCGTTTCCGTGACGCCCATAACACCGCGTACATAAGTATTTCCGTGGCACCCATAATACCGCGTACTACACATTCATCATGTCGTACTTTGATATACAATATCCCCGTGGTTCCCATACACCGCAGCAATACCATATATCTCATACTCATGGATACCATGTCGTACTTCGGTATATTATGTTCCCATGGTTCCCACACACCGTGGCAACATAAGATACCTTATACTTAATGATCTTGTCGTGATTTGTTTTATAGCTACTTAAGAAACATGATAATGATTATCACCATGTTATGTGTAGATTGGTTTGACTTAAGAGACTTGAGAGTGGTAAGTCATCACACTTTGTCATCTTCAGACTAGACATATCCCGATCCTTACCTATTGGTACCATTATAAAATCTACTTGGATTTGGGATAACCAATTTCTTGGTGCCGTGACCAACTTCTCTTTTAATCCATGAAATCTTGTCTCACTGTCTTTGTTCAACATTAATGATTTGGTTTCCTACTTGTGAACTTTGTTTAAGTCATGAAAGATTCTTCATGAATCTGCGGTACTATTCCGCTAGATCCAAAAACTAACTTGAGACGACGAAGGAACGGATGAAAACTTTGGATAGGGCCTTCTCCTAAGAGTTCGTTCGTGCTTTCCACCCAAAAGCAGTTTCGAGGGAAGTGGTACAAAGTACACTTTGCCCAATCTTCACGAGAATAGGAAAAGATGAAGTACACCTTCCTCCGATCATACGTCGTTTCCACATTCTTCAAGTTTTGGTAATATTCATCCTTTAATGTTGTTGTATGCTGAGCGGCTTGTCCATAGTCGGTGTTGAGGATGTCTACTAGCACTCCGTTTTGGTCTAGGACATGGTTCAGGAAAACAGGTTTATCATTAGTACATGATTCACTATCAGAAATCTCATGGTTACTAGATTGAGAATTTTCAGATTTGTCTCCATCTGATGAATGGCCCGATGAATCTGGTTCTTCTTGCTCTGGCGGAGGTTGAGCCATAATCGGGAGTGCAAAGTTTATGAGTTTCGGTTCATAAATAGGTTCAAGTGGATACTCCGGTCCAAAATGGTACACGGGTCCGAGTTCCTGAATACGTGTAGGGGAGTATACGTTCAAGAGTTTAGGGTTATACTCTGGCCCAGGGTAGTATCCAAATTCAGGGTGATATTCCGGTAGAAATTGATATTCGAGCTTAGGAAAGTACTCAGGTTTTGGATTGTAGGTTGGTCCAGCTCCGTTCATCGTTACTGTATCCCATGGAGAACGTTAGGCATTTATAACAAAGGCAATGATTAGCATATCACAAACATTATCATACTAGCACTACGAACGAACGGACACTCGCAATATCTCCCTTGTTCAGGGTTTCGTTGGTTCGGTCTACTCAGAAACGAGTACGGAAATATGTATTGGAAATTCCTCTACAATAGTCAAATACTGCATGTACTTATCTCTATTGGTTTTGGAATTTCTTCCGGCGTGACCTAGCTCCATATATGAGCTTTGTGCTAGGATAGAATCACCGTCCAGTACAAACTGGCGATTATCAGAGTTATCAGAGACTGATACTAGGATTATCAGAGACTGATATCAGAATTACCCGAATTCGCGTCAGGACTGACTTCAAGATCTATGATCTCCCGGGTAGTCAAAGTTGTCATCGGTAGGTGACATTATCAGGGTTTAGTATTCGTCCTATCTTCTCCGGAACTACGGATCTACGAGCGTTACGTCTCTTTCTTCCGGGATAACGGGTATACGAATGCTCATCTATGTCCATCACTACAACATTACACTAAGGTCATCAGTACTCACTTTCAAAATGTGCTCAAAGTTAAAAGGCTTGAGAACCTAACTCCGTTATCCGAACAGAATGGCCAGGTAAGTGTCTACCATGGGGGCCTCACCGGGTTAGCGGCGACTTATGGCACACCCACGTAGACTAGCCTTGCCTTCGGCACCAAACTGTTCGTGGTAACATAGTAAAATTCATGCCAGAATGAATGCTCTGATACCAAAAATGTAACATCCCAATTTTAAAGCGGAATTTTTTTTTTTCAATCAGAGTAGAGCATTGGAGCGTAAGAGTAACTGATTCATATTCCAAAAGTAACCATAGTGTAACATAGTATTGAGTACAGTAATCCTAGTGTTTGAAAGTAAATACGTAAAGCGGTAAAGATATCTTCGGCCAAAAGCCTACTCCTGCTGCTTGCCTCGATCTCCGATCCGTGGTCCTCCGGACCCTGAAGCTATAGCTGAGATTCAATTCAACGCATTGAATCTCAGGTAACGGTTAACCTTATGCTCAAATAAAACAGTATACGGATGACAGATATTCATGACAAAGCAGCAGCACAACAACACAAGAGCATAAAACAGTTGTATGACTCATAATGACAGATTCATAAGCAAAGAGCAGTACGTATAAACAGTGACCCCATCTCTATCCGTTCGGTGACGCTTAATAGAATCTCTATCCGAAACGATGACCCCAAACAGAATCTCTATCCGTTATGCATAATTGGTGACCCTAACAGAATCCCTATCCGAGTCGGTGACCCTAGACAGAGCCTCCATCCGAGTCGGTGACCCTAGACAGAGCCTCTATCCGTGAATGTACCTATCATATATGTATATGAGCAAAGACTAGATTAGTGTTACGAGACGCGTACGTACATACATACCTAAACATACAACACATCATCAACAACATATACACAAACAATACCCACATCACATATACGCATACTATAAACACAAGAGTTAAGGTTACCAGTACGCGAACGTACCTTCGCTGACGGCGTTAGGTACTTCTGGCGGAAAACGTACTTTTACGGAAAAACGTGAAATGTCCAACGGCACGTCGTCGCGGCGTAACGACAGCAGATCAAAGTTTCTGATGTCCTATAAGAGTAATATCACTTTCATTAGTGATTTGGCATTATAACTGGCATTTTAGGTAAAAATTACCATTTTGCCCCTATGCCCCTAATTGGCGGAATTTCGCCAGCACTTCGTTACTCTTGCAAATTTTCTTCCCAAAATTTTGCCAGAACTTCGACCCAATGATAATTTTTCAAATTCTAGACTAAAATAGCCCTATCATATGATATCTAATCATACTTGAAAGATTAAAGGCTACTCTAGCATTACTACTCTAACTATTGAAAGAACTACGAAAGCTTAAAGCTTGGTACCGAAAAACTTACCCAGAGCTTCGCTACAGAATTTCCCAGAGCACCTCTCTCTTCTTTCTCTCTCTAGATTCGGCCTTGCTCTCAAATTTTGTGTGAAAATGAAGAGAAGGGGGGTATTTATAGAAAAGGAGGAAGGATTTCGGCCGTCGGATCAACTTTGTGAGAATCGATCTGGACCGTTGAATCTTAAACTTTTCCAACAAGTTTTCCCTCTTCCCTTTTTGCTCTTGGCCGACCTCCATGCCACAAAATTCAAGGGTTTGGCCAATGGGAGGTGGCCAAGTGTCACCTTCCAGAAGCTACCCGGATGAATTTCCCCGATTGGTACCCGATTCGCGTAATTTCGAGAAATCTCAAAATTCTGGATCTAGTAACTTCTAGACATCTCATTCCTCATTATAAATGTCTATTTAAACTAACTTTTCAACACTGTCTAGGTATTCTCTGGTCTGACGGAAGTTTTACGGAAAAACGTGTCGGTTGCGAAACGAATTTCCGGAATCATCAACCTCTGGACAAAAATTCACTGATTCCAAATATGTCCAGGAAATCCTAAACTCATCTCCGGATGTTGAGTTAGAATTTATTTTCTTCAAGTCCAAAATATGACTATCTGCATTTTTCCCTATTTTGTCTTATTAGGAAAATGCTCTACAGGCTTCGGAATTAACTTCCGGAAACGTTTAACGGAAGGTAAAAACTCACTGATCAATATTTTACCTTAACTTTGGAATTCTCATTCCTGGTTCTCTAGATAGGATCCGTTTCCTATTTATTTGATCACTATTCACTAAATTTAATTATAATATATAATATTACAACTTTTTACAAATATCTTGATATTTTTCAATTTGATCTTATCTTCAATTTTCTTCAAAAATTTCGGCTGGCCCTTAATTTATTTTAATAAATATTTATTTTTTATTTAATTAATTATTTAATGATTTATTTATTTTAATTTTCCCAAAAATTCCACAAAATTACCTAATTGGTCCATTCTTGTATTTAGGCTTAAAAATACCTAAACTCATCTGTTTTTCTCAACAATTTCCAATTAATTAGTAAATATGTTTCTACTAATTCTTAGCCAAAAAGTACTAATTTTAGGGTTTTACATAATTATTCATGAATTTCCTTTGCTTATGCTTAAGTAATTAGCCAATAATTACCTAATTACTTTATTATCACTTGTTGATAATTTTCTTATTTAGAATGCCTCATTACCTCATAGCTTTCATACGACATCTCTGTTTTCATGTCTTCTGCATTATTTTAGAATTTACAAGGACATTATGGTCTTTTCAATACTTTTTGAGTATTCATCTTCAATTTCTCCAATTTTGTAATTTATTAAATTACCAAAATTAGAGATAATATACTCTCTTAATTCAAATAATTATTTCACTGCCTTTTAGGATTTTTCACAATTTTCCTAAGTTATTATATGCTCCATAAGGGCAATTTGGTCATTTTGACACATTATTATATTTTTTTCCTAATTTCCAAGAATTCTTCCTTTAGAAAATAAGATAATATAACATACTCTTTGAGATCACATATTCATCTTTTTTAAAATAGCCATTTTATTAGTCAGGGTATTACAAATTGCCCTAGAAAATTAAGATAACTCCCCTCCAATATTTGAGACCTCATATTCACCTATTTTTAATATGTATGATTTAATAAATTATGACACTTATCATAAGTGTGATTTTTAGGGTATTACAAGTTTCTTATATCCATTTTGTTAAGTTCTCCAATTATATCTGACCATGTGTCCTATTTTTGAATTATTATCATTTATTATAAATGCATATAAAAAATAGGATACAGGATTATGTGTGATTGGAGACCTTGGTGCAATAGATATAAGAAACTTGATGTATCTTACTGACTTTCTCCATGCTATTTGGAGGAAGAATTTGGATAATTATAAAATATTATATTAATTATTTATTATAAATATTTTAAATTCTTTCTTTTCTAACTCAATATGGGGTAAAAAGTTTTAAATATATATTTAATATGAATGTAATAGAATTTTTTTCCCTCTTATTTGACTAAAGTATTCTCAAGCTACCTTGGGTGAATTTAATATGAATGTAATAGAATTTTTATTAAGTTTTATGAACAATGATGAGACTGAGTTAAAAATAAAAATTAGAAAAAGTATAGTTCAATGAAGATTAGGATCTGAATTTTTTTTTGGCCAACAATGTGAATCTAGAAATCTAAATGTTTTTTTTTATAATCAAAATTTTAGGAAATGGGTTGGGTTCACTCACGATCCATGGGCAGGGCGAAATCTCCCTTCCTCCTAGGTGATACCGATGTTGGGCAGGGCGAGCCGTCTATATATTACCCTTAGGCGTTAACCTAGGCACCTAGGAGCTAGGAAGCCTTCCCCAGCACCTTGACCAACTCTAGGATCAAACCCCCTCCCTTTGGTGAGAGTGTCCAATCCTTTTGCCAGTTGAGCTCAAGGACGGGGGTAGAAATCTAAATGTTTTAATCATAACTTTAAATATTAAAGTTTAAATTTATATGAAATCGAAAGATAATCATAGAAAATTTTTACATAAATTATAGCTTGATTTTCTTAAATAAAAAAAATATAAATATAGTAAAAAAAACCATGACTTCATGCCCATTGAAAGAAAATGATTTTGCAAATTTCTCATAAATCAATTGGAAAAAACCCAAGACCTAGCATAAGTTTAATGAACTTCCCTCTTATTATTGGAATTTAGAATTTTGCAAAATTGATATTGTAATACCCGGATAAATAAATGGGTTATTTCTGATAAGTGAAATTATGGTCTTAAGACTTATGTGAATATAGTCTATTTTTCTAAGTTGAATTCTGTAGGGAATTAGAGAATTTAAGGGCCAAAGTGTCAAAATGACTAAAATACCTTGTAAATTATAGAATAAAGCAAGAGGCATGAAAACACAAGTGTTAATGCAAAAGTTATGAGGTAGTGAGACATTCTAATTAAGAAAATTATCAACTAGTGATAATAAAGTAATTAAGTAATTTCTGGTTAATTACTTAAGCTTAAGCAAGGGAAATTAAGGGATAATTATGTAAAGCTAAAAAAATTAGTGGAAAATAGTTGAAAATTAGTAAAAACATGTTTACTAATTAATTGGAAATTTTGGAGAAAAATAGTTGAGTTTAGGTATTTTTAAGCCTAAATGCAAGAATGGACCAATAGGAAAATTTTGTAAAAAAGTTATGTAAAAATAATTATTTAATTAATTAAATAATTAATTAAATAATTAAATCAAATATTAAAAAAAACGAAAAAATGGGCAGAAAATAAAAAAAAAAGAAAAAAAAAAGAGAGAGAAAACTTAATAAATAAGTTGTATTATTTTAATAATATAATCAATTAAAGTGAAAAAGGGTGAATAGTAAAATGAGAATTAGGAAACGGATCCTATCTAGAGATCTAGGAATGGGATTTTCAAAGTCAGGGTAGAATATTGATCAGTGGGATTTTATCTTCCGTTAGACTCTTACTAAGTTAATTCTGAAGCCGTTTGTGCTTTTTCCTAATAAGACGAAATAGGGAAATTCTGAGAAAAGACCAGATAGCCAAGAGGACGAAAAGGTTATGTTGTGACATTTGAAAAAGAATTGGGAATTTTCATAGACATAGTTAGAATCAGTGAATTTTTGTCTAGAGATTGATGATTCCGAAAACGAGTTTCAGAAACCAGGACCGCACGGACACGTTTTCGAGGAACTTGACTGACAGTTGGAGCCCTATATAGAACCAAAATTTAGGTTAACTTGGACATTTCTAATAAGTGAGAAAATGTCTTCAAAGTTGTAAATCCAGAATTTTGAGATTTCTCCGAAATTACGCGAATCGGGTACCGATCGGGGAAATTGGACCGGAAGCTTCTGGAAGGTGACACGTGGCCACCTCCCATTGGCCAAGCACTCTTGGATTTCGGCCTAGTGTGAATGCAAAAAGGGAAAGAAGGGTTTTTTTGAAAAGTTGCTTTGGACGGTCCAGATCGTTTCTCACAAAGTTGATCCGATGGCCGAAATCCTGCAGCCTCATCTATAAATACCCCCTCCCCTCCTCTTCATTTTTCACACCATTTTCTCCTCCTTGGCCGAATCTAGAGAGGGAAAGTAGAGAGAGAAGCTCTGGGCAAAATTGTGCGTAAGTCTTCAACGGGTAAGTCTTTCGGTCTTTAGTTTTAAGTTCTAGTTTATAGTTCGGTAGTTAGTAGAATTGTTAGATAGTTTTAGTAAGTAGGGAATGAGATTTCTACTATTGTTTTTAGGCCTCATTGCATTGAAAAATGCCTGACGAGGTAAAAAAACTTGGTAGGGATCGAGTACCTGAAAAGTTGAAGCTTTTGTAGTTCTTTCAAAAGTAGGGGTTGTAATGCTAGAATAGCCTTTAATTTTTCGAGTATGATTAGATGTCATATGGGAGGGCTATTTTAGTCTTTATTTTCGAAAATCAAAATAGCGTCGAAGTTCTGGCAAAATTTTGGGAAGAAAATTTGTCAGAGTAACGAAGTGCTGGCGAAATTCCGCCAATTAGGGGTAGAAGGGCAAAATGGTAATTTTTACCTAAAATGCCAGTTATTGTGTCAAATCACTAATAAAAGTGATATTACTCTTATAGGACGTCAGAAATCCTAATTTGCTGCCGTTACGCTGCCCAACGTGCCGCTGTCGGACAAACCGCTGTTTTCCGTCAAAAGTACGTTTTCCGACGGAAGTACCGTCTACCGTCAACGAAGGTACGTTCGCGTACTGTAACACTAACTCTGATGCTTACTATATGCATATTTGTGGTTGAGGGTCTGATGATATGTTGTGAGTATTGTTATGAGCTTTTGAATACATGCACTACGTGTGACACATCTACATGCACTACGTGTGACCCATCTACATGCACTACGTGTGATACATCTTTGTGCACTCCGTGTGACACATCTGTTATACTGTTAATATGAATGATTGTGGAATATATACTGTATATATGAATATGAGGTTAACAGTTACCGAGATCCAATGTGTTAAATTGGATCTCGCCTATAGCGTCGTGGTCGAAGAATCGAGGACCAAGGAGAGAGGAAAGCAAGCAGGTCATGGTTCCGGTTGAAGACTTTCCGATGTTGTCCTTTACTTTTTGAAAACTCTTGGGTACTATACCACTTCTGTATCTAGCCAGTGGGCATTTTGAATATATATATATATATATATCAGTTATTCTTCCGCTCAAATGCTCTACTCTGATGATTTGAAAAGATGTTTTAAAAAAAAAAATTATACTGCTTGTGAAAAGTTGGGATGTTACAGATATATTATAACTTCCTAACCATGATCAATTATTTATCTTCAATTGAAAGATCATAAATCAGAAAAGTATATAAAATTTATGAATAAGTTTTTTATACATGATATAGCTATTTTAATGTGTCCATCTAGAATTTTTTATATATAAATTTATATAATATAAAATAGAATCATGTCTAGAACAAGATATAATAAATGTGAGAGTTGAGCCAAGTTTATTAGTCTCTCCTCAAAATATAATACATGATCATGTCTATTTTTTGTTTTTTACCATGAGATTTTGATCACTTTTTCAAGATTATAATTTTTTTCACCCCGCATTGCGCCAATTCTAAACTAGTTAACTATATAATCCTAACCCCTTTATTTAGAATTTTTCTTTTCAAATCTTAAATAATATATAAAAGCAACGGTTCGAGCAACCCTCCTCCTTGCGACACATTAGTACTTCCACCTCTCATATTCAAAATGCTTACAATTTTTTTTTTGGGACCTAATGGTCCTGACAAGGATGGAACCCTAATAGAGGCCGGCAAAGACCAGCAAGCATGCCACTTTGCTACTCTAGGCGCTGGCTCAAAAGGTTTATATTAATATATATTACTATCTTCGATACTAAATATAGGATATAGTTTATAGTATAATTTACATTACAAACTATGTTCTATATTTAGGATTAGAGTATCTATTATCTATATAATCCAAAACCTCTTTATTTAGAAATACTGAATCTTAAATTTTAAATACTTCATAAAAGCAATTGTTCGAGTAGCCTTCCTTGCAACACGTAAGCACTTCCACCTCTTTGATTCAAAACGCTTATATTAATACATATTAATTATGGGAAATACACTTCTCATATTATAGGATAAATGTATTCTCATGTCACACACACATGAAATGGTGGGACCCACATCTTTCTAAAAAAGAAAAAGAAAAAAAATGTGGATCCCACCATTTCATGTATGTGTAGGAATCTTCTTCTTCTCATGCAACATGAGAAGTTTAAACCTCATTAATTATCTATATAATCCTAACCCCTTTTGTTAAAAATACTGAATCTTAAATCTTAGATACGGTATAAAAGCAGCATGCTCGGGCAAGAGTTAAGAGTTGCCCGAGCAACATTACTCATCGTCTTAACATTCGTCTCTGGATGGATGTTACCTGAGCATGAAATAGTCATGCTCGAGTAGCATGCTCGACCAAAGGTATAGAGTTGCCCGAGCAGGGTCGCTTGCCTTCTTTATATCCTTCTCTGGAAGAAGCATGCCTGAGCAAGGGCAAAAGCATGCTCGAGCAGCATCGTGCCTTTTCGCTTCTCGCTCTCTGTATGCTCTGTGCCCGAGCAAGCCTGACGCTTTGTATTCAAATGCTCTTTGCCTTACCCATGCCCGAGTATCATCACCTCCATGCCCGAGCATGATAAGTAGTTTTCCTGAGGATTATTGATTACTGAATCTTTTTCTTTCTTCAAAACTACTTTTCCTGAGTAAGCACTTTTGAGTGCTCGAGCAGGTTGCTCGAGCAGATGCTCTGTTGTGCCCAAGCATAGTTCAATGCTTTCATTTTATAACATGCTTTCTTGAACGATGCTCGAGCAAGCTTGAGTCATGCCCGAGCATGACTACCCTTGTTTTGAAAAACGATATAGATTTCAATTCAAATCTCATGGGTTATCTTCTAATCATTTGCTTAATCCTTGAATGATATTTAAACCTAGCACTAATCATCATTTGAGTGTGTTTCAGGATGTTAACCATTGTTTTAGCAGAAAAGCACGAACTCTGACATAAGCATTAAATGCAAATTGCTAAAAGCGTTGATATCCTCGGTAACCACTTTCTGAGCAAATATAAAGTATTCTATGACATTCTCCATCACATTCAATGCTATTTCACAACGGGCAAAACAAAAGGAATGAAAGAATGTTGGAACTGCAAATCCACCTGGAATGTTTGAATGATACACACGAAGCGTCTTAAGTCTAATGGAAATATTTAAGACTCTCAACGGTCAATCTTCAACCTTCTCCAACGGTCATAAATGTTTCAACTATAAATACCAGAAGCATTGAAGTCGTCAACCACTGAAAACGTTGTGCATTCATTTCGATTTATTACAACTCTACTGTTTCATTGATATCTTCGGATATTTTGTGTACTTCAGTGTTTAAATTTTATCTACTCGTGAGGAGTTACCAAACACTTATTGTAATACCCGCATATTTATTTATCTGAAATATTATATTTTGATAAATAAATTGGCTATTTCGGATGAGTGAATTTATGATCTCAAGACTTGTGTTAGGTATAGTCTATTTTTCTAAGTTGAATTCTGTAGGAAATTAGAGAATTTAAGTGCCAAAGTGCCAAATGACGAAAATGCCCTTGAAGGACATAAATAACTTAGGAAAATTGTGAAAAATGCTAAAAGGCAGTAAAATAATTATTAAAATTTAGAGAGTATATTATTTCTAATTTTGGTAATTTATTAAATTATAAACTTGGAAAAATTAAAGAGGGATATTCAAAAAGTATTGAAAGGGCCAAAATGCCCCCGTAAATTCTAATATAATGCATGGAACATGAAACACAAATGTTAGTGCAAGCGTAATGAGATAATGGGTTATTCTAATTAAGGAAATGATCAACTATTGGTAATAAATTAATTAAGTAATTATTGGTTAATTACTTAAGCATAAACTAAGGAAATTCAAATATAATTATGTAAAACTCCATAATTAGTGAATTATGGCTAAAAATTAGCAAAAATATAGTGTCTAATTAATTGGAAAATATTGAGAAAAATATTTGAGATTAAGTATTTTTGAGCTTAAAAACAAGTTTGGACCAATAGGAAAAAGTTATGTAAAAATAATTAAAATAATAATTAATTAATTAATTAAAAAATAAAATAAAAAAAATATATATAATAATGTATGTGAGGGCCGACATCTTTGGGGAGGAAAAGAAAAAAAATAAAAAAAAGAAATGAAGGAAGAGTGTAATATATAAACTCTTGATTAAATATTAATTAAAGTAAAATAGTAAAAAGTAAATAAATACCTATAGGAATCGGGTCCTATCTAGAGAACCAGAAACAGGATTTCTAAAGTCAGGTTATAATATTGATAAGTGGATTTTTATCTTGAAGTGGTCTTTTCCTAAGTTAACTCCGAGTAGGTAGAGCATTTTGCAAATAAGACGAAATAGGGAAAAATGCAGATAGTCACAAATTGGAAATTTGAAGGAAATAAATTATAACTCAAAATCTAGGGATGAGTTTATAATTATCTGGGCAAATTTGGAATCATTGAATTTTTGTCCAGAAGTTGATGATTCCGGAAACGATTTTCGTAATCGGACGCGTTTTCGAGAAACTTCGGCTGGACCATTGAAACCATGAATAGGACCAAAAATTAAGTTAAATTAGATACTTTTGATGAGAAAGGGAAGATCTTCAAAGTTTTGCTTTCCGAATTTTGAGATTTTCCGAGATTACGCGAATCGGACACCGATCAGGAAAATTCTGTTGGATCAGGGCATAAAGCAACCTGTGACATCATCATAGATGACATCACTAGCTGCCACCTTGCTCATTTATGTCGACCAAGGGAGTGGATGGCCAAGATCAAGCCATTTCATCTAAGTGCGATCCAACGGTCGGAATTCGCTCTGGTAAAGTGTGAATAGTAACTTCCTAAACTCTATAAATACCCCTTCACCTTCATTTGAAAATTCACACCATTTCTTGAGAGCTAGGCCGAAATCTAGAGAGAAGGACGAGCCGGGGAAATTCTGAAGCGAAGCTCTGAGTAAGTTTTTCGGTACTTAGTCTTAAGTTTCCGTAGTTCTTTCAGTAGTTAGAGTAGAAATGTTAGATTAGTATTTAATCTTTCAAGTATGATTAGATATCATATATTAAGGGTAGTTTAGTCTTTAGATTCGAAAATTATGATTGGGTCGAAGTTCTGGCAAAATTTTGGAAAATCGGAGTCAAAGTAACGAAGTGCTGGCGAAATTCCACCGATTAGGGGTATAGGGGCAAAATGGTAATTTTTACCTAAAATTCAAGTTATGATATCAAATCACTAATAAATGTGATATTACTCTTATAGGACATCAGAATCCTTGATCTGCTGCCGTTACGCTGTCCAACGTGCCGCTGTCGGACAAACCGCTGTTTTCCGTCAGAAAGTACAGTTTCCGCCAGAAACACCTACGTACGTCAACGGAGGTACGGACGCGTAATGTAACACTAATCTTGTGCGGCTCATATACATATATGTCATAGATACGTTCATATATTAGGGCTCTGTTTAGGGTCGTCGTTATACATACAGTTTTACGGGTTATAGCCATCGTAATACTGTTTTGAGTTCTTCTTAGCGCTGAGGACACGTGTTTGGATCGTGGCACTCGTTTATGTGCAGGCTATTATTGTTGTGTAGGATTTTACATACGGCTCTGTGCTTATGTTCTGTCCGTGTCACAATCGTGCAATCATGCATCTGCTATATGCTTATGTGATGTTATGCTACTGTTATGTTATGAATATCTGTTGTCTGTATACTGTTGTATTTGGGCATGAGGTTAACTATTACCTGAGATCCAATGCGGTAAATTGGATCTCAGCTATAGCTTCAGGGTCAGGAGGACCACGGATCGGAGATCGAGGCAAGTTCCAGGAGTAGGCTTTCGGCCGGAGATATCTTTATCGCTTTCTGTAATTACTTTTCTGAACAATAGGATCACTGTATTATGATTACTATGTTACACTATGGTTACGTTTTGTTATGAATCAGTTACTCTTTCGCTCCAATGCTCTACTCTGATTAAAAAAAAAAAATCCGCTTTAAAGATTGGGACGTTACATTTTTGGTATCAGAGCATGAAATTCTGGCATGAATTTAACTATGTTACCATGAACAGTTTGGTGCCGAAGGAAAGGCTAGTCTACATGGGTGTGCCATAAGTCGCCGCTAACCCGGTGAGGCCCCCATGGTAGACACTTACCTGGCCATTCGTTCGGTTAACGGAGTTAGGTTCTTAAGCCTTCTAAATTTTGAGCACATTTTTGAAAATGATTACTGATGTGATCACTGGTGTAATGTGTAGAGATGGACAGAGATGAGAACCCATACGTCCTGTATCACGGCATGTGGAGACGCACTGCACGTCGATCAGTGGTTCAAGCAATGGTGGGCCACAGGATGAGTCCTGATCCTATATACCCTCCACCCGCACCTGAACCCCCGATTGTTCAAGAAAACCCTGTCCACGAATACTATAATAACCTTCTTATTGATCCAAATTTCTCCATAGAACAACCTGGATGAACCGAGCCCGAATATCATCCTGACCCAGAATTCCCTGACTATGTGGACGACCCAGAACCTGAGTACACAGATCCTAAAACCCCTAGTAATTACTACAATGATCTCAAACCAGAGTATCATCCTATGCCTAACCCCGATTTCCCTGATTTCGAAGATGACCCTGAATTCCTTAACCAAAACATGGACGGACTTGAAATAGAAGACCAACCTGAACCGGGAAGCCTTGCCGGGTCAACCCACTCCTCGGTAGGAGATAACTTCGATTATCCCAACATCCAGAACATTGATAATGAGATAGCCGACCCTGATGCCTATCACTATGTCCTGAATGATAATAGGCCTTAACACATCAGTTAGAGTCGTATTACGCTCAAGCCGGGCACTATACCGAAACCACCAAGGACATATACCTTGTGTTTCTGAGTCTAGTCAAGACCTATCTTGCCGTCTGTGACCAACATCCACCTGGGGACTGGATTAGAACTACCCTGTACTCGCTTTTGGGCAAGATTCGTGAACGACCTACTGGATGAAAGACCTATCATAGGTGCTCGTATCTACCTTCGCTACCTGAAGAGTATGGTTCGTCTGCACATGTAGAAGGGAGACGCCAGTTAGAGAAAGCTGTGGAACATAGAAGTTAGATATCTTAGTGTGTAAGAAATATCTCAAGACACCCTGAGGGGTTGTAAAATACGGTTGAATAAAGAGATTGTAAAATATATGACTTGTATTACGATTAGACCGACTGATATGTACAAATGTTATGAAATAAATATATGTGAATATATGTTTTGTTTGTGCAAATCATTGTGTCATTTCTAATATTTACATATCTGTCATTATTAAATAAAGGAGAAAGATAAAACATGGTCAACCTAAGAGGTGACGGTGCACCAAGAGGTAGGGGCCGAGGCAGAGGCCGAGGTCCTGGTAGACGAGGAGGCAGACAGCCTCAAATAGGAGCGATACTCGAACAGAATGATATACCGAATCAACCGGACCAAAGTGAAATACAAGAAATGAGGAGAACTTTGCAAGAGCAGAGGACTCTCATAGATGCACTGTTAGCGAGACAGAACCAACAAGATTTAGAAATCCAGAGACGATTGGAAGCACGACAAAATGAAGAAGAACCACATTTTGATGATGAGGAAGAAGAGGACGATGACAATGAGAATGAGGAAGACAACGAGGAACACGCTGAGGAATCCGATAGGTCCCAATCACCTCCACGACACCGGAACGGAGAGAAAAATACACAATACTAGGTTAACCAGTTTTGTAAGCTGAAGCCACCAACCTTTCGAGGAAAACTAGACATGGCAGAAGATTGGCTAAAGAGATTGGAGAAAGTATTCAAGGTAATTGACTGCCCTGAAAATCTTAAAGCGCAACTAGCGATCTACCAGCTCGAAGGGGATGCAGACCGTGGGTGGGAAGTCACAGCAGAAACTTTACAGACCCGTTACTGTCCCGTAACATGGGAGAAAATTCTAGAGAAATTTCATGAACAGTATTTTCCTCCTTCAGTGCAAATGAACAAGGAGTCGGAATTTCTTCATATCCGACAAGGACAAGAGGAATCTTTTGACGATTACTACGCCCGATTCACCAATCTATCCCGATACTCACCACATCTTCGGAAGGGCAATGATGAAAGGAGTATGGTGAACATACTGATTCACAGGCTAAAGTATGAAATTGGTGAAAAACTTATGTCCCAACGATTCCAGGATTTGACAAGCGCGGTGGAAACTTGTCGAATGACTGAGCGTAATCTGAGAGGATTCCAAAGAACCAGAAACTACAACAACAATAATGCTGGTCGTAGTGGATTCAACCGTGGAAACTTTCCACAAAAGAGGAAGACACCCTGGAATAATCCCCGAGGCGGGAACAAGAGGCCGTTCCAGGCGGACAGACAAGATTACCCGAGACTGGCAGGATCCCAGTCATGCGTAAAATGCAAGAAGTATCACCCAGGCGTAAACTGTGAAGGGAAGCAGATATGCTTCACATTCTAGAAGCCCGGACACTTCAGTCGGGAGTGTACTGAGAAGGCTGCAGAGACAAGGCCTCAGAGCGCGGGCCAGATCTTTGCACTAACGAACACGGAGGCCAGAAGGTCCCCGGAGATGGTCAAAGGTACTATTTACCTTAACGGAAATATACTTGAGGCATTGTATGATTCGGGAGCCTGTCATTCTTTCATTTCCTATGATCGTGCAAGTCGCCTAGGAATGCATGCCCGTAGTTTACCTTTTGATCGGTGGTGTCTACACCGCTAGGTGTAAAGTCTTTAGCTTCTGACGCATGTATGAATTGTACTGCTAACGTGGATGGACGAGTTTCTAAGGTGGACCTTATCTGTCTACCTCTTCACGGCATCGATGTCATACTCGGTTTAAATTGGCTGACGGCCAATGGTGCGATGATCGACTGTGGCAAAAAGGATATATCATTCCCCGGAGAAAAGGTTGATGTGAGCCTGAACTTTCTCTCCACTACAGAAGCTGAGCGATGCGTGAAGCAGGGATGCCATGCATACATGGTATTCTTTTTAGTTAAAGCAGAAGCTGACCTTTCACTCCAGGATATCCCTGTGGTGAATGATTTTCCCGATGTATTCCCGGAGGATTTCACTGAGCTACCTCCTATCCGAGAAGTGGAGTTCAATATAGATTTGATGCCTGGTACAGGATCAATATCAAAGGCGCCATATCATATGGCTCCGAACAAAATGCAGGAGTTGAAGAAGCAGCTGGAAGAACTTCTGAAGAAGGGGTTCATTCGACCCAAAGGTATCGCCATGGGGAGCTCCAGTATTGTTCGTGAAAAAGAAAGATGGAAGTTTCCGACTCTGCATTGATTATCGTGAACTCAATAAAGTGACAATAAAAAACAAGTATCCACTTCCCCGGATTGATGATCTTTTGGATCAGCTATTTGGTTCCACTGTCTTTTCAAAGATTGATCTGTGTTCGGGATATCACCAGTTGCGAGTGAAAGATGGTGATATTTCCCAGAAGGCTTTCAGAACTAGGTATGGGCACTACGAATTTCTTGTAATGCCCTTCAAATTGACAAATGCACCAGCGGTATTCATGGATTACATGAACCGTATCTTTCGACAACACTTAGACCAATTTGTGGTGGTGTTTATCGATGACATTCTCATCTATTCCAAGAATAAAGAAGAGCATGAAGAACATCTCCGATGTGTGTTGAGTATACTCAGAGAAAAACAACTCTTTGCTAAACTAAGAAAATGTGAATTTTGGCTGCCAGAAGTGAAATTTCTGGGCGATGTGATATCTAGAGGTGGAGTTGCAGTTGATCCAGGCAAGGTGGAAGCAGTTCTGGACTGGAAACGGCCAGAGACACTGACGGAGATACGTAGTTTTCTGGGTCTGGCGGGATACTACCGCAGATTCATACGGGATTTCTCACGTCTTGCCCTACCATTGACAAAGCTTACGAGGAAGAACCAACCCTTTTTATGGGGAGACGACTGTGAGGAGAGCTTTCAGAAACTGAGAGAGAGATTGACTACAGCACCGGTGTTGATCATCCCAGATCCAGATGAGACTTATGTTGTCTATAGTGATGCCAGTGGGCAAGGGTTGGGATGTGTCCTAATGCAGTAGGGCAGAGTGGTTGCTTATGCCTCTCGTCAGCTGAAGCCTCACGAGTTGAATTACCCTACACACGATTTAGAGCTGGTGGCTATCGTGTTCGCTTTGAAGATATGGAGGCATTATCTGTACGGTGTAACCGTAGAATTGTATTGTGATCACAAAAGCCTGTAGTACCTGTTCGATCAACGAGAAATCAACATGAGACAGCGTCAATAGATGGAGCTGATTAAAGATTACAACCTGGAGATCAAGTATCATCCGGGTAAAGCAAACGTTGTTGCTGATGCTCTTAGCCGGAAGACGGTGCAAGTTGCATACATGATGATTTAAGAGCAGAAATTGCTTGAAGATTTCAGAGATCTGAATCTATCGAATCAAATTTGTGCGGGTCTTATCGCACCAGCTGATGCCTATCTTGCAACTCTCCTTGTTAGCCAGGCGGAGTATGATCTAAGAGACGAAGTTGAGGAAGCTCAGGAACAAGATGATTGGGCTATAGAGATACGTGAGAAAATCTCTCAAGGTGAGACCCAAGACCATGACCTATCACTTAGTGGTTTGGTCAGGTACAAGAAGCAAATCTACGTACCGCCAGTTGATGAATTGAGGCGGAAGATAATGGATGAAGCTCATAAGAGTAAATACACTCTGCATCCAGGCATAGTCAAGATGTACCAGAGTATGAAATCCGAACTTTGGTGGCCCGGGTTGAAGAAAGATGTAGCCCAGTACGTGGCCAAATGCTTGACCTGTCAGAAAGTAAAGATTGAACACCATCAACCCCCTGGTCTTTTACAAGGACTAGAGCTGCCGGAATGGAAATGGGAGAACATAACCATGGATTTTGTGGTAGGTCTTTCCAAAATCAGGAATCATGATACGATTTGGGTAGTTGTTGACCGATTAACCAAGTCAGCACACTTCATTCCCATCAGTATCCACTATTCTCTGGAACGACTGGCGGAGATTTATATCAAATAGATAGTGAGATTACATGGTGTCCCTAAGAGCATTGTCTCTGACCGGGATACGTGTTTCAAATCCTGTTTCTGGCAAGTTATACATGAAGGTATATGTACAAAGCTGAGGTTCAGTTCGGCTTATCACCCTCAAACCGACGGTCAATCTGAACGAACAATACAGACGCTGGAGGATATGCTGCGAGCATGTGCCCTAGATTTCAAAGGAAGTTGGGATCGACATCTTTTACTAGAAGAATTTGCATACAACAACAGCTATCATGCTAGTATACAAATGGCCCCGTTCGAGGCATTGTACGGGCGGAAGTGTCAATCACCACTATGCTGGACTGATTCATCCGAGAAGCAGTTACTTGGGCCCGGATATGCTTGAACAGACCTCCGAGCAGATCGCGTTGATCAAGAAAAGACTCCTTGCGGCACATAGTAGACAGAAGAGCTATGCTGACAAAAGGAGAAGACCTATGAAGTTCTATGTCGGCGACCATGTATTTCTAAAGTTATCCCTAGTAACTGGTGTCGGCAGAACACTTAAGAGGAAGAAACTTAGTCCACGGTATGTTGGACCGTTTGAAATTTTAGCTGTACGAGGAGAAGTCGCTTATCAGATAGCTTTACCCCCGAACCTGAGTAATCTCCACGACGTTTTCCACGTGTCACAACTGAAGAAATACCAATCAGACCGTGATCATGTCATCGAATACGAGGATGTTGAAGTACGGCATGATAATACCTTCGTAGCCGAGCCGGAGCAGATCATCGATCACAAGGAGAAACGGCTCAGGAATAAGATTATTCCGATAGTAAAGGTGGTCTGGAAGGGTCTGTCACCGGAGGAAGCAACTTGGGAAACCGAGAGAGACATGGAAGAGAAGTACCCAGAGTTCATGGCCCAGAGTTTAGTTATGATAGATTAAATTTCGAGGGCGAAATTTTGTTTAAGGGGGGAGAAATGTAATACCCGCATATTTATTTATCTGAAATATTATATTTTGATAAATAAATTGGCTATTTCGGATGAGTGAATTTATGATCTCAAGACTTGTGTTAGGTATATTCTATTTTTCTAAGTTGAATTCTGTAGGAAATTAGAGAATTTAAGTGCCAAAGTGCCAAATGACGAAAATGCCCTCAAGGACATAAATAACTTAGGAAAATTGTGAAAAATGCTAAAAGGCAGTAAAATAATTATTAAAATTTAGAGAGTATATTATCTCTAATTTTGGTAATTTATTAAATTATAAACTTGGAAAAATTAAAGAGGGATATTCAAAAAGTATTGAAAGGACCAAAATGCCCCCGTAAATTCTAATATAATGCATGGAACATGAAACACAAATGTTAGTGCAAGAGTAATGAGATAATGGGTTATTCTAATTAAGGAAATGATCAACTATTGGTAATAAATTAATTAAGTAATTATTGGTTAATTACTTAAGCATAAACTAAGGAAATTCAAAGATAATTATGTAAAACTCCATAATTAGTGAATTATGGCTAAAAATTAGCAAAAATATATTGTCTAATTAATTGGAAAATATTGAGAAAAATATTTGAGATTAAGTATTTTTGAGCTTAAAAACAAGTTTGGACCAATAGGAAAAAGTTATGTAAAAATAATTAAAATAATAATTAAATAATTAATTAAAAAATAAAATAAAAAAATATATATAATAATGTATGTGAGGGCCGACATATTTGGGGAGGAAAATAAAAAAATAAAAAAAGAAATGAAGGAAGAGTGTAATATATAAACTCTTGATTAAATATTAATTAAAGTAAAATAGTAAAAAGTAAATAAATACCTATAGGAATCGTGTCCTATCTAGAGAACCAGAAACAGGATTTCTAAAGTCAGGTTATAATATTGATAAGTGGATTTTTATCTTGAAGTGGTCTTTTCCGGAAGTTAATTCCGAGGCGGGTAGAGCATTTTGCTAATAAGACGAAATAGGGAAAATTTGGAAAAATGCAGATAGTCACAAATTGGAAATTTGAAGGAAATAAATTATAACTCAAAATCTAGGGATGAGTTTATAATTATCTAGGCATATTTGGAATCAGTGAATTTTTGTCCAGAAGTTGATGATTCCGGAAACGATTTTCGTAATCGGACGCGTTTTTCGAGAAACTTCGGCTGGACCGTTGAAACCCTGAATAGGACCAAAAATTAAGTTAAATTAGATACTTTTGATGAGAAAGTGAAGATCTTCAAAGTTTTGATTTCCAAATTTTGAGATTTTCTGAGATTACGCGAATCGGACACCGATCGGGAAAATTCTGTCGGATCTGGGCATAAAGCAACCTGTGACATCATCATAGATGACATCACAAGCTGCCACCTTGCTCATTTATGTCGACCAAGGGAGTGGATGGCCAAGATCAAGCCATTTCATCCAAGTGCGATCCAACGGTAGGAATTCGCTCTGGTAAAGTGTGAATAGTAACTTCCTAAACTCTATAAATACCCCTTCACCTTCATTTAAAAATTCACACCATTTCTTGAGTGCTTGGCAAAAATCTAGAGAGAGGGAAGAGAGAAGGAGGAGCCGGGGAAATTCTGAAGCGAAGCTCTGAGTAAGTTTTTCGGTACTTAGTCTTAAGTTTCCGTAGTTCTTTCAGTAGTTAGAGTAGAAATGTTAGATTAGTATTTAATCTTTCAAGTATGATTAGATATCATATATTAAGGGTATTTTAGTCTTTAGATTCGAAAATTATGATTGGGTCGAAGTTCTGGCAAAATTTTGGAAAATCGGAGTCAAAGTAACGAAGTGCTGGCAAAATTTCGCCGATTAGGGGTATAGGGGCAAAATGGTAATTTTTACCTAAAATGCCAGTTATGATATCAAATCAGTAATAAATGTGATATTACTCTTATAGGACATCAGAAACCTTGATCTGCTGCCGTTATGCTGTCCAACGTGCCGCTGTCGGACAAACCGCTGTTTTCCGCCAGAAACATCTACGTACGTCAACGGAGGTACGGACGCGTACTGTAACACTAATCTTGTGCGGCTCATATACATATATGTCATAGATACGTTCATATACCGGGGCTCTATTTAGGGTCGTCGTTATACATACAGTTTTATGGGTTATAGCCATAATAATACCGTTTTGAGTTCTTCCTAGCGCTGAGGACACGTGTTTGGATTGTGGCACTGGTTTATGTGCAGGCTATTATTGTTGTGTAGGATTTTACATACGGCTCTGTGCTTATGTTCTGTCCGTGTCACAATCGGGCAATCATGCATCTGCTATATGCTTATGTGATGTTATGCTACTGTTATGTTATGAATATCTGTTGTCTGTATACTGTTGTATTTGGGCATGAGGTTAACCATTACCTGAGATCCAATGCGGTAAATTGGATCTCAGCTATAGCTTCAGGGTCAGGAGGACCACGGATCGGAGATCGAGGCAAGCTCCAGGAGTAGGCTTTCGGCCGGAGATATCTTTATCGCTTTCTGTATTTACTTTTATGAACAGTAGGATCACTGTATTATCATTACTATGTTACACTATGGTTACGTTTTGTTATGAATCAGTTACTCTTTCCCTCCAATGCTCTACTCTGATTAAAAAAAAAAATCCGCTTTAAAAATTGGGATGTTACACTTATTTAGATTACTTTGTTGTAAAATCTTAAGGTTGTGGAACCTTAAGTGTGGGTGTACAATTACAACTTGTAAGGGGGAGTGAGTCCTAGTGAGATGATCACCCGAGTACAAAGTGTGTAATTGTATTGTGATTAAGAGTTAGTGAAATCCCAAGGTGTGCTTGGGGACTAGATGTAGGTCGTTGAGTTAGACCGAACCAGTATAAATTATCTCGTGTTCATTATCCCTTCTCTCAATTTCTGTTTATCGTTCCTTCTGGGTGTGAATTTTTTTAGAAAGGAAATTTTTATAATCACCTATTCACCCCCCTCTAGGTGATATTCCATCTTCAGCTCTACCTTAGTCAAATACAGAGATCAAAGGCATGTCGTGCAAAGATCGACAACAACAATACAAAAACAACATTTCAACAAATCTTCCAACGACTTCAACTTGTGTCTAACAGAAACCTTTTGAGTCTAACAAAATGTTTGAAATCTCTTTACGAATAGTTTGAAGCTCCACCAGCGGTCATTAATGGAGTTCAACTATAAATATGAAGAGCATTCAATTCAGAGCTAACAATTAACGATGATATCATTTATTGCTCATTAATACTTTCGGTATCTTTTGATATTCAATTCTTCGATGATCATATATATCTACTCTGCGAGAGAGTTTTTATCATTAATTGATCTGCTGTAAAATCTCAAGGTAGTGAAACCTTGAGTGTGGTTGTCCGATTACAGTTGTATGGGGGAGTGAATATGGTGAATTACTTTAAGCTTATTGTAGTCGTTGTTGAAAGTTAGTGAAAATATCAAAGGAGTTCTGAAGACTGGACGTAGGTCACGGGTTTAAGACCAAACTAGTGTAATTGTCTCTGCACACTTTGATGATATCCTTCTAACTCTTACCTTGCGATTTAATTATATGTTAAGAATGTTTTAATTTTTATAACTCACCCAATTCACCCCTCTTGGGTGATTCTTTGTGACTAACCGTATCTGAATTAAAAATATTAAATATTTGTATTGTCTAAAATTTGCTCCACACATCAAGTATCTTTGATGAATGGAGGAATTTATAATATTTATATTAGGAAAATATTTACATCAAGTTTCTTATATCCATTTTTTTAAGTTCTCCAATCATATCTGGCCATGTGTCCTATGTTTGAATTATTATCATTTATTATAAATGCATATGAAAAAATAGAATATATGATTATGTGTGATTGGAGAACTTGGTGCAATAGATATAAGAAACTTGATGTATCTTACCGACTTTCTCCATGCTATTTGGAGGAAGAATTTTGATAATTATAAAATATTATATTAATTATTTATTATAAATATTTTTAATTCTTTCTTTTCTAACTCAATATGCAGTAAAAAGTTTTAAATATATATTTAATATGAATGTAATAGAATTTTTTTCCTCTTATTTGACTAAATTATTCTCAAGCTACCTTGGGTGAATTTATTTTATTTATAGACATAATCAATAAATTTTAAAATTTTTATTAAGTTTTATGAACAATGATGAGACTGAGTTAAAAATAAAAAGAGTAAATACCCTTTTAGGTCCCTGGAAAAACACGCTCTACCCATTTTGGTCCTTGAGTAAAAAAAATGTCATTTCGGTCCTTTTTAGGGACTAAAAATGATTTTTTGGGAATTTGTGAGGGATTAAAATGCCCACAAAAAATGACTAAAAGGACTAAAAGGGACATTTTTTTTACTGTTTAAGGACTAAAAATGACTTTTTTTTTACTCAGGGACCAAAATGGGTAGCGCGTGTTATTTCAGGGACCAAAAAGGGTATTTACTCAAATAAAAATTAGAAAAAGTATAGTTCAATGAATTCAATAAAGATTAGGATCTGATTTTTTTTGGCCAACAATGTGAATCTAGAAATCTAAATGTTTTAATTTAATCATAACTTTAATTATTGAAGTTTAAATTTATCTGAAATCGAAAGATAATCATAGAAAATTTTATCATAAATTATAGCTTGATTTTCTTAAATTAAAAAATATAAATATAGTAAAAAAGCCATGACTTCATGCCCATTGAAAGAAAATGATTTTGAAAATTTCTCATAAATCAATTGGAACAAACCCAAGACCTAGCATAAGTTTAATGAACTTCCCACTTATTATTGGAATTTAGAATTTTACAAAATTGATATATTATAACTTCCTAACCATGATCAATTATTTATCTTCAATTGAAAGATCATAAATCAGTAAAAAGTATATAAAATTTATGAATAAGTTTTTGATGCATGATATATCTATTTTAATGTGCCCATCTAGAATTTTTATATATAAATTTATATAATATAAAATAGAATCATGTCTAGAACAAGATATAATAAATGGGAGAGTTGTGCCAAGTTTATTGGTCTCTCCTCAAAATATAATACATGATCATGTCTATTTTTTGTTTTTTGACCATGAGATTTTGATCATTTTATAAAGATTATATATATATATATATATATATATATATATTTATTTATTTTATTTTATTTTATTTTTTTTTTGCGCCCCGCATTGCCAGAGTTCTAAACTAGTTAACTATATAATCCTAAGCCCTTTATGTATATTCTTAATTTTTCTAAATATCAAATAAAAATATTACATTAGAATATAAAAGGAATATGAATACTGAATACTCCCTCCGTCCCTAATTATAGAAGCAAATTACCAGAATTTGAGGAGATTAAGGAAGGAATTTAAATTAGTTAATTATGTGTATTTTCCAAAAATACCCCTCTAGTTGACGTGGTAGTGGGGTTATGGTGGCATTAGCGATGGGTATTTTCAAGGGGACACACACACACACACACACACACACACACACACATATATATATATATATATATATATATATATATATATATATATATATATATATATATATCCTTCTACTGCTTAAACATGTACTTTCTTCTTTCTCGATTCTCAATCTTTGTCTTTTGAGGAAGTTTTGAGGAAATAACTTATTTTATATGCAGCTTGGACGAGAGAGCACATAGGTTATTTCATCTTTTCTGTTTTAATTCTTATATAATTAATTGTTTCTCGATCCGTTAATCTAATGAACAATGTATTCAATTTGCAATTCGATGTTTAAACTGGCACGTAATCTTTTATAAAAAGATTACGTTTTATCATTAGATTTAGCAGAAAAATATATAAAATAAATCAAACGGATATAAAATATCTCTAGATTTAATCTAATATAATTCAAAACGTACAATATGATATATGTATAGTAGTATATCTATAGACTTTTTTTTATGCCGAAATATCTGTAGATTTTATTTGCTGACCCTGGCCAGTTCCTTTGTCGCTCAGTTAACATCAGTCTCGCACATAGCCGCAGTCTATCTCTCACTCTCACCCGTGGTCGGCTTCCTCGATCTCAGTCTCTACTTCATCTCTCCGCTCCTCATTGGAGCAGACAATAATGGAGAACGGCACACCAGATCTTCCCCAAGACATCATCACAAGTATTCTTGTACGACTTTCGGTAAAATCTCTAATCCGATTTCAATGTGTTTGTAAAGATTGGAAGAATATGTTCAAAACCCAATCCTTCATTGCGAAACACCTCCATCATTCTACTCTGCAAAACTCTTTAATTATTGCCGATAATATTATCTCGGAAGGTAATGGTTGGCACCTACGTTTGCTCAATCGTGAAATGCAAGTCTTTGAATTTCATAACACAGATATTATTGACCCCTTAATGCCGGGGTGGGTCTATTCCAGTAATGGCTTGCTTTGTGTGGACCTCCGTGGTAAATCTCAAGATTCACTTTGGTTGTGGAATCCAGCTATTAGAGTGGTCAGACAATTGCCAAAATCTTTTAACCATTTTGAGTATGAGTATTTTTCTGTAGGATTTGGGTTCAGCCCAATCGTTAATGATTACAGGATTGTTAAGCTTTTTTTCTCTGGTGGTTTTGTTGTCCAAGGGAAAGTTTATTCATTAAGGATGGGGTTATGGAGAAAAGTTGAAGTCGGGAACTTAGAGGGTGTATATGGTCTCAGGCTCAGGGCTTTTCCTTGTAATGGAGATATCTTTTGGATTGGACATAAGGAAGATATGGAGAAGCACAGCAAAAATTGTCTTGATTTGATAGTTTCATTTGACATAGCAAAGGAAGTGTTCACATTGATACCATTTCCTACTAGGACTTCTGCCTATGGATCTTTTAATACGCTTGCTAGCTATGAGAGCAAACTAGCTATATTTTTTGGCACTGATATCGAAAATTCTGAATCCTATGTGATTGATATGTGGGTGTTGGAGGAGTGTGCATATCCATCCCGGGAGAGATGGAGTTGGGCTAAAATATATACAAGCAGACCTAATCTATTCCCCAGCTTTATCATTTGGCCTAAGATTATTTATAGAAATGAAATTGTTTGTTTATTGGAAGAATTGCCAAGATACCAAATCCAAGGTGAAGAGGAGAGTTATAAAGGAAAATTTATTTTGTGCAATCTCACTACTGATGAATTCAAACTTTTTGATATCCCAATATGGAGTTGGAGTCTTGGGATTTTTCATTATTTTAGTCTTGCGATTTTGGATTATGTGGAAAGCCTTGTGCTACTTGACAACTTCCATATTTAGGAAATGCTAGTATTTGATACCAAATATTTCTGGTCATATTTGACCTTTTTATAATTTGTAGTTGCTTAGTTTTATTTAGTGTAGTTGCAAGTTTGTGGATTATTTTGGACAAGCCAATCTACCATTGGTTTTACACATATTGAAGGGCGTTGATCCACATACATTAAGTATTTACTCTATTTACCTAAATGCTTTTTTTTTTTTTTTTGGAAATGAAACCACGCACATATTAGTCCTTATCATCACTTACCTCACGTTGAGTTGGATTTTGGTATATGTGTGTATATATTTTCTCGGTTGTTCTAATTCATCGTTGTATCAAATGCTCCATTTCCAATATCAGTAAATCTAAAGGGACAATGCATGGAAGGAAGGCCAACAGCTAAATTCTGGGGCCTTATAAGGAAAATTGTGGGTTATGTGGCTCTTCTTTCATGATGGCTTAATGTTTGATTCCAAATTTTGAAAGTGTTTTTTCTTGAAAAGATGAAGGAAGAGTTCCAGAACAGTGAATTATCCAAAACTCCTACTTTTATTTTCCTTTGTTGTTTTTGGTTGGGTTTAATGTTCATAACCTAGCTCCTAGGGGTGCTTTTCTAAATGCACCATAGTTTTGAGGTATAATTATCAACTTTGGCTACTGCTACTTTGCCTGATGGTTATGCCTTTATCATTTATGACTTGAAATGTGAACCAAAATCTTGACAGTAAACCAAAAAGTAGAAAGTTTGGTGTGACCACTGATACATTAGTTGCAAATTTATAGTATTTCATATTCATAGGTATTTGGAGGCCAAAAAAACAAAAAATACAACACAGAGACAACACACAGTATACTGTCGATCACTAGAAGCCTATTCAGCAAATTACAAGTGGAATGTGAAAGCTGGAATATTACCAAGAGGGGGGGGGTGAATTGGGGATATTAATTTTTCTTCTTAAAACAAAATTAGAGAGGGAAGAAGAGAAAGATAAACACTAGACGATTTATACTGGTTCGGTCCTAATCCTTGACCTACGTCCAGTCCCCAGATACACTCGGGATTCCACTATCTTTCAAGAACAATTACACACTCTGTAAACGAAGGATGATCCTCACACTTTCAGATTCCACTCCCCCTTACAAGTTATAATAAAAGAACCCAATCTCAAAGTCCCAATACTTTGAGTTCCTAACAAGAAATATCAATAGATGAAAAGACTCTCTCTAAGAGTAGATAATCAGAAACACTGAAGAGCAATATGACACAAAATCAGCTGGAAGTACTTGAAGGTATTGAACGAAAGTATTTGGAAGTATTCAATCAAGAACTTTTCTTTTTGCTGTGTACTCGTGTGTGTTTCGCTGGTTGGAGCTTGATGATCATTTTGGAATTCTGGTGTCTTGATGATGAACATAATAACTCCCATGATTGCTGTCAATCTGTTTCACGCGTCTGCATTGTCTGCATCATTGTTCTTGCTTCATTTCAAAACTCTATTCCATTTTTGCAGTTTTAATTTCACTCGTCTGTAGAACTTTGAATTATGTTTATGACCATAATGACAGTAATGAATTCGTTTGTCTGGGTATAACTTCTACGCGTCTTGCATTCTCATTTCTGCATCAATTCGAAGATATATTCCTTAAAACAGAGCACGCGTCGTTTTTCGTCATCCCAATCTGATTCTTCATTATCCTGCACTTTAACTACAATATTCATGACTTACTGAGGTCAATGGTTAAGAATCAAATCATTAAGAATCATATTAAATTGAATTAAATAACAGAATCGTCATCGAGCTTTCGACGGTGCGTCTTAGTTTTCTGCGTCAATACTCGAGTATATGATTTATCATACTCGGGTATATGCATGTGAAGAACATACTCGAGTATATATTTAACATACTCGGGTATATGCATGTGAAGATCATACTCGAGTATATAATTGACATACTCGGGTATATGCGTGTGGCAGAACATTTGATAAACGTACTCGGGTATAAGTGAGTTTTATTATATGTGAACCATACTCGAGTAGGCTCATATCCATACTCGAGTATACTGATAAATTCTGTATTTGATCTGCTAAACCTTCTGATAGCATACTCGGGTATACTTACCTATACTTGAGTATATGTTTCCTGAAACACTTTAAGCAGCTATGTTAGGTATGACTTTCTTGAGTATAATCTTTACATACTTGAGTACATGTTTAGGTCACAAGATCACACTTAATTCAAAACCTTTAAATGATCTTAAGTCTTGTTATCATCAAAACTTTGAGAACTAACATTCTCCCCCTTTTTGATGATGACAACACCTAGATTTATGTTTTGAACTTTGAATTTTGAAATCACTGAAGTAAAAATCAATCAAGATAAGTGATATGGGATTATACAGCAATTTCATACTATCATGTCAGAATTCATAGAGTTCACAAAATGAGACATGAATCATTTCATCAAAGTGCACAAACTCTCCTAGTTCTAGAAGTAGAAACTTAATGACTTTGACATTAACAACTATAAAGAGAAAAACCAGCAAAACATAAAGAAATAATCAGGTAATCAGGCTAGGTAGCTTGATCTGGATCTGGATTTTCTCCCCCTTTGGCATCCATCAAAGAAGGGGATGTGGGAGGCACAGGAGCAGGAACAACTGGAACAGCACTAGGCTGAGTCGCGGAGGTGCTAGTATGTGAGCAATGCAGAAGGTGAGAGTCAATCTGTGCTTGTAGATCCTGGAACCCTTTTCTCATTTCCTCAGCATGTGACTGGAATTTGGCGTCAATGAACTGCATCATCGTCTTCATTTCAAAAGCCATGGATGAAAGCAGTTGGGAGTTCAGGTTCTGATAGTGTTGGATGAAGGGATTGAGAACTTCTTGTACAGCAGTGTTGATTAAGTTCTGAACATTAGCTTGAGTGAGAGGAGGAGAGGTAGAATGAGTGCCTGAGTCAGGAGATTGATTGGCTTCAAGTGGACTAGAGGGAGGGCCTGATTCTGATGGTGCTGATTCTAAGACACTTGGCTCCTTCTTTTTCCCAGTAGCAGTGGTGAAAGAAATCTTCATGAAGTTAAGGTGGTACTTGCCAAACAATCTTGGAAATATAGCTTTGTCATCAGCCAGGAGGTACCAAATATCATGAAATCCTAGGATCTGAGAGACAAGGTTTGGAAAAGGAATTGTAGTTCTCCTTGAAGTGTTAGATAAGAAATGGGTCATTTCAGAAATAATCCACTTTCCCACATTTCGTGGTTCCTTGGCAATGATGGAGGCAAACAGTTCATAGTCTTTATGGACGAAGTGAGTATAACTTTGCCCCTTGTTGACCATGTTACGGGAATAGATGTACCAAATGACTCTATAGGTATCACACATTTGGCTAGGCTTGAATTGCAAAGGTTTTCCATCATACTCTTCATGAGGAAGCAGAAGTTTGAAGCACTCAAACTGAGACAATTTAGGAGGATCATCCGGGACATTGGGAAATCCAAAGAGGTTATTAAGCACCTGTGATGTAATTCTGATTCCCTTTCCTCGGACAGAGGTAATTAACACATGTTCATCATGTTGATGAATTTTCTCTGCTACAAACATGTTGTGATAGAAGACTTTGACAATTTGGGGAGAGTAAGGTGTAGAAAGGCCTAGCAGAGGCATGTAGTGTCTAAACCATGGTGAAAGATCTAGATTGCATTTTGTTCTAAAATCATCTAGATCTAAACGAACAGTAGGACAAAATGATCTGGAGCCATAATTCACAGCAAATGAATTATCAGTTGGAAGAATGAGAGGATCTTGGCACATACCGGGAGGACAATGAAGAACACTGGTTTGTCCAATCAGTTTGGAAGAAAAAGGAGATGCTGGATTCTGTGTAGTAGTACGTCGTTGTGTTCCTCGGATTTTCTGAATCCTATCCTCAATGTTCTTGGAGCGTTGTTCGTGGAATTCTTTATCAGAGCTAGTGAACGATGAGGTACTTGCAGAAGCGATGGATGGTGATTTCGATAGTGACTGGGTTTTGGTTTCTTCTTCACTGGAGCGGAGTGAGTGGACAGAGATTTGTGGTGATTTTGATTGCTGTCGGTAGAATGATCGAGGCCTCTTCGTTAAAGGCTAATCATCGGATTCAGTGGAGGAAGAAGCCATTAGGGTTTTTGTTGGAGGAGATCGTCGGAAAAGAGTGGGTCAACCGGAAAGGAGATCGTCGGAGGTGATGGCGTCGTGGAGGGAAAAACTGAAATTTGAAAAAGTCGGAGAGAGGAGAAGGAAAGTATGTGCGAGTATGTGGGAGTATGTGGTGAAAAAGGAGTAGAGATTTAAACCGATGAGTAACTCTCTGGAAATTACCAGAATACCCAGTTCATACTCGAGTATGACTTATGCGTACTCGAGTATGCTACCCTTTTCTGCTAAATAATGACATGCTATTTTTCCCACATATGAAGACTAAGATTAATATCAAAATACCTCATTTCAAGTATGTTTTGTGAATACTTGAGGTTTTTTTTTTTTTAATTGTCAAAATGATCTTGAACATCAGATGAGTGAGATTGTGTCAGGTGATGATGTACAGTACTCGAGTATGTCATTGGGCTACTCGAGTATGATCCCTTGGTAGTAGCTTCCTTCATTGGTAGTACTCGAGTATAACATTGGTCTACTCGAGTATTGACAGTATGTGTTGTTTTTCACTGAGCATCCTGCAAAACAAACAACTAGATACTCCGATGCTTAAGTTAGTTCCCACATAATCAAAAACAAAGTAAACAATTTTCAGACTACTTACAATTCATTGGGATTTACCATTCCCAATTCTCTTCTAATGAAATTGAATTGTTCCTTGGCCAAAGGTTTGGTGAATATGTCAACAAGTTGCAAGTGTGTTGGGATGAACATGACTTTAACATCCTTCTTTTGAACATGATCTCTGATGAAGTGGTGTCTCACATCAATGTGCTTAGTTCTTGTATGTTGTACGGGATTCTTTGCCAAGCTTATTGTGCTTGTGTTGTCACACAGGATGGGGATTTCTTTGAGATAGACTCCCAAGTCTGATAATTGCTGTTTTAGCCAAAGAACTTGTGCACAACAGCTTGAGGCAGCAACATACTCAGCTTCTGTGGAGGAGACAACTACGTAGTCATTTCTTACTAAACCATGATACAAGTGAACCTCCAAAGAACTCGCATTGCCCACTTGTGCTTTTACGTCGGTTTGTAGCCGGCATGATCGAATCTGAATAGGTGTCAAGAACTCTTGTTGTCCTTTAGGAAACCACAATCCTAGTTCCTTTGTATCGATAGATAACGAAAGATCCTTTTAACATGTTCAGCATGAGATTCTTTGGGAGCTGATTGAAACCTTGCACACATTCCCACACTAAACTGAATGTCAGGACGACTTGCTGTTAGGTAGAGCAATGATCCAATCATTCCTCTATATTTTGTGATGTTGAAGTCTTTGCCCTTTTCTTCATCTGCATCCAAAGATGCTGTTGAGCTCATCGGGGTGTCAGCACCGTTGCAGTGTTCCAATCCAAACTTCTTGAGTAGATCATGTAGGTACTTGGTTTGTGATATGAAGTTCCATCCTTTCTTTGCTTGATTTGTAGACCAAGAAAGTATTTTAACTCTCCCATCATTGACATCTCAAATTCATTCTGCATTATCTTTGAAAATTCTTCACACAAAGCATCATTAGTAGCACGAAAGATAATGTCATCAACATAAATTTGAACAATTAAAATTTCATTTAACTTGTTAGTTTTGATGAACAGTGTTGTATCTGCCTTGCCTCTAATAAACCCTTGATCTAATAGAAATTTACTTAGTCTTTCATACCATGCTCTAGGGGCTTGTTTGAGACCATATAAGGCTTTCTTTAATCGATACACACGGTCTGGATGATGTTCATTTTCAAAACCAGGAGGTTGTTCAACATAAACTTCCTCTTGAATAAAACCATTAAGAAAAGCACTTTTGACGTCCATTTGATAGAGTTTGAAATCTTTAACACAGGCAAAGGCTAGAAGAACTCTTATAGCTTCCAGTCTAGCTCTTTGGAGCAAAGGTTTCTTCATAGTCGATTCCTTCTTCTTGATTGTAACCTTTAGCCACTAATCTAGCTTTGTTACGAACAATGATTGCAGATTCATCTCGTTTGTTCTTGAATACCCATTTGGTGCCAATGACCGGATGGTCCTTGGGCCTAGGTACCAAATCCCAAACTTGATTTCTATCAAACTGGTGTAATTCCTCTTGCATTGCTATCACCCAATCATTGTCTGAAAGGGCTTCAACAACTTTGGAGGGTTCAATTTGAGAAATAAAAGCAGAAAAGGTTACTTCATTTAAAGTACTTTTTCTTGTTCTTACTCCTTGATTCACATCGCCTATTACTTGATCTAAAGGATGATTTCTAATAAACTTCCAAGCTTTAGGCTGTGATGAGCTAGAATTTTCACAAACAATTTGAGGTTCAGTTTCAAAAACGTTTTCAGGATTTTCAATTGTAGCAGGAGTAGTTTTTGAAAAGAACTGATTTTTGAAATCATTTTCTCCATCATCATCCAGAACCATCTTAGATTTAGATTCACAAAATACAACATGCATAGATTCTTCAACAATACGAGTACGAGTATTAAATGAAAATGAAAGGAAATCACCAAGAGGGGGGTGAATTGGGGATTTTAAATCTTTTATAATAACTTTGCACCCAAGCTGAAGCTTAAACGTAAAGAGATAGGGAAGAAGAGCTTGACACAGAAAGTTTATCCTGGTTCGGTCTAAACTCTTGACCTACGTCCAGTCCCCAGACTCTCTGGGTTTTTCTACTATCACTTATCTCAGATACACACTCTGTACTCAAGGATTATCCTCTCTCTAGGATACACTCCCCCTTACAAGTTGTAATCTGAAATCCCAATCTCCAAGTCCCCTTGACTTGAGATTTTTACAATGAATGAATAATTTGTATAAAAGCTCTCTCACGAGAGAAGATAATGATAAACACTGAGGCTCTTTGTATATCAAAATACAATACAGAAAGAAAACTGAATGTATAAGAACTCTTGAGCTTGCTTTTCGTTTCTGCTTAATCTTTCGTGTGTTTCGAAGTTTGTAATCAGCTCCTTATATAGTGGTGAGTTGTTATGTGACCGTTACTTCTCAACCTTGCATGTTCTTCATTTGAATTTCAGTTTGATGAGGATTATAGCTGTTGGGTTCTGAATTTCGGCTGATAAATTCCTGGACGCGTGAAATCATTATGCCTTCTGATTCTTCGCGCTAATTCAATGGTTGGTTTGATCCAACTAAATACCTGAAACATTCTCAATATAGAGTGGTTAAAATATACAAAATGAATGCAATAAATTCGTATAAACATGGTAAGTTTGTAGTTTAAAACAATCAGGATGAAACCAGTAACGATCATTTTTCCTTTCGTCTTAAACTCGAGTTCGCCAAGTCAGGCTCGAGTTCGTAAGGCAATTTAGAGTATCTGGTTTATCTTCTGTGAGAGCAAACTCTGGAGTTTGATGTAAACTCTGGAGTTTGTATATTGTTTCACCATGTGAACTCGAGTTCACGAAGGTAGGCTCGAGTTCAGATGATCTCTAAGTTTTTTGTCGTATGAGCACCTGGAGTAATATCTCTCATTTTAAACAGGCTCGAGTCCATTAGTGATTAGGCTCGAGTTTAACACTATTCATGCCTAAGAGTTTTGGTTACTCGAAAGAGTGGACTGGAGCATGAGTACAAACTCTGGAGTTTGTACACTTGTTTTTCTTTCTTCAGATGAAGGGCTCGAGTTCATATTCTTAGGCTCGTGGAGTTTGTAAAGAAGGAAAAACTTGGGAGCTCTCTGCCAAGGGAAAACTCGAGCTTGACATAACAGGCTCGAGTTTACCTATTTTGTAAACTCTTCTTCGTTTGTCAAACCATAGAGTAAACTCTACACAAAAGTATTAGGCTCGAGTCCATATACTTGGGCTCGAGTGTTCATCAATTTATAGCCATAGAAACAAGTGAACTCTACTCAAAAAGAATAAACTCTGGAGTTTAAAGAGATACAATTTAATTAGAAAATCTTCCCGCCATGGGCAAACTCGAGCTTGTCTATACAGGCTCGAGTTTTACTCGTTTGTAAACTCTTTATTACTATATCATGAGGGTTTAGGCTCGAGTTTATTTACTCAGGCTCGAGTTCGTTATTGCTTATTTAAGCTCGAGTTTTGAGGTGACAGAATGATTTTGACTCTTTTGTCATTTAAAAAACATTCGTACTTGTTTACAATTGTTATTAATCATCAAAACACATAGAGAACTAACATTCTCCCCCTTTTTGATGATGACAACACTTGTAAACAATTAACTCCTTTAAAAAAACATTGTTTTGATCATTTGAAATCATTGAAGCATAAGTGTTCAATGTAAATGCATCAGAATTAGATTTTAACATTGTAAACATTGATTCTATCAGAGTTAGCAGCTTGACATAAATCATAACACATATTGTCATTGCATAAGCTAAAACATTCAACGGTTTACAAAATGACATTTAGAGTTTCATACATATATCTTAAAAACAAATGACAGCTTGACAACTTGACTCTTCCTTCTTCACTTCAACTCTTCTCCCCCTTTGTCATCATCGAAAAGTGGAGGATTAGATGAGATAGAGGTTGACTGAAGAATGGGATCATGGGTAGATGGTTCAGGGGCTATGGAGGTTGGGATTGGTTCAGAAGTAGGTGGAGGTGCCGAAGAGCTAGGTCCAACAGAATTGATGGACTGATTTGCTAAGATTTTGTCCATTTTGTCATGGAGGCTGGACATAGACACCAAAATAGTGGAGATGCTCACTGAGTGATCTCCAATTTGATCCCCGAGACCTTGCACTTTCTCTTTGATTATCTCATGTTCAAGAATGAGATCTTCTTGTGCATCAGAGAACTCCTCATATCCTTTCTTGATTGTTGTGAATCCTGATTCTATCTTGGAAGAAAGATCAGAAACAACTTGGTCAATGTAAGACTTGATTCTTTCATCCAAATCAGAGGGAAAGGATTGTGGTGGAGGTGGTGCACTCTGAGCTTCTTGAACTCTAGATTGAGTAGCTCTGGTTTTAGCAGGTCTTGAGGGTGCTCTGGAATGATCACTTCCTTGATCAAAGCTTATCCTCATTAAATTGAGGATATGCTGGCCAAACTTTGCTGGTTTTTCAGGTTTCTCATTGGCCGGTAGATACCATACCCTTTCATGGAACATAATTACTGAAATGAGACTGGCAAAGGGTATCTGGGATGTTTTTCTTCCATGGAAACGAAATTTAAACATCTCTTTGAAGATCCAATCTCCTATGTTATGAGGGACTTGATCTATGATAGAGGCAAAAATAGGGAAGTCCTTTTTGGCAAAGTGAGTGAAATTGCCTCCCTTTTGTACTAAGTTCCTAGTGTATATATACCAAGCAGCTCTTTGCTTAGGAGGCATTGATACTGGAGTGAAATCCAGAGTCTCTAAAGCATCAGGTACAGGCTCATCGGGTCTGAGAAGTGAGAATATCTGCCTATTTGTATAATTTGGGGAAGCAACAGGAGGAGGATTTTGGATTTGGAGGAGGGAATTAAGGTATGCAGCAGTGATGGTTATCTGTTTTCCTCTAATAGATGTGGTAATCCTTTCCTCAACCAAATTTCTATCTTCATCCAATAAATTATCACTTTGCATACAATAGTAAAAGGTTTTTACAAAGGATGAACTATATGAAGCTCTAATGGATATGAGAGGTTCGAATTGCCTAAGCCAGTGGGTAAGATCAAGGTTACATTCTTCTTTTAAGACATCTAGATTGACATACACAGAAGGGCAAAAACTCTTAGACTCAAAATTTTCTTGAAATCGTATGGCATCCTCACCATATAGAGTGACATCCTCACTAGAGAATCCTTTGGGGATGGAGGAATGATTGTAAATTTCAAATAAGGCTGGGTTTTCTCTAGATACCTGAGGAACAGAGTGTTGTTGGTGATGGGAGGATGATTGAGCTTGAGAGCTAGTTTGATTAGTTGTGGTCTTTCGAGACCTATGTATCTGTTCTTTGCCCCTTCGAGGTGGTGTGCCAGCAGTTGAAGCTCTCTTTGGGGTATTCATCTTGACTGTGGTTATTGGAGTGGCTTGGGTAACGGGAATACCAGGAATTTGCTTGTCAATTCCATGCTTGAATCGTTTGGGAAACGATTTTACCCTGGGAGGACGCTGAGAGATTTGTGGTTGATCAGTGTGTGGTTCTTGAGGATTAGAGGATTTGGAATCTTGAGTTGCAGATCGTTTGGACGCCATGTGCTCTGTTTTTCGTTTGAGGAGATTGAGAGAAATTTTTGGGAGAAATTAGGTTTAGGCTCGAGGGAGAGATAGAGTGAAGACGAAAAGTCAGGTTTTTAAAGAGGTTTTATCGACGCAAACTCGAGTTCTTAAGTTTAGGCTCGAGTTTGTGTAAAGTTACTTACCTGGAATTCAAGAGTGTATGTGTGAACCCTTGAAGTTTCTTGCTAGGCTCGAGTCGATCACTTTGTAGGCTCGAGTCTGTCAACATCTCGGAGATGAGTTGCTCTCTGTCTCCCGCGAACTCGAGTCCGTTCACTAATAGGCTCGAGTCTGTCAAGATCTCTGAGATGAGTTGCTCTCTGTCTCCCGTGAACTCGAGTCCGTTCACTAATAGGCTCGAGTTTGGCGACCTGATAGTTGCATTTCTTGCTGGTTCTTTCGAGCTCGAGTCTATCTTTGGTAGGCTCGAGTTTGTGACAACTTTACTTGCAGTTTGGGATTTTGATTTCAATGTACATCCTGCACAAAACATATCTACATACTCCGATGCTTAAGTTAGTGGATAATAATCATTTAAAAAACATAACTAACATTTGAATTACTTACAACTCATTGGGATTTACCATTCCCAATTCTCTTCTTATGAACACAAATTGTTCTTTTGCTAGTGGTTTGGTGAAGACATCAGCGAGTTGTAAGTGAGTTGGAATGAACATGACTTTGACATCCTTCTTTTGAACGTGATCTCTTATGAAGTGATGTCTGACATCAATATGTTTGGTTCTGGTGTGTTGAACAGGATTTTTTGCCAAACTTATTGTACTTGTGTTGTCACAAAAAATTGGGATTTCTTTGAGATGGACTCCCAAATCACACAATTTTTGTTTGAGCCAAAGAACTTGAGCACAGCAACTTGAGGCAGCAACATACTCAGCTTCAGTGCTGAACCAAGATACTAATGAACCTCCAAAGAACTCACATTGACCACTTGTGCTTTTTCTGTCAGTCTTGTATCCTGCATGATCTAAATCAGTATAAGCTACTAGGTGTTCAGGTTGATCTTTGGGAAACCATAGTCCAAGAGTCTTTGTATCAGCAAGATATCTAAAAATTCTTTTAACATGTTCAGCATGAGACTCCTTGGGGGCAGATTGGAATCTAGCACACATTCCAACACTGAATTGAATATCTGGGCGACTTGCTGTAAGATAGAGTAATGATCCAATCATTCCTCTATATTTAGTGATGTTGAAGTCAGTCCCCTTTTCATCAGCATCCAGAGTTGCAGTTGAACTCATTGGAGTATCTGCTCTATTACAGTCAACTAGACCATATTTTTTCAATAGATCTTTCAAATACTTGGTCTGGGAAATGAAGATTCCATCATGGCGTTGCTTGATTTGAAGTCCAAGGAAATAATTAAGTTCTCCCATCATGGACATTTCAAATTCTCCCTGCATTGTCTTGGCAAATTCTTCACACATGGTATCATTAGTAGCACCAAAAATAATGTCATCAACATAAATTTGAACTATTAAGACATCACCAAGTTTATTCTTCTTTATAAAGAGAGTTGTATCTGCTTTTCCTCTAACAAATCCTTGATCAAGAAGGAAAGTGCTTAACCTCTCATACCAAGCTCTAGGAGCTTGTTTAAGACCATATAAGGCTTTCTTGAGGTGATAAACATGATCTGGATGATGTTCATTTTGAAAACCTGTAGGTTGTTCAACATAAACTTCCTCCCGTATAAAACCATTTAAAAAGGCGGATTTTACATCCATTTGAAAAAGTTTGAATCCTTTAACACAAGCAAAGGCTAGAAGAACTCTTATAGCTTCCAATCTTGCTACTGGAGCATAAGTTTCTTCATAATCAATTCCTTCTTCTTGATTATAGCCTTTTGCAACTAGCCTTGCCTTATTACGAATGATTATGGCGGATTCATCACATTTATTCTTGAATACCCATTTAGTACCAATGACCGGATGGTCTTTAGGTCCTGGTACCAAGTCCCAAACTTGGTTTCTTTCAAATTGATGTAACTCCTCTTGCATTGCTATAACCCAATCATTGTCTGAAAGGGCTTCATCAATTTTAGAGGGTTCAATTTTTGAAATAAAAGCTGAAAAAGTAACTTCATTCAAAGTACTTTTTCTGGTTCTTACTCCTTGATTTGCATCACCTATCACTTGATCCAGAGGATGACTCCTACCGTATCTCCATGATTTTGGTTGAGTTTGAACACTTGTTTTCACAAGCATTTTCACAATGTTTTTCGGTTTAATCATCTTGCAAATCTTTCTCAGTATTTATTGAAACAGAGGTTTGGTTTGTAACAGGAAAATCATCGTCATCCAAGGACTTGTTAGATTTGGTTTCACAGAAAACAATATGCATAGATTCTTCAACAGTGTGATTACGGGTATTATAAACTCTATATGCTTTACTTCTACTTGAATAACCCAAGAATATACCTTCATCAGCTTTGGAATCAAATTTTCCCAAGCTGTCCTTACCATTATTGTGGATGAAACATTTACATCCAAAGATATGTAAGTGAGCTAAGTTGGGTTTTCTTCCTTTGTAGAGTTCATAGGGAGTTTTGTCCAATTTCTTCCGAAGATATGCCCTGTTTGATATGTAACAAGCAGTGCTCATAGCATCAGCCCAAAACACTTGAGATGTTTGGTTCTCATTTAGCATTGATCTTGCCATTTCAGGAGGTCTATTAGTTGATATTTCTGTTTTCGACTTGAAAGAAGATTTGGTTTGTTTACCTTTTTGACATGCATCACAAATCATATCATTTTTAAAAGAAAGTTTTGGTAGACCAATAACCAATTCCTTTTTCTGTAGTTTATCAAGTTGAATCATATTGACATGTCCTAAACGTTTATGCCATAACCAACTTTCATCTAAGTTACTAACAAAACATTTTTCGAATCAGAATTGTTTTTAGACAGATTAAGAGTATAACAATTACCTTCTCTTGGAGCTCTGAATAATGCTTTGGATTTAATACTATCTAAAGAGAGGGCATCCTTACTTACAATCAAACATTCTTCTGAATCAAAGATAACTAGATTTCCTTTGTCCGTGCTTTGACTCACACTGAGGAGGTTGTGACATAATCCATCCACAAGATAAACATCTTTGATTTGAGGTCCATTGCTATTTCCAATTTTGCCAATGCCAGCAATTCTTCCGGACTCATTTCCACCAAATGTTACCTTGCCACCTTCCTTATGTTTGATTGAAGCAAATTTGGATTGGTCTCCAGTCATATGTCTTGAGCATCCACTGTCAATGTATCACTTATTGGGATTTGATGCTCTAAGACAAATCTGCATAAGAAGAGATATCATCTTTTAGGTACCCAATATTCTTTGGGTCCTTTTGGGTTAGTTTTGTGTCTTAGGAATCATAGAGGATCCCTTAGGCACCCATTGATAGTTTCCTATAGGTTTAATTGATCTATCTTTCTTATGAAAACATGAAGAAGTAGTATGACCTTTTCTATTACAATAGTTGCAATGTGCAAAAGGATTTGAGGTATGGACATATTTTTGAAAATAATTCATGTAAGATCTTTGTCCATGTTTCTTTTTGCCTTTCTTTTTGTCATAATCAGGCTTGTAACCAATTCCTGATTTGTCATTTGTAAATCTTTGTTGTTTCAAAATTACCTCAAGTATTTCACTTCCTCTAGTGAATTTTTCAAGAGTTTTTGTAAGGTATTCATTTTTCTTTTCAGAATAGAACATTCATCACATATGATATTTTCAGGAACTGAAAGATTTTCTACTTTTTGTTCAAGTGTTGTATTCTTCCTTTTTAAAACAAAATATTTTTCAGCAAGTTCATCAAATTCATTTTGAACAAGTTTGTATTCAGTAGACAATTCATTATAAGTTGGTTTTCTAACATGATTAGAACAGGTAGAGTTTTCCTTTTCACAAGCTGAGATAGGTGTAGGAATCGTTTGAACTTGTTCTTCTAATAATTTGATTTTTCTTTTTGAAAATAATAGTTCTTTTGCAGTTTTCTTAAATTCAGTATAAAGAGAATCATATGTTGAAGATAATTCATCATAAGGTAAATCAGAATTACTTACCTCTTCGTTGTCTGATTCCTCTTGAGCCACAAGGCGTAGATTGGCACTTTGTTCCTCTTCGCCTCATCTTCATCGATGTTTGTTGCCCCATATAGCTGATACATAAGCTCTTTTCTTGAACTTATTGAATTTCTTCTCTTTGTTTTTCAGCTGAGGACATTCTGATGTGATGTGGCCTGGTTTCTCACATTCATAGCATATAATTGGTTTCTTAGTTTCTGTGCTAGAATTCCCTTTGTGAAACCTTTTGTGAGATTGGTCCTTTTTGTAGAATTTCTTGAATCTTCGGACCATCATTCCTAGCTCACCATCTTCATCTTCATCTTCTTCATCGTCATCTGATTTTACCTCTTTGATGGTTTTAAGAGCTATACCCTTGTTCTTGACATTGATGTCATTTAGTCCTTTCTTGAATTTGATCTTCCCCTCATATTCGTAAAGGTCGCCAAATAATGCTGCTACAGAGGCCATTGATTCGCCTCGAGATTCTTCAATTTTCGTGACCTTGGCTTCCCATTCCTTGGTGAGAATATTTAGTATTTTCCTCACTTGGGCAGGTTGTTCATATTCTTTTCCCAAGGCAATGAGTTGATTGATCAAAGTGAGTGAATCGAGTTGAAATTCACCAATAGATTCTCCGGGCTTCATCTCGCAATAGATCATATTCATCATGAGAGTATTGATACGATTTTCTTTGATCGCAGCTGTTCCTTCATGAGCTATTTCAAGAGCATCCCACATTTGTTTAGCAGATGGCAAAGTGCAGATTCTGAAATACTCTTTTTGGCCAAGAGCACTTTGCAGCATGTGGATTGCCTTCATGTTGAGAGTGACTTGCTTCTTATCATTGTCATCGTACTCTTCTTATTTCTTGGGAGTTCTGATGTCAGCTACAACTGAGGAAGGAACATAGTTTCCTTTCTTAAAGACCCTCCACAATCCAAACTCAGAGGCCATTACATAGACCCTGAACTTGGCCTTCCAGAATGAGTAGTGTTCTCCATTGAAACCTGGGGGTCAGTTGATTGAGGCTCCATCGGGTAGAATTCCTTCCATTGGATCTTTGTGTCTAGGATGTTAATCCTTCAAATTGACAACCAGGCTCTGATACCAAATGAAAATGAAAGGAAATCACCAAGAGGGGGGTGAATTGGGGATTTTAAATCTTTTATAATAACTTTGCACCCAAGCTGAAGCTTAAACGTAAAGAGATAGGGAAGAAGAGCTTGACACAGAAAGTTTATCCTGGTTCGGTCTAAACTCTTGACCTACGTCCAGTCCCCGACTCTGGGTTTTTCTACTATCACTTATCTCGATACACACTCGTACTCAAGGATTATCCTATCTCTAGGATACACTCCCCTTACAAGTTGTAATCAAATCCCAATCTCCAAGTCCCCTTGACTTGAGATTTTTACAATGAATGAATAATTTGTATAAAAGCTCTCTCACGAGAAGATAATGATAAACACCGAGGCTCTTTGTATATCAAAATACAATACGTAAAGAAAACCGAATGTATAAGAACTCTTGAGCTTGCTTTTCGTTTCTGCTTAATCTTTCGTGTGTTTCGAAGTTTGTAATCAGCTCCTTATATAGTGGTGAGTTGTTATGTGACCGTTACTTCTCAACCTTGCATGTTCTTCATTTGAATTTCAGTTTGATGAGGATTATAGCCGTTGGGTTCTGAATTTCGCCGATAAATTCTGGACGCGTGAAATCATTATGCCTTCGATTCTTCGCGCTAATTCAATGGTTGGTTTGATCCAACTAAATACCGAAACATTCTCAATATAGAGTGGTTAAAATATACAAAATGAATGCAATAAATTCGTATAAACATGGTAAGTTTGTAGTTTAAAACAATCAGGATGAAACCAAGAACGATCATTTTCCTTTCGTCTTAAACTCGAGTTCGCCAAGTCAGGCTCGAGTTCGTAAGGCAATTTAGAGTATCTCGGTTTATCTTCGTGAGAGCAAACTCGGAGTTTGATGTAAACTCTGGAGTTTGTATATTGTTTCACCATGTGAACTCGAGTTCACGAAGGTAGGCTCGAGTTCAGATGATCTCTAAGTTTTTGTCGTATGAGCACTGAGTAATATCTCTCATTTTAAACAGCTCGAGTCCATTAGTGATTAGGCTCGAGTTTAACACTATTCATGCCTAAGAGTTTTGGTTACTCGAAAGAGTGGACTGGAGCATGAGTACAAACTCTGGAGTTTGTACACTTGTTTTTCTTTCTTCAGATGAAGGGCTCGAGTTCATATTCTTAGGCTCGAGTTCAGCTTAATTTATTCCATGGCTTATTGAAGTGAACTGGAGGTTTGAACTTAAACTCTGGAGTTTGTAAAGAAGGAAAAACTTGGGAGCTCTCTGCCAAGGGAAAACTCGAGCTTGACATAATGTGCTCGAGTTTACCTATTTTGTAAACTCTTCTTCGTTTGTCAAACCATAGAGTAAACTCTACACAAAAGTATTAGGCTCGAGTCCATATACTTGGGCTCGAGTGTTCATCAATTTATAGCCATAGAAAAAAATTAAACTCTACTCAAAAAGAATAAACTCTGGAGTTTAAAGAGATACAATTTAATTAGAAAATCTTCCCGCCATGGGCAAACTCGAGCTTGTCTATACAGGCTCGAGTTTTACTCGTTTGTAAACTCTTTATTACTATATCATGAGGGTTTAGGCTCGAGTTTATTTACTCAGGCTCGAGTTCGTTATGCTGAAAATATCCTGATGAGCTCTCTGTTTGCAGAAAACTCGAGTTTGCTTATTTAAGCTCGAGTTTTGAGGTGACAGAATGATTTTGACTCTTGTCATTTTAAAAACATTCGTACTTGTTTACAATTGTTATTAATCATCAAAACACATAGAGAACTAACATTAAAGACTCTATATGCTTTGCTTCTGTTAGAATAACCAAGAAATATACCTTCATCAGATCTAGAATCAAACTTACCTAGATTGTCCTTACCATTATTATGTATGAAGCACTTACAGCCAAAGATACGTAGATGAGACAGATTTGGTTTTCTTCCTTTGTAGAGCTCATAAGGTGTTTTATCCATCTTCTTTCTCATATAAGCTCGGTTTGATATATAACTGGCCGTGCTCATTGCATCCGCCCAAAAGACCTGTGATGTTTGGTTTTCATTTAGCATAGTACGGGCCATTTCAGTAAGTACACGATTCTTCCTTTCAACCACACCGTTCTGTTGTGGTGTTCTTGGAGCTGAGAAGTTATGGTCAATTCCGTGAGCATCACAAAATTCTTGAAAGGCTTGATTTTCAAATTCTCCTCCATGGTCAGTTTGGATAGCTTTGTCAATAGGAAGATCATCTTTCTTGATAATGAGACATTCTTCTGAGTCAAATATAATCCAATTATCTTTGTCAGCACTTTGACTTACGCTTAGGAGATTGTGGTTGAGACCTTCTACCAAGTAGACATCTTTGATCATGGGTCCTTCTTTTGTGCCAATTTCACCAATTCCAGTGATTTTTCCTGATTGGTTGCCTCCAAAAGTGACCTTACCACCATCCTTTGATTTCATTGCAATAAATTTGGCTTGATCCCCTGTCATATGTCTGGAGCATCCACTGTCAATATACCACTTGTTGATTCTTGATGCTCTCAAACAAATCTGCAAAAACAAATTTAGGTTTTAGGTACCCATCTTTTCTTGGGTCCTTTGGGGTTAGGTTGAGTTATAGGAACATAGATTCCTTTTGGTATCCATTGATAATTGCCAACAGGTTTATTTCTTTTATCCTTTTTATGAAAACAGGAAGAAGTACTATGTCCTTTTCGGTTACAGTAATTACAATAAGCAAAAGGATTTGATGTGTGAACTGATTTCTGAAAGTAGTTCAAATATGATTTTTCACCTATTTTCTTCTTTCCTTTCTTTTTGTCAAGAGTAGGATTATATCCTATGCCTGATCGATCATTGGTAACCCTTTGATCTTTTAGAATAACATTTAGCATTTCACTACCTTTAGTGAATTTTTCAAGAGTTTTTGTAAGATACTCATTTTTCTTTTCCAGAATAATGCATTCATCACATATGAGATTTTTTGGAGAAGAAAGATTTTCTACTTGCTGTTCAAGAGTTATATTCTTCTTTTTCAAAGTAAGATATTTTTCAGCAAGTTCATCAAACTCATTTTGAACAAGTTTGTATTCAGTAAATAGTTCATTATAGGTAGATATTGTATCATTATTAGAACAAGCAGAATTTTCACAATTTGAAACTAGAGGTGAGGTTTTTGTTTGTTGTTTAAGCAATTTGTTTTTCTTTCTAGAAGTAATGAGTTCCCTTGCAATCTTTTTAAATTCAGAATGTAGTTCATTATATTCAGAAAGTAATTCATCATAGGTAGGATCACATACCTCTTTTTCGTTGTCTTGTTGTTCTTCTTCTTCTGCCACCAAGCAGACGTTGGCAACTTCTTCTTTCTCCTCATCTTCTTCTTCGTCTGAGGAGCTGTCTCCCCATATGGCAGACACATAAGCCTTCTTTCTGAATCGACTGAAATTTTTCTTTTTCTCTTTGTCCTTCAATTCTGGACATTCTGATTTGAAGTGTCCTGGTTTCTCACACTCGTAACAGATGACTTGAGCTTTATCATTTTTATTGTTTAAGTTTCCTTTTTGAAATTTATTTTTAAAACCCTGATCCTTTTTATAAAACTTCTTAAATCTTCGTACGAACATGGCTATTTCTTCATCTTCCTCATCATCTTCGGTTTTGCTTTCTTTTTCTTTTATAGAGTTTAGAGCAATACCTCTGCTTTTGCTAGTGTTGGCGTCACTCAAGTTTTTCTTGAATTTCAACTTACTCTCGTATTCTGACAGGCTTCCAAATAGGGCTGCAACTGAAGCCATTGATTCTCCACGGGATTCTTCTATTGCTGTAACTTTAGCTTCCCAGTATCTCTTTTGCGGTAGGAAGATTACATACCCTAAGTACTCCTTTTACCGAGAGAACTTTGCAACATCGGGATAGCTTTGCTGTTGAGAGTGATGTGTTTCATGTCAGTGTCATTGAACTCATCCTCTGTTTTGGGAATGACAGTTTCTCCTTCCTTCTTTGTAGGAATGTAATTTCCTCTTTCAAATACTCGCCAGAGACCATACTCAGAAGCTTGCACGTACACCTTGAATTTTGCTTTCCAGAATGAGTAATGTTCTCCGTTGAATCCTGGAGGCCGATTAATTGAAGCACCATCAGGCAAAATTCCTTCCATGATCTTATCTCGAGATGTTAAGCCCAACTGAGACACCTTTGCTCTGATACCAAATGAAAGCTGGAATATTACCAAGAGGGGGGGGTGAATTGGGGATATTAATTTTTCTTCTTAAAACAAAATTAGAGAGGGAAGAAGAGAAAGATAAACACTAGACGATTTATACTGGTTCGGTCCTAATCCTTGACCTACGTCCAGTCCCCAGATACACTCTGGGATTCCACTATCTTTCAAGAACAATTACGCACTCTGTAAACGAAGGATGATCCTCACACTTTCAGATTCCACTCCCCCTTACAAGTTGTAATAAAAGAACCCAATCTCAAAGTCCCAATACTTTGAGTTCCTAACAAGAAATATCAATAGATGAAAAGACTCTCTCTAAGAGTAGATAATCAGAAACACTGAAGAGCAATATGACACAAAATCAGCTGGAAGTACTTGAAGGTATTGAACGAAAGTATTTGGAAGTATTCAATCAAGAACTTTTCTTTTTGCTGTGCACTCGTGTGTGTTTCGCAAACTGATCCTTCTTGTATTTATACTGGTTGGAGCTTGATGATCATTTTGGAATTCTGGTGTCTTGATGATGAACATAATGACTCCCATGATTGCTGTCAATCTGTTTCACGCGTCTGCATTGTCTGCATCATTGTTCTTGCTTCATTTCAAAACTCTATTCCATTTTTGCAGTTTTAATTTCACTCGTCTGTAGAACTTTGAATTATGTTTATGACCATAATGACAGTAATGAATTCGTTTGTCTGGGTATAACTTCTACGCGTCTTGCATTCTCATTTCTGCATCAATTCGAAGATATATTCCTTAAAACAGAGCACGCGTCGTTTTTCGTCATCCCAATCTGATTCTTCGTTATCCTGCACTTTAACTACAATATTCATGACTTACTGAGGTCAATGGTTAAGAATCAAATCATTAAGAATCATATTAAATTGAATTAAATAACAGAATCGTCATCTGAGCTTTCGACAGTGCGTACTGGTTTTCTGCGTCAATACTCGAGTATATGATTTATCATACTCGGGTATATGCATGTGAAGAACATACTCGAGTATATATTTAACATACTCGGGTATATGCATGTGAAGATCATACTCGAGTATATAATTGACATACTCGGGTATATGCGTGTGGCAGAACATTTGATAAACGTACTCGGGTATAAGTGAGTTTTATTATATGTGAACCATACTCGAGTAGGCTCATATCCATACTCGAGTATACTGATAAATTCTGTATTTGATCTGCTAAACCTTCTGATAGCATACTCGGGTATACTTACCTATACTTGAGTATATGTTTCCTGAAACACTTTAAGCAGCTATGTTAGGTATGACTTTCTTGAGTATAATCTTTCCATACTTGAGTACATGTTTAGGTCACAAGATCACACTTAATTCAAAACCTTTAAATGATCTTAAGTCTTGTTATCATCAAAACTTTGAGAACTAACAGAATGATTTCAAAGACTGACATGTCAGTGTTATTTATCATCCACTTCCAATGTTGCCCCTAAAATGGCAATCTTTTAAATGCTCTTTATCCTCCAGCAGAGAAAATATACACTCCTGCATTGTTGATTCCAATTATTTTTAAGCAAAAAGTTTCTCAAATAGATATTTTTCTGCAGTTTTTTCGTTTATTGTTTTTTTTGGGTGAAAATTGGTGCTCAATCACCTGTTACTTCCCAACATGAACCAGAATCTAGACGTGGGTAAACAATTCCCACTGTATCCCTATACAGAAATTCTATCACCCCTACTGAAGGAGAATGAAAAACAATAAAATCCTCATTACAATTAAAGCTATACTTGGCTAACCAATCCGCCATAGTATTACCTTCTCGCAAAATATGGGAAAAATGAATATGTAACTCCTTGTTGTGTCGTAGCCATGTGTTCAGAGTTTTGTCTCTAACCCTTCATTGGATCCAAGCTTCCTGAATCATGTGTAAAGCCATATGTGAGTTCCCATTCACAATGATCCTATTAAAGCCCAAATCATGTGCCATTTTAAGACTGCACAACCCTCCAAATTTCAGCAGCCCACTACTACTAAAAACTAATTTTACTTCCCTAAACAATGTCCAATTTCTTAAAAAAAAGGTAAGTAAAAAATAAAGGCAGTGTCATTTTTATAATTATGTAGAGGATTTTGGCATTTCAATTTTCAAAAGGATCCCAAAAGTATCCAGATTTAGAAAAAGGACGTCAAAAACAGGAACTTTGTTGTCTTAACCCTAAAAGGGATGCTAAAAGTAGAGCTTTTGGTGCCAAGAGCACTACTTTTCACATCCTTTTTAGAATTGAGACCTAAAAGTAGTTTTTCAGAGTCTCTCATTTAAAATTAAGACGCCTAAAGTGAACTATAGGCATCCCAAATTATATTTGGGATGCCTAAAGTGGCTTAATTTCAAAACACCTTTCCTCTCTCCTGCTTAGCACGTCCTAGTTTCTTTGATAAAATACAGTCGGAAACCCATCTTCCCTAGGAGCCTTAAATCTTCCAATATCAAAGATTGCACGTCTACTTTCCTCATTCTCTAACCTCCTTCCTATTCTTCTCATAACCTCCTTTGCACTTCTCTCCAACCTTGAAAGGAATTGGACTAAAGTAAGAATGGACGTAGGAATTGGACAATCAAAAATATGTTTGGTTGAACTAGACTCCTAATATTATTTTATTGGGTTAAGATCAAAAGTTATGATGCGATTTGGGTAATTGTCGATTGTCTTACCAAGTTGATCGAACCATATTTTTATATGATTTTCCGTGATTAAATTGGGATTCTTAATGCATTTTCTGGGACATTATTGCAAGATTAAACACCAATTTGAGTTAGGAACATTTGTATTGAATTAAGTGAAATTAGGGGAAAAATGGACATAATTTATTACTTATTCATGCAAATGATTTCTTGGACTTTTGATGCTACATTGTGTTTAATCTTGCATTGTAGGTGTTTAAGAAGGAAATTTGAGATTTTTGAGGACCAGAATTAATGTCAGAGAAGGACCCAAATTACTGTCAGAAAATGACCTAAACTTGAAAATATGTCAGAGAAGGACCGGAATTTATGACAGAGAAGGACCCCAATTAATGTCAGAGAAGGGCCTAAAATACGTAAAACTCAACGTTTTGCTTATTTGATCAATTAGGTTTTCCTTCCTCTGGCAGCCAGCGACGCGAACAAAAAGCAGGACCCGAGAGATTCAGAGGGGAGCGTCGCGAAAACCAGAACTTGGACTCCCTCATCTTCCTTCCTTCCCTTCCATTTTTCGCAACATTCGGCAAGAATCATAGAGCGGCCTTCCTCCACCCATCTTCGTCACCACCATCAGCTTCTTTATCCGGTCACGGATGAACCCAGAACCAGGCCGTGATCTGAACTTTTCTGGAGAACGGGGCCTCGAACCATCATCTTCCTCCTTTGTTTCATCAACTTCCATTCACCCATCATTGTCTTACTCATTTTCCGGCGAGTTCTTGAATTTTCCAGCCTGTTGTTTCCATATTCCGGCGAGTTCTTGAATTTTCCGGCGAGTTGTTTTTATGGCTGGTCCAAGTATACAGATTGCTTGGGATTCTTTGATTGTTATGTGTGGCTGATTCCCTTGCTCCTTGGTGATGAAGATTAATGCTTGAGCTCACATGTACTTACATAGGGAGTTTTCTCTATCATTCTATTTGTCTAGAATCATGTATTTGAACTTGTTAATTTTTATATATGATTCCGGAACTGAGATTAATGGTAATTATCTCTGTTAGTTTGATATTTGTAGTTGAGATTGGATATTGTGATTTGAAAATTATATATGTATGAATTTCTTTGTGGTTGCAATGAAGCTATGTTGATTAGCGTGGTATTGTCTAGTTAATGTTGTTGATTTGTACCCTTGAGGGGCTGGTTAGCACTCAAATTAAGAAGACTCATATTGCATTAATCCAATTTCAATTGCACATTAAGTGGTTTCTAACAATATCTCAAGAGGTGGTAGTTAGCTACGGTAGTAAGAGCTACTATTAATTGGGAATATTGGACTCAAGTGGTATCTTGAGGTTTTTCTTATTAAGACTTCATGAAGCTTTGACTCCCATATTTTTGAGCGATGATAGCTATTTTCTTCATTACCAAGAGCATCCATCATTAAACCCCTTTTAATCCAAAACATTCTTCATTATTTGTCAAAAATACAAAAAAGAATAGAACTAGTTTCTTTATATTTTTATGAATTTTAGTTTAGAGAAAATCAATTTTCAAAACCCCCTTTCTAACCAAGTTTTTAGCACTTAGTTTAACCTAGGGAATTCAAAATAAAAGGCTCCTTGATAAGAGAACGATCCCGAGTTGTTTGCACTATATTGCATTTTTAATTCGTGGTGAATTGTGATTTGACCCTGAGGCGACTAAGGTTTTCCATCAAATCACAAGTCGGCACATTTTGGGCTATTTACAAGCAAATGGCCCTACCCATTAGTGTAATATCTTGGATTTTGGCCTAGAGACTTGAGGATTAGCATATATCACGCAGATGATTAAGCTCAATTCAGGAGGAGTCCCAAGGTTGTTGAGAGATTGTATAGCTCTCAGGGACTATGTAGTTCGGCCATACTAGGTAGTGGACCTAATATGCATAGGCCATATTATTAAAATGGTGGTTCAGGATACAAAAGACATATACGGTGCTATTAGGTTGGTAGAAAGATGCCACCTAGCTACGTTATGAGGAAGAGGTTGATTGGCCGAGCAAAATGTGATGGTATTGCTGTGTACATGGAGTTTTTAAGGCATATAGACGTACCTTGTATTTTTTTCTAATAAACACTATAATATCCTAAAATTTTCTCTGATAAATTCCATGTATGGTGTATGTGCATTTGAGGAAAAGAAATAATGAAATTTTGACAAAAGTTAAATTTTACTCGAAATACCTGATTTTGCTGAAAATGAAAATTTTGGGACATATGTTGGCACCAATGAGACATATGAAAATTAACACTTCTTTATTCCATTTTAGTGCATTGAATTCAACTAAAAAGGAATGAAAAGAAGTTTCCTGAGTTCCGCTGGAAATTACGAGAAAAATTGAAGGAAGATTAAAATTGCACCTTTTACGAACTTGTGCCACATGTCTCATAATTATTTAAAATTTATGGGCACATGAGAATGGGTTGTAAGCCAATAAAATTGCACCTTTTACATAAGCACTTTTGTGTTGGTAGCACCTGAACACACCACGTAGTGTTTGGGTCCGGGGAATTCGCCGGTCTTCGATCTAGACATGTACTTGACTTTTCCGAACACTAGACCTGGGAGTCATGGGAGGAGAGACTTCACCTCCTTCCTTCCTTTAGTATAACGCCACCTCACCTTTCCCTCTAGCTTATTCAGTAAGCTCTCTCTCATACCTAATGAACAAGGACATCTGACACACTCTGGTCCACACATGTCATCATAAGACTACTCTTTCTCTCTCCCACACTTATATTTCATCCAAATAGCCCAAAATGGCAGAAAAATAGAGATAAAATGGAAGGAAAATGAAAGAGGAGAGAAGGTATATGAATAGTGAAATTTCTTGAGCTTCGAAGTCGATCTTGCCTCCAATGCAACGTTTCTAGCTCTCGAGGCCTTCTCTAACGTTGTTCTTCTCATTGAGAGCAACATTTCTAAGATTTTAGATACTTGATCTAAGGTGTTTGGTTCTGTCTACAAGGTAGAGGTGCTTTCAAAATCGAGAACCAATAATGGAATCAAATAGAGGTACATATGTGCTTCTTTTCGAACCGATTGGTTTAAGGTTTTATTGGGTTGTTGTGATTGTCTTGATTTCAGTCATTCGATGGTTGGGCATAAAGGAGTGATATTTTGTGAGTTTGGATTCTTCCAATGAGTTTGTAATGAAAATTTGTGCGGGATAAATGTGAGAAATCGATCGGAAGCATCGGCAGAGAAAACTGAATTTTTGGCCCCAAAACCCCTATTTTGGTCTAAACTATTTCCTGAGGAAGGGATTGGATTTCTTTAAATTTGAGGTTAGAAATAGATTCCTTAGGAAGAATTGTGTAGGAATTGGTTGTGATCATGATTTTAGAAGGGTTGAATTGAAAACCCAAAGATTGAAATTGATATAGTAGTGCTGCCAGATTGGTTTTCGTGTGGAAGTCAGTTTATGTCATGTGTTTGACTGGGCAAACGTTGTCTAATGGCTCTAAAACTTTTCAAGATTGTAGTAGTTTAATTTGAAAAATAATATGTGTTGTTTGGGTTAATGTACTGTAAGATATGAATTGTTTATGACACTAAAATTGAAACACAATCTGTCACAGTTTAGTTGTTTGAGGATTTTTGGAATGTTGTGCATCTAGTTGGTTAAGGACATTATTTTTCCCTAGATTTGGACTTGATAAGGGTCGTTTATCCTTTGGAACTATCTCAATTGGAATTTTGTGGATTACGTTATGATTTTTCAAAGAAGAGTGAAAAATCTAGCAGTATAGGTTCCTATGCGAAAATAAGAAAGTAAGGGCAATGGGTAGTCAAGATAATCAACCCTAGAATTTTGTGATTATAAATGGGTTGAATAAATTATAACCCACTATCCATGAATGTATGTTTAAAAGAGCCAGCGTTTTCCCAGGACGATCAACGAAATGGGAGGATAATTTTAGAATTCGTAAAGCGTCCATGTGGTAACTCTTCTTTCACATTCCAAGTGTGGCCATATATGTATGTGTGAACCATGTGGTGTTATATGTGATCTTTGTTTGCATCCAGCATTGATTATGTTATATACATTCTGAATGTTGGTTGAATGATTTGATGGTCCCTATCATGTATTGTTCGGGCATATTATGTGAGGTTAATTGTTACCCAGGCTTTCTTTGGGATCATAGTCCATGTAATTATGTTTGTATTAAGCAGTGTACTTCACACGATTCCCAAGGCAAGGCAGAGAATGTTGGCAAATGGAGATGTCGGAACTGTTGTGCGATTGGTTGTGGGTTATTTGTCGAGGACTTTGTAATTATGTTTAGAGTTTGTAAGTAATATGTATGAACCTTGTGGGTATTTTTGTAATGTAATCAATAATTTTATATCAGTATAGTATAATAATTATGTTTTGCTTATTGAACTGCATATAAATACTCTGATGAATGTTGGTATACCAGTGGGGATTACAATTAGTATAAGAACTCCCTCTCAGTCATATTTCACAAAGACACTAATTACAACTTTTTTTTTACTATTGAAAGCCTCATTTTTTGCTTGTTTGAAGATGTAGCTGAGAAAGTGCGGGCGAAAAGTTTTTCATTGGGTTCAACCAACTCTATCAAAGTCAATTAATCCAGACAAATCATGTAAGGATATGTTATTTCATAGTCAGTGGCGGAACCAGGAATTTAAGTTTGTGGGTGCACAATTAATGATGGGATTTGGGGGTTCGGGGGCAGCGCCCCCGAATTTTTTTTAAGGAGGATAAAAGGCAACCTACTCCTCCATAATTTTTATGACTAGAAATGAGGTTCAATTGAAAAGCATTTCCGAGGAAATCAATTTAAACAGAACAATATGCTCTAATCTCATGGCATACAGATACCTAGATGTTACACAATCAAATTCCAAAGCAACATGCAAGGAAAAATTATTATGGTTTGTCATATGTGATAGGATATTAAAAAGTCAACTATCAACGAAGAAGTAAAGGAGCATAACAAATGCTATAACTCACCAGACTGTCCACCAGAGAGCACGACACTTTCAATAGGTTCAACACCAAACACCTACATAAAGCAGGAAGGAAAACAATGAGAACACAAATGCATTACAACTCTACACTATCATAAACACAACTTTGTACATATAAGTTTCAAATTTAGGCACACAATATTGAACAAAATTCAAGTAAAAAAATCAATAAGACAACACATATTTCTTACTTCAACATCTCAGCAAAGGTCATCGTCTCATCAATTCCAAGTATAACACCTGCTAGTTCTAAAAACAAAGAATCCATTCCCACAGAACTCGTTTCATCTTGTTCAACGGTAGGATCCACCTCCTACAAACCCTTTGTAAACTAGTTATAGTGAAATATTTTGAGGACATTGATTACATCCTATGCCAAAATATCAAAGGAACGATATAAACCAAAAAAGTTTCTGCCAAAACAACAAAAGAATATAAAGGGTTGTCTGTATAATTACATACCAATTCTTGCTGCAGCTTTTTATTTTCCTCAGTTGTGTAATTTTTATCCTCAGTCACCTTTAAATACTCTGTATTTGCTCTCAAGTCATCCACTGAAAGATTGATGCAGCAATTATTTTAATCAACTGATCTATTCAAATTCAATTAATCTTTGGAACTTTTCTATTTTATACAGGGGAGTTGCTCTCAGAACTCTACAAGCTAAGTACATGTGACTGTAGAATTTTTTTTTTTGAGAAAACTATGATAATTAAGTATGATAATATTTATATTTAATTTAATCAGATGGTCATAATAAAAAAACATCATACTAAAAAAGTAAAATGTTGGCTCTGGCAGCGGGTAGTAAAGTTTGGGGCCCATAAAAATAAAACCACAAATGGGCCTCATAGCACTATATAATAATCTCCCATGTTTTGAGGGGATTATGGGTGTTTATGCTAAGATATGTAGTAACTCAGCAGCCAGGGAAAAAAAAACTCAACAGCCACAATTTATGGGTGCACTTGCACCCACTTGCAATAATGTGGCTCCGCCACTGTTCATAGTGCATGCAGTGCAATGTGATGTTATAGTGATGCAATGCAATAATATTAATTAAAGAGCTAGTATTTGGTTTGATGATTTTTAAGTAAAGTGGAATGAGTTATTTTTTAACGAGCTTGTACTTCCCCCCGTGCGTTGCATGAGTTGATAGTACTTTACGAGTTACTCACATATTTTGCGTCTTAGGTGATGCAACTTTCTTACCTTTAAGATATATTAAAACATCATTACCAATAAAGAATTACATATTATATAAAAGAAACTTCAAAAATAGTAAATAATATCCTCCAATCCATTCAGAATACTTATTCCAAATGAAATATGAACAATGCTAAAAAACAATAACAATGTCTTCTAATCGATTAACATTCCTAAATATTTGTGTACACATTTGAATCTTAATTATTTTACACGAGATTCATCAAAAGTTGGGGTAATTTTATGGATATAAAAGAAAAAGTGAATTTACAAAAATGCCATATAACAATTTGCTGGGAGTTTGCAATCTTGAAACGCCACTTCCTTTGATTCAAATAAAATCAAATAAAACTTTAACTATGACTTTATACGCATTGCATCCTCCTTGGAATCGTCATTGAGTTTTGAGAAGTATTAAATCCACTTGCACCAAAAAAATTTAACACAGCAACTTCTACTCGAAGAAAGAATAAAAGGATGGCAAACACATTATGACCATATCCAACTATTCAAAATGTAGAATCAAGACAGGGAAATTGCTTAAGAACAGGTACAAAGGTACAATCTTGTATAAACCTGCAGGGCAATAAGAAGAATGGCATGTCATACAATTTGATTGATATAAGAAAGAGTAAGATTGATGAATAATGATAGAGATACATACTTTTGTCGGCAAATCAAATATAACAAAAGAGACTCATTCTTCATCAATAGGTAAGATTACTCAGTTAAGGAAAAAGAATCAAAAGCCAACATTTTTCAGCAAACCACCAAAACATCATCAACAAATTATTCATAAGTTTGAAGAAGAATTTTTCACCTCCAAATATTTTGCTTGTCTCTCCATCTCAGCATATACTCTTTCTTCCTCACTCTGGATCTCTTCTAGAAAGCTTGTTTGAAATGGTTCCGCAGACAAAAACAATAAAAGATGGGTTTCTAACAAAATCATTGCAAGAAAGCAAGAACCTTGATCAGATGTACAATCCATGGTCCGAAATCACCACATACTGGTTATGTTCATTGAAAGGTTTATTTGTCGTGTCTTTCAAAATACCAAGTTCGAAATTGATTTGCAGTAATAGGAACCTGGGTCGTTTCCTCGATGAATTTACAGCAAGTTTAATTAATAACAATAGGCAACCAGAACAGTAACAATGGGGGGATTTTGGTTAAAACAGATTAAAAACGTAATACAGAAACAGAGCCAAATGAAACACGGATTAAAACAGATAAACAGAGGATTAACCCAGGATTTCAGATTCCACCACTTTCCTTCCTCGGGCGAAACAGAATTGAAACGAACTCGTGATCGATTCTGGACGAACCGAAATCTCTGCGTTCGTCCAGAAGAATCCCTCAACTAGACGATCGCCTAGCGTTTATCCAAACAGCGGCGTGTCACTGAACGATCGCACAGCAAACACTTAAACCTAGTTCAAATTAAATCTTTGGGATTTCTCAATCTGGGCATTAAATCTAACACCCAATCCGAAGGTAAATCGAATCCGAAATTACAGAACAGAAACGAATTTGTTACCGTTAAGAACGAGTCCTCTGGATAGTGGAATCCTTAATCTGTGGGCTAATCACCGAAGCCTAGCCCAGCATGGCTATGCAGAACGAAAATGGAACAGAACTGGAAAAGTTCGTCATGAACACGAAGAACGGATGAAGAACACTTGAGAGAATTCGAAAACTTGTATTTTGATCCACTCTAATGTCTAAAACGTGAATGAGAAATGTTTGTGGCAGCTGCTCACTTAAAACTAAACCTAAAATGGAAATGGGTCTAATGGTTCAGCCCAATACTAAAATAAAATAAAAGTGGGTTTTTAAGTTACAAAATTCGAGCCCAAATAAAATTCAGAATTGTTCATCTGACTTCGGCTCCAAAATTGACCGCCCTCTTTTCCGAATTGGCTCTTTATGTCTTCATAACAATTGTAGCTCTCTGAATCATCTGAAATATGAGATAAAAATGAGGCAAATCCGATGTCTGGTTCAAGAGTTATGATCAAAATAGTGAAGCAATGTAAAACTGGAATTTCATTATTAAAAATGGCTAAAATGTAATAAAAAGCCCAAAGCCCAAATGACATAAAAGCCATTATTTATTAACTAAAGAGTCCTAAATATTGATCAAGAGATAAAAATAAGTGTATTAAATATTCAATTATCATTCATATGAAACTAAGACTTACACTATTTCAAAATCAGTTACCCTATTTTCAAGCCCTTGCTTCATCTTCTTAGAGGTAATAATTATGATGGCTGCCAAAAACATGCGTCGCTTGTAGATCCAACAATGGAGGTAAATTTTTCTGTGATAGTAAAACAAATCTTATTATTAATGATTCAACAGTTTATATGCTAAGAAGATGCAAATCAAAGACAGCCATACACTACATCCCTCACAGCATCCACAGTTGGTCAAACAGATGGATTTTTTTTTTACAAAAACAGAGTTGAAAATAAAATAAAAACTGAGAAAGATTACAAATTGGAAGAAGCAATTTGTATCTAGAACAAAATGAAAGAGAACTAAATTAAGTTGACTTAACAGCCCCAATTAATCAATGACAGACAACATATTTGTGAAGAAAAGCAAACATGACTAATCTAATTATATTTATGAACAAATCTTAGAATATCAAAACGTTGCACCTTAATAATTTTTAAATCTTCATAGGAGATGGTAAGTCAAACCAATTTATATCATCAAAGCATATTTTAGGCACCAATGACATCAAAAATTAGAGAAAAAAAATTATAGATTTATCAGCTGTTCCTACTTGTTTTAACTAAGATGCAAAGATAACATTGACACAAGATATTTAAGTCATGAAGATGTGTATATATATAATATAAATAATCACACAATATAGAAAACCCCTTTTGTGAAGAAGTTTTAAATAAGCACAGATAATTTGAACCAAATGACAACAATTATAATTGCAGGAGCAGATAAGATAAATGCATATAGTTAAGTTCAAAGCTCCATTAAACCAGATAAAGTATACAAATTAAAAGCATATTTCAAAACTTCTTCACAAGCTCTCTCCCCCTTTGTCATCAGCGAAAAGAGAGGAGGATTTATCAGAGATATGGCTATCAAAGGAAGATGATGGAAGAGGAATAGAAAGGGAATGCCAGATTCGAGGTGAGAGAATAATACTTAACTGACGTCAAGTATGTTTCGAGAATACTTGACTTGGGATAACTCCAGGTGTTCGTCGGCCACAGAACTTGTCTCTGATTCTTCAGCCGGGTTGCTGAGTTTCTGGGATCAGAGACCGGATTGCTGGCATCAATATCACGGAGGATGAGTTTCAAATGTTTATCTTGTGAAAGTTCAGCTTGCCGAGGTGCAAAACGGACGTGACATCTCAGAATTAATATCAGCAAGGCTGGGATCATTAGCCAGTTGGTTGCCGACATCAGCATCATAAGAATTTGCAAGAGCTTATCTTGCGAATGTCGGGGTTCGTAGCTGTATAGCTGACATCGACATCGAGTAAGTGAATGCCGAGATACTTTGATCGAGTTTCCAGGGTCCTTAGCCAGCATCATCAACAAGTAGGGAGTTGCAAATGCTTATCTCGGTTATGTCGGGATACTTAGCCATAAAAGCTGATGTGTAACTCTGACTTGCCATCTTGAAATCAGCATCAAGTATGCTCAGATACTGATGTACAAATCCGAACTCAGAATCAGCATTGGATAATTGGCATAGTTTGTTGACGGCATAACATCTTAGCATATGATGGCCGATTTCCTTGCCGACATGTCATCTCAGCTAGTTGGCGTTGATGTGTTATCTCAACATTTGCTTTGCCGACATGCTTTTGACTTATAAACAGAAATGAGATTGGCTCGAGACAGGCCATTAGCACCCAAGATTTCTCAAGACATTAATTTGAAGTTTCAACTTTGAAACTTCAATTAAGTAATATTGATTAAATCAACTTGAGGCATCATGTGACTAAAGTCATTCTTTACTCTGTTAACCTCTGTTTTCCATCATCTTAACAGAGTCCTGCAAAAACACAATCTAGAAACTCTGATGCTTAAGTTAGTATTAATTATCATCAAAACAGAATTGAATAACAATAAACTAACATTTTTACTTACAATTCATTGGGATTTACCATTCCCAATTCCCTTCGAATAAAATTGAATTGCTCTTTCGCCAAGGGTTTGGTGAAAATGTCAGCAAGTTGCAAGTGAGTAGGTATGAACATCACTTTAACATCTTTCTTTTGCACATGATCTCTGATAAAATGATGTCTCACATCAATGTGCTTGGTCCTTGTAAGTTGAATCGGATTTTTTGCCAAGCTGATTGTGCTTGTGTTATCACAAAGGATTGGTACTTCTTTTTGATGAACTCCCAAATTAGATAATTGTTGTTTTAACCATAGAACTTGAGCACAACAGCTTGAGGCAGCAACATATTCGGCTTCAGTGGAGGACATAGCTACGGTGGTTTGCTTTTTGTTGAACCATGATACAAGTGAACCTCCAAGAAATTCACATTGTCCACTAGTGCTTTTTCTATCTATTTTGTATCCAGCGTGATCTGAGTCTGAGTATGCTACCAAGAATTCTTGTTGTCCTTTTGGGGACCAAAGTCCAAGCTCATTTGTGTCAGAGAGATACCGAAAGATTCTTTTTACATGCTCCGCATGTGATTCTTTTGGAGCAGCTTGAAATCTTGCGCACATACCCACACTAAATTGGATGTCTGGTCTACTTGCAGTTAAATATAGTAGAGATCCAATCATTCCTCTATATTTGGTAATGTTGAAGTCCTTGTATTTTTCTTCATCGGCATCTAGAGAGGCAGTTGAACTCATTGGGGTGTCAGCACCATTGCAATTCTCCATTCCAAACTTCTTGAGCAAATCACGGAGATACTTCGTTTGTGAGATAAATATCTCATCCTTCCGTTGTTTGATTTGCAAGCCGAGGAAGTAGTTGAGCTCTCCCATCATAGACATTTCAAATTCACTCTGCATTGTCTTAGAGAATCCCTCACACATATATTCGTTAGAGGCACCAAAGACAATATCATCAACATATATTTGCACAATTAAAATTTCATTAAGCTTATTGTTCTTAATGAAGATTGTCGTGTCTGCTTTTCCTCTAACAAAGCCTTGATCTAACAAAAATTTGCTTAACCGTGTTAGCTCTCATATGTTTTGATGATGACAAGCAATGAATCTTTCAAATTAAATGGTTAGTTCAAAGTGTTAAAAGAGAATTAATGGCAATTCTTGCTCGAGTAAAAATAGGGATTGCCCGAGCATCATCGGGATAAAACACTAGAATATGTAAATCATGCCCGAGCAACACACCAATGATGCCAGAGTATAGTCAACCCTAATAGTAAGAGATCAAGGAGTTTTCTCTATGCCTGAGTAAGTTTAAGTGTTTCCTGAGCATACTGCTCGAGCATAGGTAAAAAGATGCCGAGCATGCTACCATATCCTTACTCTTTTTTGAAATCATCGCGTATTTGCCCGAGTATAATTTAGTCTTGCCCGAGCAACACCTTTTGGCATCTTAACAATCATCTCTAGAAAGATGTTTCCCGAGCACAAGTTAGTCATGTTTGAGCAACATGCTCGAGCAAAGGTATAAGGTTGCTCGAGCAAGGAAAATTCTCTCTTTATTCTTCTCTCGGGAAGAAGCTTTCCCGAGCATACTTTCTCGTTTGCCTAAGTAACATGCTCAAGCAAGGGAAAAAGGTTGCCCGAGCAAAGTCATGCTTCTGCCTCAACTCGCTCTCTGAATGAAGTATGCCCGAGCAAGATATTATCTTGCCTGAGCAGTTTGCTCGAGCAGATATAAATTCATACCCGAGCAAGCTTGGCATTCTATAGTCATATAGTCTATGTTTATCACTTGCCCGAGCATCTCTATCACCATGCCCAAGCATGAGTGATACCATGCCCGAGTATAGTAAGTGTCTTGCCCGAGTAATATCGATCTGAGAAATTGTCTTATGCTTTCAAATCCAGATTGCGCGAGTAAAGCTTATGGGTGCCCGAGCAGGTTGCTTGAGCAGAACTTCAGATATGCCCGAGTATATCTGAGTTCCTTCAATTTCATTCATATTCCCTTGAACATTTCCCGAGTAAAATTGAACAATGCCCGAGCAGGAATACCCTCTATTTCAGAGACCGATACGAATTTCAAGTGAATTCTCATGGGTTATGTATTAATCCCTTATATGATATTTAAATGATATTTAAACATAACACTAATCATCATTTGAGTATGTTTCAGATCCTTAACCAATGTTTAGCAGAAAAGCACAATGTCTGACAGAAACAATAAATGCAAGTTGCCATAAACGATGATATCCTCGGTAACCAACTTCTGAGCAAACGTAAAGGTTTCACCAACATTCCCCATCATATTAAATGTTGTTTCACAATGGGATGAACAAAGAGAATGAAGGAATGTGTAATTGTATTGTGATTAAGAGTTAGTGAAATCCCAATGTGTGCTTGGGGATTGGACGTAGGTCATAGAGTTAGACCGAACCAGTATAAATTCTCTGTGTCCATTATCTCTACTCTCCGTCTCAGAATTTATCGTTCATCCAGTAGCAATTTTATTTAGAACGAAAAATTTTTATAATCACCTATTCACCCCCTCTAGGTGATATTCCATCTTCATTTGGTATCAGAGCCTGGTTTCTCAGTTGGGTTTAACATCCCGAGAAAGATCATGGACGGAATATTACCTGATGGTGCCTCAATCAATCGACCACCTGGTTTTAATGGTGAACACTATTCATTTTGGAAAGCAAAGTTCAAAGTGTTTGTGTTGGCCACTTAATATGGTCTCTGGCAAGTGATAGAAAATGGTGATTATGTACCCACACGTACTGAAGGAAGATTTGCAGTACCGAAGGAAGAAGATGAATTTGACGATAACGACAGAAGGAAGATCACACTCAACAGCAAAGCAATATTAATGCTTCAAAGTGCTCTTAGCCAAAAAGAGTACTTTCGTATATGCAATTTATCTTCTGCAAAAGAAATGTGGAAGGCATTAGAAATCGCTTACGAAGGAACATCCGGCATCAAAGAAAATCGCATCAACACCTTGACCACGGAATTTGATTTACTCCGGATGAAGTTTGGAGAAGCTATCGCTGATTTTCAACTTCGTTACACACATTTGATGAATCAACTTGCAGCTCTTGGAAAAACATATGATCAACAATCTCAAGTCAGAAAGATTCTCAATGTCCTAACAAAAGATTGGGAAGCTAAGGTTATGACAATCGAAGAAGCCCGAGGAGAATCAACGACCTCAGTAGTTGCCTTGTTTGGAAGTCTATCTGAATATGAAAGCAAGTTGAAATTCAGAAAGGGACTGGATGAAATCAACAACAACAAGAACAAAGGAGTTGCTCTTCGTGTTGTAAAGGAAAAAGAAATCACTGAGGAAGGCAATGATGATGTTGATGATGATGATGATGATGAATTGGGGATGATCGTACGAAGGTTCAAAAAGTTCTACCGAAAACATCAAGGCTTCAGAAACAGATTTCAGAAAGGAGGCAGTTCGAGCAACAGACGGGACTACAAGGATAAAGATCAAATTATCTGTTACGAATGTGAAAAGCCAGGCCACTACAAATCAGAGTGTCCCCAGCTGAAGGGAAACGATAAAGATAAGAAAAAGAAGTTTAACAACTTCAAGAAGAAGGCCTACGTATCTGCAATATGGGGAGATGGATCCTCAGAAGAAGAAAGTGAGGAAGAGGAAGACACCGCAAACATATGTCTAGTTGCAGAAGAAGACCAACGCGAGAATGATAATGAGGTATACAATTCACAACCTACTTATGATGAATTGTTTGCTGAATACAATCATGTTCAAAATGAGTTTGAAAAACTTGCTGAGAAATTTATTGCTTTGAAAAAGAAAAATGTTACCCTTGAACAGCAAGTAGAAAATCTTTCCTCTCCTAAAAATCTCATTTGTGATGAATGTGTTGATCTAAAGAAAAGAAATTCATACCTTACTAAAACCCTTGAAAAATTTACTAAAGGTAGTGAAATGCTAAATGTGATTTTAAAAGCACAAAGGTTTACGAACGATCATTCAGGGATAGGCTATAACCCAGCTTTTGATAAAAAGAAAGGAAAGAAGAAGAGTGGTGGAAAATCCTACTTGAATTACTTTCAAAAAACTGTCCACTCATCAATTCCATTTGCTCATTGTAACTATTGTAACAGAAAGGGTCATACGACCTCATCATGTTTTCACAAGAAAGATAGGAAAGATAAACCGGTTGGTAATTATCAATGGGTGCCTAAAGGAACCTATGTTCCTCAGGCTCGAACTAACCTCAAAGGACTCAAGAAAATATGGGTACCTAAGACTTGATCTCTTTTAATTTGCAGGTGTGTATGAGAGCATCAAGAATTAACAAGTAGTACATAGATAGTGGATGCTCAAGACACATGACAGGGGATAAAGACAAGTTCGTAGCAATGAGGTCAAGGGATGGTGGCAAAGTCACTTTTGGAGGAAATCAATCTGGAAAAATCACTAGGATTGGTGAGATTGGTGAAAAAGATGGACCTCAAATCAAGGATGTATATCTCGTGGAAGGCCTTTGCCACAACTTGCTGAGTGTAAGTCAGAGTGCTGCAAAAACAACTGGATTATATTTGACTCTGAAGAATGTCTCATTGTCAATAAAGACGATCTCCCAATTGATAAAGGTAAACTTAAGGTATTGTTTAAAGCACCTAGAGAAGGTAATTGCTATACCTTGGAGTTACCTAAAATCAGTTCTGAAAAATGCTTTCTTAACAACTTGGACAAAAGTTGGCTGTGGCATAAGCGTTTGGCTCATGTAAACATGCTTCAACTTGACAAGTTGATAAGAAAGGATTTGGTTATTGGCTTACCAAAACTAAATTTCAAAAACGACATGATCTGTGATGCATGTCAAAAAGGTAAACAAACCAAAGCATCTTTTAAAAAAAATTGAAATTTCAACAAACCGTCCTCTTCAATTACTTCACATGGACTTGGTTGGTCCAGCAAGAGTCAGAAGTCTTGGTGGTAATCTATATACTATAGTTATTGTTGATGACTATTCCCGTTTTACCTAGACTATTTTCTTATCTTCGAAAGATGAAACATTTGATCTTTTTGTTGTGTTTGCCAAAAAGGTGCAAAACGAGAAAGGTATCTGTATTTCAGCCATTCGCACTGATCATGGGGGGAATTTGAAAATCAAGCATTCGAAGAATTCTGCGATGCTCATGGCATTGATCACAACTTCTCATGGCATTGAATTTCTTTTTCTTCTCCTTTTCATTATCTTTCAGCTGAGGGCATTCTGATTTGTAATGACCTGGCTTTTCACATTCGTAACAGACAACTTGATCTTTATCTTTGAATTCGCGTCTGTTACTTGAGCTTCCTTTCTGGAATCTATTTCTGAATCCTTGGTCCCTTTTGTAGAACTTCTTGAATCTTCGCACGAACATGCCCATCTCATCATTGTCCTCATCATCTTCGTCTTTATCTCCTTTTTCCTTCATAGTGTTAAGGGCGATACCTTTGCCCCTACTAGTGTTGGCTTCATCCAAGCCCTTCTTGAATTTCAGTTTGCTCTCATATTCAGATAGGCTTCCGAATAGAGCAGCAACTGAGCCCATTGATTCTCCACGGGCCTCTTCTATTGCTGTTTCTTTGGCTTCCCAATCTTTTGTCAGAACATTGAGAATCTTTCTAACCTGAGGACCTTGTTCATATGTTTTCCCAAGAGCCGACAATTGATTAGTCAGATGTGTGTAGCGAAGTTGAAATTCGGCAATAGTTTCTCCAGACTTCATTCGAACTAAATCGAACTCAGTGGTCAGAGTATTGATGCGATTCTCCTTAATGCCGGAAGTTCTTTCATATGCTATTTCCAAAGCCTTCCACATCTCCTTCGTGGTTGACAAGTTGCATATCCGAAAGTATTCTTTTTGACTGACAGCACTTTGCAGCATTAAGATAGCTTTGCTGTTGAGAGTTATGTTTTTCTTGTCATTTTCATCGAACTAAGCTTCTGTTTTTGGAACTGTGATTCCGCCGTCAATCTTTGTAGGAGCGTAGTCTCCAGTTTCTATCACTCGCCAAAGACTGAAAGAGATTCGCCGTGCCTCTCAAAATAACCAGATTCAATAAAAGATTTGCAGTAATAGGGAACCTGGATCGTTTCCCAACGAACTTGCAGTGGGCTTGATTAACAACAACGACGAAACCCTAACAGTGAAAAAGGGGGATTTTTTTGTGATTCAACGAGACTAAAACGAAATAGACAGAGATAAATGAAATATTGAGAAACAGATAGAAAAACGTTAATAAACCGAAATAGATTAAAAACGACCAACCCAACGTTTAGATTCCCAGAAACGTCCATCCTTGAGCGAAATATTAACGAACTCGCGTTTGGTTCTAGACGAACCGAGATCTCGCATCCGTCCGAAATTCCTCGACTAGACGATCGCCTAGCATTTATTCGAACAGTGGCGTCTCATTGTACGATCGCACAGCAACACTTTAAACCTAGTCCGAACTCAGTCCTTGGGACGAACCAAACCGAATATTAAATCTAATATTCGAACTATTTTCAGAAATCAGATCTGATAAGATGAAAACAGAATCGAGAAACCCTAATCCGATTAAGCCTAGGCTCTCGGACGAATCATGGAATCCTCACGTTGGATTAATCATAGAAGTTTAGCCGAGCATGGTTGGAATAGAAGAAGAAAAGACGAAGAACATGAAGAACATTTGAGAGAAAACTAAAACTTCGTCTTTAATCCCAAAACGTGTAAAACGTGAATGAATTAATGCGTAGAATGAATGTGTGACGGCTGCCTCACTTAAAGATAACCTAAAAACGAATTAGGTCTAATGGTTCAGCCCAAAACGAAAATAAAATAAAGATGGGCTTTAATTACAAAATTCGAGCCCAATTAAAATCCAGAATTGTTCATCTGACTTTGGCTCCAAAATTGACCGCCTTCTTGTCCGAATTGGCTCTTTATGTCTTCATAACAATTGTAGCTCTCTGAATCATCTGAAATATGAGACAAAAATGAGGCAAATCCGATGTCTGGTTCAAGAGTTATGGTAAAAATAGTGAAGCAATACAAAACTGGAATTTTATCGATAAAAATGGCTAAAATTACAATCTAAGGCCCAAAGCCTAAATGCACATAAAAGCCATTATTTATTAACTAAAGAGTCCTAAATATTGATCAAGAGATAAAAATAAGTGTATTAAATATTCAATTATCAAATTCCCCCACACTTATCTTTTTGCACTCCTGAGCAAAATCTAAAGAAAAAGACTAAAAGGAAAAACTCTTCTTTACTAATAATTGCTAATAATGCAAAAAGTGAATCAAGGGACAAAAAGTTCCAAAAGACCAATCAATCAAGACCAAAATCCCTTCATCTCAAATTACAATTCATGGTAGTCTCAATCAATGATGCTAATCACAAAAGATGGTCTCACAAATGATGCGCTCAATCAATCGTCTCTCAAGTGTTTAAGGTAAATAAGTGTATCGCTCAAATTCTACTCAAGAAAATTGTTCTACCATAAGCTTGCTCAACTTCTACGTCTCCACTACTCACAACACGAGACATGCACAAATCAAGAGAGCTTGTAATTAAAGGTTGTAACGGGGCTAGGGTGAAGGTAGGTAATAGTATGGAATGAGAGGCTAAGCACCAAAGAAATCAAAAGGAAGAGCACTGATTAACACAATCATTCTCTATGTATGAAATTTTTATTCTACTAATGTATCCATTTCTTTCTATGTATTTTCTTTTCTTTTCTTTTCTCTCTCTTTTTTTTTTTTTTTTTTCTTTTTACTTTTTTTTTTTTTTTTTACTTTTCTTTCATTCCTTTCATTGTATACGTAATGACAATGTCAAAATCAAATATCTCCCCCCCACACTTAAACTGTTGCACTCCTGAGCAACCCCCACACTTAAACACAAAATGGTTTTACGCTTAGGCTTGTAATGTGGCTTAGAAAAGAATGGGTCAAAAGGCACAAAGGGGCTAGCAAGGGAATCATAATGCAAGGGAAAGCTATTTGGCCAAAGTGAGGAAAATAAAAGAAAGAAAACAAGCTTCCATCATACTTATGCACGTAAGTGAAAAATGTAGTTTCAAAAAGAAAAGGAGCAAGTTCTAGAGAACAAAAATCATGAGAGATGCACACATGAAAGAAAGAATGGCAAAAGATGAATTCCATTCATGCAGGCCCAAAACCTCACAAGGTCAATACCAACTTAGGCAATCAACAACATCAAATCAACTATCAAGACTTGTAATCGAAGAGTCAAGAATTGTAGACCAACCGAATGATCCATTAAAACCAAAGTCTAATTCCACGTTCATAATATGTAGCAATCATAGAAAGAGAGACCTTTTTTTTTTTTCAAAAAGCAAGGTAGAAAAAAAAGAAAACAAATAAGAGAGAAAGAGGGAGAAGGAAGAAGAATACTCCCCAAGGGTTTATGGAGGGAGAAAGAAGAATCCTCCCCAAGGGTTTATGGAGGGAGAAAGAAGAATCCTCCCCAAGGGTTTATGGAGAGTAGGTGGATCAATGAGGTTTATGAAGGATAGGTGGCATCAATGAGGAGAGTCTCTGCTTCCTCAGGCTGCTGTGGGGATCCCTCATGAAATGGCTTGAGGCGATGCCCATTGACCTTAAAGGTTCTTCCGTGGGTGAATCACATAGCTCAACAAAGACCAAAAGGAAATATGTTAGTGATCACAAAAGGGCCATCCCACTTAGATCGAAGCTTACTGCATAAACTTCAAACGGAATTAAATAGAAGAACTTTCGGCCCACGTAAAATTCTTTCCTCGAATATGCTTATCATGGAATGCCTTAGTCTTTTCCTTATACAACCGCGAGCTCTCATAGGCATCTAATCTAAGCTCATCTAACTCTTGCAACCGTAGCTTCCTCTCCATCCTGCATCGAGCCAAATCCATGTTACACTCGCTTAATGGCCCAATAGGCTCGATGCTCCAACTCAACCGGAAGATGACATGCCTTACCAAAGACAAGCCGATAAGGAGACATCCCAATCGGAGTCTTGTAGGCGGTGCGATATGCCCACAAAGCATCCTCTAATCGCTTACTCCAATCTTTCAGGGTAGAGTTAACGATCTTCGAAGGATTTGCTTAATCTCTCTATTTGAGACTTCACTTGACCATTGGTCGAGGGTGGTATGATGTGGAGACCTTGTGTAGCACTCCATACTTGCGTAACAAGGCACCCATGCTTCGATTACAAAAATGGGAACCCTGGTCACTGATAATAGCTCTAGGAATGCCAAACCCGCAGAAAATGTTAGACCTAACAAAGTCCACCACCACGTAAGAATCATTAGTCCGGGTGGCTTTCGCCTCAACCCATTTCGAAACATAATCAACGGCCCAAGCAGTATGTAAGTATAACCATATGAAGCAGAAATGGACCCATAAAATCAATACCCCAAACATCAAAGATCTCACAAAACAATATAGGGTTTTGGGGCATCTCATGCCTACGAGAAATACTCCTCGCTCTCGACGCTTATCACATGACTTACAAAACAGATGGGAATCACGAAACAAGGAGGGCCAAAATAATCCACTATCTAACACTTTCCTAGCAGTTCTTTGGGGTCCAAAGTGACCACCACAAGCAGAAGCATGAGAAAATGCAATATGGAGTGAAATTCATGGTCGTATACATCTCCTAACTATCTCGGTCACTACAAAACTTCCACGAGATAAGGGTCATCCCAAACATAATATTTAGACTCACTTTTCAATTTTAGGTTTTGGGCCCTAGTGGAGTCTACAGAAAAATACCGGCTACCAAATAGTTAACTAGATCAAGATACCATGGGGTCTTACCTTGCAGGTGTAGAAGCCGCTCATCGTGGAAATCATCCCGAATAGAAGAGGGGTGAGAGGGAGAATGGGTGATGCGACTCAAGTGGTCGGCTACCCGCTTTGCGCCCCACTTCGTCTCGAATCTCAACATCAAACTCTTGGAGCAGAACATCCACCGGATGAGTCGTGGCTTAGCATCCGCCTTTTTCAAAAGAAACTTCAAAGCAAAGATGGTCGAGAAAACAATGACTCTACTAGCTAGCGATATGACCTAAACTTATCAAAAGCAAATACAATGGCCAACAACTCCTTTTCGGTGGTGGTGTAATTAGGCGAGCGTAATCCAAAGTCTTGGAGGCATATGCAATGACATGAGATGCTCTGTCTACCCGCTGTGCCAAGATAGCACCAACCGCATAATTGGAAGCATCGCACATCAACTCAAAAGGAAGGTACCAATCAGGGGGCTGGATCACTGGGGCTGTAGTCAGGCAACGCTTCAGATGATCGAAGGCCGCCTTGCAAGTATCATCAAATACAAAATCAGTGTCCTTATGCAGAAGGTTGGACAAGGGTCGGGCAGTCTTGCTGAAATCTCGAATGAAACGTCGATAGAAACCTGCATGACCAAGAAAAGAGCGAACTTCCCGCACGAAGCGGGGTAAGGCAAAGCAAGAATTACATCTATCTTAGCAGTGGTCTACCTCAATCCCTTTCCTAGACACTATGTGTCCCAAGACTATACCCGACTCAACCATGAAACCAAACGCTCTAACATCTGATCAATGAAAGGTAGAGGATAATGATCCTTGCGAGTGGCTTGGTTGAGTCTCCTATAGTCGATGCAAACTCTCCAACTATTCTGAACTCGAGTAGGAATGAGCTCATTCTTCTGATTGGCTACCACAGTGACTCCGGATTTCTTAGGAACGACCTGACCTAAGCTAACCCAATCGGCTATCGAAATGGGATAGATGATGCCACTGCAGGAGCTTAGTGACCTCCTTCTTTACCACATCAAGGATAAGAGGATTAAGGCGTCTCGGGTTGCCTCACGTGCTTAGATTCCTCTTCCAAATGAATACGATGCATGCACATAGAAGGGCCGATGCCAACTATGTCGCCTAATGTCCACCCAATGGCCTTCTTGTTCGCCCTCAATAAGCTTAGCAGCTTCTCTTCTTGATCGTGCAAAAGATTATTTGCCACAATGATCGGCAACCGCTCATTCACCTCCGTAAATGCATACTTCGGGTGATCCGGGAGGGATTTCAACTCTAGTTTGGGCGGTTGCTCAATGGAGGGAAGAAGCTTGGGTGGTAACAACTCGATGTCATCACACTAGAAATCCTCGAAACCACATTCAAAGAAGCACAAGCAAAAGGACCGTGTCTATACGGCTCAATGTTAACATCGAATTCGGTTCATCAAAATCGAAGTAAGCTCATCAAAATCGAATCGGGATGCACGTTAGGATCGGGATGAAGCTCAAACTCGTAATCGATATCGAATCGACAAGTAATGCGTAATCACTAAGCAAGTCGAATCACCAAATAATGCATCATTAATTTCAGTGCAAATAGGACACCATTCATTATTAGCACATGCACAAATGAGAGAATCACTCATAGATGCAAAATCGTGGTAAGCAAGACACCAATCAAGAAGAACATCATCCACGGCATCATCAATCACATCAATACGTAAAACGTAATGCTCTTCCCTAGGATATTTCATGGCATCAAAGATATTGAAATTCACGATATATCACCAAACTCCATGGAAAGAGTACCGTAATGCACATCTATCTTAGTCCTAGTGTTTTCATGAAAGGTCTCCCTAGAATGATTGGTGACCTACTACTAGGAGACTCACCCTCCATATCCAAGATGTAAAAATCAGCAGGAAATATCAAGTCATTAACTTTGACTAATACATCTTCAACTAAACCGAAGGATGAGCACTACTTCTATTAGCTAACCGAACAATAACACCGTAGGACGCAAAGGACCAAGACCAAGAGATCTATAAACGAGATGCAGGCATGACATTAATAGAAGCACCTAAATCTAGCATGCAATCATCAAATCTATAGTTACCAATGAGGCAAGGGATAGAAAATGTCCCCGGATCTTTGCATTTACGAGGCATAGTAGTTTGGATGAGTGCCGAGACATTCGATTCAAACTCACTCGTTCATTCCCCTTCGCCGCCTCTTGTTGGTGCACAACTCCTTCGAAACTTGGCATATTTAGGAATTTGTTTGACCGCATCTAAGAGAGGAATGTTGATCTCTACTCTTCGAATGTCTCAAGTATATCCTTCTCTTGTGCTTTACCTGCCAACTTCTTGGGCTGAATTGCTCTCTCGAGGGAAGGGAAGAGGAATAGGAATGTCTTCCTCTTCACCTTGTTGTATCGCCTTTTTCTTTCGAGTCAATCTTCACATTTCCTGACTCGTTTCCTGATGTGGAAGTCACATCTGTAGCGTGCTTAGGTTCCTCCAATTTCTTGCCAGATCGTAGTGATATAGCACTCACATTTCCCTTAGGATTGGGAATTGTTTGTGAAGGAAGGGAGTTGGATCCCTGAGGTTGAAGCTGGTTCAATGATGTTGCCAATTGCCCAATCTGTGTTTGCAAACTCTGAATGGAAGTGTCGGCTTGTCGTTGGAACCGCATATTGGCCGTGACAAATTGCTTCATCATATCTTCAAGTGAGGAACCACCACCACCACTACTAGCTCTTTGTTGTGCCGCCCGTGGAGGTGGACATATGGTCGGTCGAGGAGGTGGCGCTTGCAAAGGCAAAGGGGGTGCAGATTCTTTGGAAAGTCGTGGCATGTCTTGTCTCTGTTGGTAATTCCTGCACTCGTTGATACCGGTTACTCGATTCGATTCGATTACGGTTACTCTGGTTCTGATTTTGGTTCCAACGAAAGTTGGGGTGATTTCTCCAACCAGGATTATAAGTATTGGAGAAGGCATCATTCTGTTGGTATTGTGGCCTTCCTGGAAAACGCCCACCGAAACTACCGATCGGTCTTGGTAAGCGTAATCATGCAAGGTAGGGCATGAGTCGGTAGAATGATATGGGTCGAACAAAACCCACGGGAGTACCCACTCGAGGAGGTGAAGACCGCACCGTCGTGCACGCTAACCGCCTCACAAGGGAGGTCGATCATCAAGTCTAGTCTCTAATCTCCGGGAATCATACTAGTTTGGCGGTGCTTGAATATGGTAAACAGGGTACTATTGGCCCCAGTGCCAAACCGCCGAGAGTTATCGCCATAATGGATATCAAGTCCCGAGCCTCTTCGGTGTCTTGTTGCTCATAGCACCACCGCTAGAAGCATCCACCAATCCTTTGTCTACCAAGCAGCAGACCATCATAGAAACCGTTAATCGGGTCTTTTCATTTATCTGATGGTGTGGACAGCTTGCACATAACCTTTTGAATCTCTCCCAATACTCATGCATAGTCTCCCCAGTGACCTGTTTAATGTTGCCTATTTCCTTCTTGATCGCAGTTGCTCTTGATGAAGGAAAATATTTGTCTAGAAATAACCTCTGAATATCGAGTCCAGCTCCCAATAGATGAGGGTGAAGGTACAACAACCAATCCTTGGCTCCACCATCCAATGAGAAAGGAAAAGCTCTCACTTGATATGATCTTCATCAATGGCATGTGGTTTCATTGGCCGCACACTACATGGAATTCCTTCAAATGCTTAATGGGGCACTCACCGCAAGACCATGAAACTTAGGCAACAAGTGTATTAGACCAGATTTAAGCTCAAAGTTAGCAGCAAGGTTAGGGTATTGGATGCACAAAGGTTGATAATTGACATCAGGTGCACCCAATTCCTTCAAAGTATGATGATTTTCTTCTGCCATAATGTCTGAGTTAGCAAGGTTGCTACTAGAATTAGTGAAAACAACAAGACTATCAGAAATACTATCAAATGATTTTTTTTTTTTAAATTTTTTTTTTAAAAAAAAAATAATTTTTTTTAATTTTTTTTATTTAAAAATAATAATAAAATAAAAAAAAAAAGATAAAAATTCACGTCAAAAAAATAAAAATAAAATAAAAAATAAAAAAATAATTAAAAAAAAAATAAAATAAAATAAAAAGATAAAATAAAAGATAAAAAAATCAAATCAAATCAAAATAAAAAAAATAATAATTAAAAAAATTTTCCAATACTGTTACTAATCAAACCGATGCAAATTCCCCGGCAACGGCGCCAAATTTTGAAAGAGATTCGCCGTGCCTCTCAAAATAACCAGATTCAATAAAAGATTTGCAGTAATAGGGAACCTGGATCGTTTCCCAACGAACTTGCAATGGCTTGATTAACAACAACGACGAAACCCTAACACAGTGAAAAAGGGGGGATTTTTTTTGTGATTCAACAGACTAAAACGAAATAGACAGAGATAAACGAAATATTGAGAAACAGATAGAAAAACGTTAATAAACTGAAATAGATTAAAAACGACCAACCCAACGTTTAGATTCCCATAAACGTCCATCCTTGAGCGAAATATTAACGAACTCGCGTTTGGTTCTAGACGAACCGAGATCTCGCATCCGTCCGAAATTCCTCGACTAGACGATCGCCTAGCATTTATTCGAACAGTGGCGTCTCATTGTACGATCGCACAAAGCAACACTTTAAACCTAGTCCGAACTCGGTCCTTGGGACGAACCAAACCGAATATTAAATCTAATATTCGAACTATTTTCGTAAATCGAGATCGATAAGATGAAAACAGAATCGAGAAACCCTAATCCGATTAAGCCTAGGCTCTCTGGACGAATCATGGAATCCTCACGTTGGATTAATCATAGAAGTTTAGCCGAGCATGGTTGGAATAGAAGAAGAAAAGACGAAGAACATGAAGAACATTTGAGAGAAAACTAAAACTTCTGTCTTTAATCCCAAAACTGTGTAAAACGTGAATGAATTAATGCGTAGAATGAATGTGTGACGGCTGCCTCACTTAAAGATAACCTAAAAACGAATTAGGTCTAATGGTTCAGCCCAAAACGAAAATAAAATAAAGATGGGCTTTAATTACAAAATTCGAGCCCAATTAAAATCCAGAATTGTTCATCTGACTTTGGCTCCAAAATTGACCGCCTTCTTGTCCGAATTGGCTCTTTATGTCTTCATAACAATTGTAGCTCTCTGAATCATCTGAAATATGAGACAAAAATGAGGCAAATCCGATGTCTGGTTCAAGAGTTATGGTAAAAATAGTGAAGCAATACAAAACTGGAATTTTATCGATAAAAATGGCTAAAATTACAATCTAAGGCCCAAAGCCTAAATGCACATAAAAGCCATTATTTATTAACTAAAGAGTCCTAAATATTGATCAAGAGATAAAAATAAGTGTATTAAATATTCAATTATCCTCTTACAAGGACTCACTCCCCCTTACAAGTTGTAATTGTATACCCACTTAAGGTTCCACAACCTTAAGATTTTACAACACAATAATCAAATAGGTGTTTTGAAATTCCACACGAGTAGATAAAGATAAATACTGAGTTACATGATATCTGAAGATATAAACGGAACAAATACAACAGTAGAATACAATAAGAATAGAGTGCTCAACGTTTTTCCTGTCCTTCTGGTGAATTCAACACTTCAGGTATATATAGTTGATCTCATGACCATTTTTGAAGTTTGAAGTAATATCCGTTGAGGCTCTTTAAAATGACCATTAGAGATAAAGCAGAAGGGTCAGAATTATTTCCGTCATTATTCCTGTGATTGTGATTATGACCGTTGAGACCCAGCAAAGGAAATGAAATATTCTTCCCAGAGCGTTGTAGAGGTATGTCTGTTGGTTGAGTTTCTCGAATAGGCAAGTTTAATAAATGCTGGATTGCTTTAGTTAACATCTGTGTTTATCTTCATTCTAATCATCTGTAACTCATTAATAAATTGATTAAATGCAATTAAAGATAGTAATGAGTAATGATTTGAAGAAACAGAATCATAATCAGTTGATTTTGATTTTCCTGAGATGGTGATTTGATAATTAAAAAGATATGAAGTAATGAAATCACAGTCAAGCATAATGCCGAGGTACAATCCTGTCTGAGATAGCTGAAGCCGGCAAGTTGAGCAGCCGAGTTGGTCAGGCTTTGAATGATCAGGCCGGGTTGAATCGTTAATTCCAGTCGAGTTGCAATACCGGTATGACGAGATGAATCTCGGCATCTCCATTGCAGCATGCATGAAAAATGCCATAGATAACATTTTAAAGATCCCCTGGTTCAAACAATTATGGGGACATGTATTGGAGTCATCCCGGTTTCGCATGAATTGTTTAGATGACTGGTTGTAAAGACATCTTGAGGTAAGGTCGATTTGAGCAAGGTAACATGTCGGTCGAGTTTGTCTTTGATGCCTTGAGTCACGGCTTGAATCAAGTTGCCTTGAGGCAAATAATAAATGACTTGAGGCAATTCACGTAAAAGACGGTAGTTGAGAAAAATGAAGTTTTAATCATATTTACGAGTTTGCCACTAAAATATTGAAAAGGAATGACTCGAGGCAACATACAAAATGACTAGAGGCAAAACATTGTCTTAATCATATTTACGAGTTTGCCACTAACATATCGAAAAGGAATGACTCGAGGCAACATACAGAATGACTAGAGGCAAAACATTGTCTTAATCATATTTACGAGTTTGCCACTAACATATCGAAAATGAATGACTCGAGGCAACATATAAAATGACTAGAGGCAAATCAACTTTTTAATCTTCATTACGAGTTTGCCACTAGATGCCTTCAATTAGAGAAATTGATACATGAACTTTATACCTCGAGGTAATTAGTCATTTAACTCGAGGCAAATCATAAACTTCCAATTTTCATAAAAAGTGGTCACCACCATGTTGCTGCAACCATGATTACTACAATTATAAGGATTTTCAGTTCTAGAATTTCTTAATCACCAGCAGTACCACTATTGTTATGATCCATGACCCGTTTGTTGCCTGTAATTCAACATAAGGACCTATTTCTTTGCTAAATCTTCATCTCCATCTTCCATTATACCAAAGTATGTATTTTTTATTCATTTTATTTTTTATGAATTATAGTATGAATAATTGAAATTTTTAAATTTATTTTGATTTTTAAATTAGAATATAAATTTAATTAATAAATACTCATTAAGGGTAATGTAACATCCCATTTTCAAAAGCAGTATATTTTTTTTTTCATCAGAGTAGAGCATTGGAGCAAGAGAGTAACTGATACTTATATTCAAAATGTCGTAAGTCTGGCTAATTACAGAAGCGGTACAATAACCGAGAGTTTTTAAAGTAAACAACAACAGAGTGTCTCCCTGGCAATACCCATACCGTAGCAACAAAAGATAGTCTTCAGCCGAGTCCCTATGCGTGCTGCTTGCCTTTCTCCTCGGTCCTCGGTCCTCCTGATCCTGAGGCTATGTTAAGAGCTGAGGTCCAACGTGCACCGGACCTCAGGTAACGGTTAACCTCATGTTTACATATACAGTATACAACATATGTATCATACAAACAAGCATATCCCAACAACACACAAGCCCCCTGGCAGATGTGTCACACCTAGCAATCGCTTCACACCTAGCAGTCGTTTCACACCAAGCATCTCACACCTAGCAAGCATTTCACACCCAGCAATTCGTATCCCAATACCCAGCAAGCATAAACATAACAACAGTATATACCACAGAGCTATCAACTACCTCATATAAGCATACCATACACATAGTACATATACGCATACCATAAACATCAGCGTTAGTGTTACAGTACGCGAACGTACCTTCGTTGACGAAATACAGTATTTTTGACGGAATACGGTATTTTGACAGCGGTACGTGATCACAGATATCCTATAAGGATAATATCACATTTATTAACATTTGACATCATAACAGGCATTTTAGGCACAGATTACCATTTTGCCCCTAGTTTGACTAATCGGCGAAATTTCATTAGAGCTTCGCTACTTTGACTCTAATCTTCCAAAATTTTGCCATATAGGATTTATCATAATATTTTCAGGGCATTTTATGGCCCACAAGGGCATTTTAGGAATTTTGACACTTTATTTCTTCTAATTTCAAGAGAAATTGCCCTAAAAACCAAGTAATTATTCTACAAAATCTGAGACCACATATTCACCTATTTCCAATAGGTATTATTTCCTAAATTATGATACTTATCATAAGTAGGATTTTTAGGGTATTATAGGTAATAAGGTGATTTGAATATTTTCTCTACCTATCTTGTCATCATTTTTCATTTCTATACTTTCTATTCCCTTTCAAATATACTTTTCCTACCAAACGGGCTAATGCTCCATTTTGAAGTAATGAATTGGAAGGAGAGTAGTGGAAGTGGAATCAAGTATGGTACTCACTTCCACCAAAACAGATGATCCATGTCAACATTGATAGTGGTCCTCCACTGGTGACGGCGATTATAGTCCTTCGCCGGTAACGACAGCAACGGTCTGTCCATGTTTGTCACTGTTGTCTCTCAAGTTGTCGCCTTTTTAGCCTGAATATCCGTTGCTCTAGTTCTTTCTTCTGCCACAACCATTAATTAAACTTCCATCACCTTTCTTCCTCTACTCTGTTCCACCTTGCTACGTATTCTTCTATCTGGGGAAAAAGAAGAAGAAGAAGAAGAAGAAGAAGAAGAAGAAGAAGAAATCTCTGTCCTTTTCATCCACCTGTTTCTTCCCTTCTTTCATCCTTATGTGGGCTTTGCATTTATAGGTTTTTCTGTTCTAATCCTACCTCCTTGTTATTTCTACTTGGAGTCTCTGATTTTGGGGTGGTTTCCTGACTCATGTAAACCGCTCCTTATTTTATTTGATGATCCTATTCTTTTTTGGATTTTCATATTATGGTTTAGATTTATATGCTTTGGTCCATGATCATGACTCCTCATGGCGTGCTTCTTGTTCTCCTGGTTTGTCATGGATATGGCGCTACAGTTTCTCTTACATCTGGGTATGCCCAATTGCTCTTTCTTTATCCTTCAGGGTATTCATGTCCCTAGGGCTTTAGCTCATAGAGGCATGTTTTAAGGACCAAAAGGAGTATTATTTTATCTTATGGAATAATAATATTGATTTTTATAACCGAAAAAAGAAAGCAACAATAACTATTCAGTCTTAAAAATGAAACACATAATTGCATACTTTAAATTTTAATCCAGTCTTTTAGCAATTTGATTTCATAATTAGTACCTGTTTATAAATTTAAATTAACCATTTAAAATTTAAAAAATAATAAATACAAATTGTAATAGGGTAAGATAATTTCTTATTTTCAGGGACTTCCTATGTTTAAAACCGAAAAGTGATATGTTGTTATAAATATTTATTTATGTTTAATAGGTATTTTATATATATGTGCGTGTGTAATACTCGTAGATACACCATTAAATTATGTTTGTTTTTAAGTAACACCTTGAATTTGAATTCTGTTAAGTAACACCGTTTTATTTTTATATTCCTTCCTAACTGAATTTTGTTTTATCTCCATAAATTAAGGAATTAACATAATTTTAAATTATATTTTTTTGTCAAAAAAACATAATAAATACTAGGGGATATAGTTTGCATCTATTAATCGATAAATATAATTTATTCATGATACTTTTCTAATTTCTTGTTTATAGAGAAAATAATAATAAAGGACATAAAAAATAATATTTATTAACAAGGACCATAAAAATAGTAATTATTTTGAAGGACTGGAAATTAAAACATTAAAATAGAAAGACTAAATTGCTCTTTGCCAAAATTCCTATATTCTTTCTAACAAATCTATAGTGATTGATAGATAATGACAAATAGAGACTAATTCAAATAAAATCATTCTTTTTCGATTGCATAAATTTAAAACCAACCTGGCTTTTTATATTTCATATCAGATCAAGCTGCAGTTATCGAAAAAGTTCTTGAATGGGTGTGAGTGGTCATTATTGTCCATAAAAGAACAAGAACAACTTCAGTAACTAGAGTAACCGAGGGTATGAACCGTGTGATCAAATTGTTTTGATTATAGACTTTGAATAGACAATCTTTTAGACTATTTTGGAACTATATAATAGAATCAGTAGAAAGAAAGAAGAAATGCAATGCACTAGTTTCTAATTGAATCAGAATTGTTCTCTATTTAATTTGTTATTATCCATCATTCACTCAATATTCGTTAGAGAGAATATAGAAAATTTGATTAAGGGCAATTTAGTCTTTTTATTTTAATGTTTTAATTTCTGGTCCTTTAAAATAATTACCATTTTTATTGTTCTTCTTAATAAATATTAATTTTCTTAGGTCCTTTATTATATTTTTCCCTTTTTTATATTCCCTTGTAATTGAATTTTTTATTTACATATTAATCAATAAAAATATTTTTTTTTTCCCGAAAAACATAATGAGAACTAGGTGATTCAGTTTGGTAATTTAATGCTAAGAGATTCAGTTTGGATCCAGCGATCAATAAATAATATGAATTTAAATAATTACAAAGTCTTTATAAAATTCTCCTTCTCCCAGAGTTGTATGCTCTTAGAAAAAATATAAGTGAGCGAAAAAACAAACATGTACAAGTGCTCACCTTATAACTAACTTTATATAACCTGATTAAGGTATCACAAGGATATGATCTTCCTCGTGCAAGGCATGGGTAGTTGGGTACCAATGCTCGTTATAATATAATAAAGCTACAATACAATAAGTTACTCATTTTTTTTTAATTTCTCATTTTCTTCTCATAAACTTATATCCACCATGAGATTAAAAAATAGACGTTCCTGATTTTATATTTTATAAAGTTATTATTAATGAAAAAATGACACTTAAATATCATCTGAAGTTCCTAAACCCAAAGAAGGCCATTGAACATGTGAAAGGACAAAGAAGGGATAGGGGCAATCAAGGATATGGAAATTGTGGAGAAAAGTCCAAATTGCCCCTTTTAACTGAACAGAAGATTTATATAGTGGGTGCATGGAAACATTGACTTGCTGGCTTGGTGGAGGATGAAGTGATAGTCACGGCATGGAGGTGATCGATGTCGAAGAAAGGGAAGCAAGGAAAGGATAAAGTGTAAGTAACTTTCATAATAGAACCATATCTTTTTGCTCATAGATGGGGCCATAAACATCATCTTCCCCTTTGTTCATCTTGGGGTTTTCAGTTTCGTTAAACGAGTTTCAAGGTGGAGGAATAGTAAAAAGCTGGGGGTTGACGTTAGGACATTCATATCCTCCTCGGACAATCATTGTGGTGGTCTCATTGTGAGTGTTCTATGGGGGTTGTGGGTCAATCGGTGTGTAGGTGGACGGGATTAAAGGTTGCGTTTTTACATAAGTCTGACGACCTTGATGGTGTGGGGTTCATTATTAATTTATCTATTCATGTTAGTTGGGAGAGGGAGTATAATGAAGAGGATATTAATTTGCAATTAATGTAAATGGAAAGGAACATTTTTTGTGGGGTTGATCAGTTGTATCCATGACATCAATGTGGAATGACAAACTTTAGAAAGCATTTCACCATTTGTATGATAGTTGTTGTCATTAACAGTTATGGTTTTTGGTCAACGCCATTATTACACTTGTAATTACCATTACTATATTTGTCATTACCATTAACAATAAGAGTCAAGGCATTTGTTGAATTTGTCAGCAAGTTAGGATTGTGTGAAAATCATTACGCCATTTGTCAACACCATTATTGGTTTCATCATTCGCATTGCAGAATTGGTAACCAACCATCAAAGGCGTTCATGGCAATGTGTACGACTATGTTGATGAATGCTTGACGATAACAGACCAAAAAAAGATTTATAGAAGAACCATGATTCTTGTTGTTACAGTTCCAAAATAAGAAAATATACCATTGCAGCTTATGCCATCAAGCAAGACACGCAACAAAAACCTGCAAAAATCCAAACCCTACTTAAGTTGCCAACTGTGGAAACCTGGGGGTAAATATTTTACAAGTCATATTTTGGTTTATATACAATGACTTGGATCCCTTCACATATTTTTTGCTAAAAGGGATATAAGACTTATAGGATTACTCAAATGTAAGTAGTGTGAATGGCAAAGAATATGTTCTTTAGTGGGAATGACATGAACACATTACGTCAATCAGGAATTGTAATGTTCACTTGTCATTTGACTCTATATTGTAGATGTTGTCATCCCAGATATTGTCTTTTGTAAAGACGAAGAGCATGGAATGCGAGCAAGCTTCCAAAACTACCAACACTAAATATTCATTTGTTGCTCTCTGCTTAGTTTAACTTAGCGATATATCTTTGGATATTCTTTGTACTTCAGTGATTATAAATTCACTCTGTAAGAGAGTTATTTTCTGTGACTGGTTATCTATTATATTGAATCTCAAGGTAGAGGGACCTTGAGTGTGGGTGTATCGATTACAACTTGTAAGGGGGAGTGAATCCTAGTGAGAGGATTACTTTGAGAAACAGAGTGTGTAATCGTGAAAGTGATAGTGAAAATCCTAGAGTGTCTGGGAACTGGATGTAGGTCAAGAGATTGGACCGAATTAGTATAAATCCTTTGTGTCCATTATTCTTCTATCCTTACCATGTCCTTTTGGTTCTCCGGTCTAGTCGCAAAAGTTTTGAAATCACCCAATTCACCTCCTCTTAGGTGATATTCCATCTTCAATATGCTTTGCAAAATATTTGATGGATTTTATATATAAGTTTGGGCTTATGACTTGTGTTCTTGTAAACAACTTTTATTATGCAAAATAAGTTGTTTTGGAGTTTTGTTGGAACTATTGATAAATACTCATTGAATGATCTAAGCAATGGCCAGATTTTGCAATCATCAAATGTAAGTAATTGCTCTTATATTGTAATTGTAGATTCTAATTGTACAAACAAACAATCTGAGATGCCAACACGGGTGGAAAAAAGGCTTTTAAGACCGGACAAAACACGTATATTAGGACCAGACCCGCGATAGGTCTTGTTCTAGGCGGTATTAAAAGTCTCCCTATTAAGACCGGACTTGTAACCGGTCTTAAAGAGTTTCTTTTAGACCGGACATTTAAAACCTTCGGTCTTAAAATTCGTACTAAATAGATCTGAAATATTTTTTGTTCGGTCCTAAATGCAAACTTCAAGACCGGACAAAATCTCGACCGCTCTTAAAAGATCCGAATATTAAGACCGAACAAATATAAACCCGGTCCAAAAAATAGTAGATTGTAAGACCAGACCCCGGTCTTAAAAGACTGACTTTCAAGACCGGATGTTATATACATCCGGTCTTAAAAATTGAAATTTTAGACCGGACTTATAAATGGACCGATCTTAAAAGACCAACTTTTAAGACTGGCTTAATACCTTTAAGAGCGGTCATAGAAATACATCCGGTCTTAATATTTGAACATTTAAGACCATCTTTTTTATTTGCGGTCTAAATTTTCCTGAATTTTTTCCCTGTTCTGTTCTTCCTGATCATATATATACACAAATCCACCATCCAAAACAGCACATAAAAGTCGATATACTTTAAGCTACAAGCTATGAACATGAATAAATTGAATTGGGAAAAAGAATACAAATATTATCCACCATGAGTTATGTGTCCTCTTAAGTCTACAACAACTAAAGTAATTTATACAACAAGCTAAGATATAACTAATTACAATCACAATGAGTTACAATACATGCAGCACGTAAATCAACATACATGTAGTCCAATATAATATATTCACCATGCCTTCATCTGATTCCCACCCAACAACGTAACATGCATCCTCTTTTATAACATGCCCCTTTGAATCGGATCCTGCCACAAAAACAAAACAAGAACAAATTCATAGTCAACGATGACATTGTTTAATTAAGAACATAGAAGGAATATAATATAGTTAATATAGTTCATGCCCCTTTGAACCTTAACGTTTTCTAAGAATTCTGCATATGAATATTACCTTATGAATTGACTCTTTTATAAAGTGATATCCTCCCATATCCCTTCTTGATGATCATTTCTTATGCCGGGTTCATTATCCGCTTCATCTTCTTCATTCATGTCCGGTAGACCCCTTGAAAAGGAGTACTCTCAGGAAGACCATAATTTGAATGACTTTCCTCATCAATATCAATGACCCTCTTTCCTTGGAGAGCTACGGACCACATTTTATTTTCTTGATCGGTGATATAGAACACTTGTTTTGCATGGTCTGCCATAATAAAAGGTTCATCTCCAAAACTTCTACTATTGACATTGACTAAAGTGAATCCTAGCCGATCGATCTGAACACCATTATTGACATTAACCCACTTGCATTTGAAGATGGGAAATCTAACTTTGACATAGTCCACCTCCCAAATCTCTTCAATAACCCCATAATATGGCATGACTGCCAATTTAGGCCTCTTGTCTTTCGAACTGGAGATGTGCATAGATTCAGCCTCTAACATAACACTACTATTCTGGACTATGCTCATATCATCTAGGGACTTCGTGTAAAATGTATAACCATTGATCACATACGAATTCCAACTTATGACATCAACCTCAGGACCACGTGCTAACCATTTCATTGTATCAGAAACACATTCAGATCCCTCGATCTTTTGTTTGAACCAGTGTGCAAAAGTTCTGTTATGTTCCCTAATCAACCTTTGTTCGGTCATTCGATGGTTCTCTTTCCTTACGACTTCTTTATGTGCGAGATATGCTGGCTTGAACTTCATCAACATTATTCAAGATGTATAAGTGGACTTGTGACAATTCATCACGATCCACACTCAAAAAATGTAGGAACAAATAGCTTCTCAAGATGGCACAAGATAAGATATCCTTCATTCTCCAATTCATCCAACTTTTCAATCTCGAAGACTTTACTACAAACCGCATTGAAGAAGAAACAAAGTCTAGTCAAAATGACCCAAAGATCATATTCGGCGATGCCTCGAATAGCTACTGGGAGTAGCTGTTGCATCAAGACATGACAATCATGAGACTTTTGGCCTACCAATTTCAAATCATTCATCGAGACAAGCCTCTTAGAATTTGAAGAATACCCTGAGGGAACTTTTGTGCCATGTAAACACTCACAAAAGCTTCGTTTCTCATCCTTAGACAAAGTATGAGAAGCCGGGGGACAATAAGTTCTCTTCCCATATGGCCTTGGATGCAAGTCTTTGTGTATTCCCATTGCTTGCAAATCCAATCTTGCCTTCACACCATCCTTCGAACTACCTTGTATGTTGAGAAGCGTGCCAACAATACTATCACATACGTTCTTTTCCACATGCATGACATCAATACAGTGTCTCACATCAAGATTGCGCCACTATGGAAGATCGAAGAATACAGATCTCTTCTTCCATATATTTGTTTCTTTTCTACTCTTTCCAGTCTTACCGAAGATGACACGATATTTTTAACCTTTTCATACACTTGCTCCCCAGTCAATGCCACCGGAGCTTCTTCATACTATTGGCCACCAAAAAATGCCTTCTTTAATCGACGATATGGGTGGCCCCGTCTAAGAAATCTCCTATGTCCAAGATGCACCGTCTTTCTTCCATGTTGAAGTTGATGGTAGCGTGTGCCTTCTTCATAAACCGGACATGCTTTATGGCCTTTTACACTATACTCGACAAGTTCTCATATGTTGGGAAGTCGTTTATAGTACAAAATATCATGGCTCTCATTTTAAAGACCTCCTTCTTGAAAGAGTCAAAAACATCGACACCTTCTTCACACAACTCCTTCAAGTCTTCGATCAAGGGCTCAAGGTAAACATCTATGTCATTTCTGGGTTGTTTTGGTCCCAAAATCAACATAGACAGCATGATGTACTTTCGTTTCATGCATAACATAGGAGATAAGTTGTAAACAATCAGGAGTACAGGCCATGAGCTATGTATGTTGCTAAGGCTTCCATAGGGATTCATGCCATCCGTGCTAAGGGCAAGCCTGAGGTTCCTAGGTTCTTCGCCGAAGTTCGGAAATAATTGATCGATTTTCTTCCATTGAGAAGAATCAGCCGGATGTCGAAGCTGTCCATCCGAAATCCTCTCATCTGCATGCCACCTCAGATTTTTTGCATCATTTTCATTCGCAAACAACCGCTTGAACCTTGGTATGATTGGAAGATACCACAATACTTTTGCAGGCCCCTTATCTGACTTGTACCGTGGGGTTTCACATATCGGACAAGTCTGCTTCTCTTCAAACTCTTTTCTATACAATACGCAGTCATTCGGGCATGCATGGATCTTTTTGTACTCCATCCCCAGTGGACAAAGTATTTTCTTAGCATCATAGTGGCGATGCGGCAACACAATACTATCCGGAAGCATGTCCTTCAAAGCCTCAAGCAATTCTGAAAAACTCTTGTCGCTCCATCCATGACGTGCCTTCAAGCTTACCAATTTCAATACAGAGTTCAACAATTGCTATTTTTTACACCCAAGGTATAGCGGTGTCTCTGCATCACTGCACATATTACCGTTTGTGCGTGATCGCTCAAAAGCCTCTTCTCCTACATCACGGATAATGTCCTCTATGCGATCATCCATATCCGTGTCATTATCATCAAAAGCCACTTCCCAATGTTGAGACCCGCTTGACACTTTTTCACCATGCCATACCCATACTGTATAGGTCTTACAAAATCCGTGACAAATTAAATATGTGTCTATAACTTCAGGACTTAGTCGAATCTCATTCAAACATTCTACACAAGGGCAATAAAACTTCCCCCTATCATCATGGGCATTTTGTTTAGCAAATTCTATAAATTCCCTCACCCTATTCTGATATTCAACACTCGTTCGTAAAATACTTATCCAACTGTGATCCATAGTACAATTTCCTATATATAGACGAAAATCATTGATCATACATAATCCGAAAAAATTGAAAATTGCATATAAACTCAAAGAATCACTTTTACGGAGGAGCTTGCCCATTAAATGCATAACAAAGAATCACTTTTGGACATAAATGCATCACAGTGAATCCAAGAACCAAAATAAATGCATGATCGACGAGGAAGTTAAATGCACGGGATGAAGGTCTTGTGGACTCACCTGTAGCATATAAATTCAAATGCGTTTGTTGAGTCTTACTTCTCCGGCCGCAAACGTTGATGTTGCAGACAAGACAGGAAGAGTAACCTAAAAACACTTGTTGGTCAGTTCGGTAGGTCTAAGTGCAAATATAATCTACGAAAAACAATATTCATTGACAACATATAAGACCCACAAGAACATTTCATCGATTTCGTTAAACCCATGAAAAACCCAGAACGATAAGCTAGAAAATTATAAAGTTATATAACCGAAACACCTCTTACAGCTTCGTCTATACACGTTTAGCTAAGGAACCAGAGAGTGATTGTCGAGAGAGGTACGCAAAGCAGTGACGAAGCAACCCACAAACACCGGAGTCGGAACCTGAGTAATCACTTTCGGCGTGACAAGAGATATTTAGAGTGGGGAAATTTAATTTTTCGCGCAACATCGACACCTTATTTAGCTTTTTGGATTTTATTAAAACCGCTTAATTATTAAATGTTCGGTCCTAAAGTTATAACTAACTTTTTAAGACCGGAGTTCTAAGAGTATCCGGTCCTAAAGTTTTATTAGTCATTTAAGTTTAAGACCGGAGGTTTATAAAACATCCAGTCCTAAAATTCAAATTCTTTTTAGTCCTGTTACTTATAAAATGTTCGGTCTTAACAGCCTTGGTGAATGAATAAAATAAAGGAAACTTTTTTTTTGGACAAAAAATAAAGGAAAATTATCATCCACAAGATACAGCCAAAAAGAAAAATACTGAAGAACAGCCAAAAAATAATATCAACGGGTTATGTTCTTAATGTGGTCTTACAATACTGGATAATGCACGTACACAAGAAAAAAAACAAAAGAAAAAAAAGCTGAAAATTATCATCCACAAGAATCTGACTGAACATGCTTGGCAATATCGGCGTGAAGAGCATTAATTTCCCGCCGGATATCGGCAAGTTCTGTCTTAGTTGCTCCAGCCTCAATATGAATCTCTCATTAGAGGAAAGCGGAGAGGGTCGAGGTAGGCGCGCTGGGGCCAACAGGTTGGAGTAGGGGAGCACGAACCTCTGCATGGTTTGAAGGCTGGAGGGGGCTGGCAATCTCTTCATCATCGGAAATAACAATGGGTCCAACGACCCGAGACCCTTCGACAACAATAGGACGCACTCTCGCTGGAGCAGCGCACCGTATAACGATCTAACCATGTCACAAGCTTGAGGTGTAAGAGTACCCCTACGAGCAGTTTGCTTGTATCTAACCATTGTTTGAGGCTTTGAGCAGTTGGGGCAGAGAGCTAGGTAGTGAGGAGTTACGAGGTAGTGAGGAGTTAATAAGGACAGAGAGTTCGTGTGAGGAGTTAATAAGGATAGAGAGCAGGAGAGATACGCATCTGGTGATGATAAAGTTAATTGGTACAAATGAATTTAGTGTTTCTACTTTAAGAGCGTATTTATAAAAATATCCGGTCCTAAAAGTCATTTATTTTTTTCAAATCAATTCAATTACTTTTAAGACCGACCTTTTATCTTGTATCTGGTCCTAAAACTCATTTTTTTCAATTCAATTACTTTTAAGACCGAGTTTTTATCTTTTATCCGGTCCTAAAACTCATTTCTTTCAATTCAATTACTTTTAAGACCGAGTTTTTATCTTTTGTCCGGTCCTAAAACTCATTTTTTTCAATTCAATTACTTTTAAGACCGAGTTTTTATCTTTTATCCGGTCCTAAAACTCATTTCTTTTTAAATTCAATTTTTCATTCAAGTAAGAATTTTTGGTTAAAAAATATTACTTTTAAGAACGGATCTTTTATAGTATCCAGTATTAAAAGTTGCCTCTTTTCAATGAATGATTCAGAGAGTCTCTTCGGCTTCCACACAAACTTCCCAACTAGGCGTCTCCTCGTATTCTGAGGAACTATGCGTCTCCTCATTAATGTTTCCGGCGTATCACATTGTTCAGTATGGGTTCTCTATTTAAACTCGTTGTTACTTTACTTTCTTCACATTCATCTCCATCTCCTCCTACAACCTCCACTGTAATGGCTCCTCCACCACCACGAGGTCCTCCTTCTCGACGAAATCCTCAGCCACCTCCGTACCCTCCTCCGTTGCCTCACCACCCATCATTCTACCAGATGATGGAGCACATGATAGCCCGCGTCGATCATATAGACCGACGCTTGGGCCAACTGTTTCAGGTCTATCACGCCGTCAACAAGAAGCTGAACGCGGTACTCGACGCCTATGACGTTGAGTACCATACCTCGATGACGACGGCTCGACCCTTCCCTCCCCTCGACAACGATGGGGAGGATTAGAAATATTTATGTTTTTTTGTACTATCGCCGCCTCTCAAGGCAGGAAAAAATAGAAATAAAATAAAATTTTTAGATCCCAATCGCTTTCCTTGTACTTGTCTTTATGATGTTCTTTTCTTTTTTCTGACAAAAAGGAAACAAACAAAACATTGTCCTCTTCGTGGTGATCAACATTAAAATTTTGCATAATATAGTTAACAGTTAGGACCATACAAAACAAAACAAAAAACATTGTTTACCTTATTCGAATAAAAACAAACAAAGTGACGATTCTTCTCAAGTTTGGACCATCGTTGTCGTCGATCTTACTTACCCTAGTGTGAAAATTTTTCAGTGTCCTTTTCGTTATCTTATTTCTTTTTCCGACAAAAAGAAAAGGGACACCGATGATGATCTTCTGATAACCCTGATATCAGTCTCCGATAATTCTGATAACCCTGATATCAGTCTTCGATAATTCTGATAACCCTGATATCAGTCTCCGATAATCTGACAACCCTGATATCAGCCTCCGATAGTTCAGATAACCCTGCTATCAGCCTCTGATAGTTCTGATAACCCTGATATCAGCCTCTAATAGTTCTGATAACCCTAGTATCAGCCTCTGATAAGTCTGAAAACCCTGGTATCAGTCTCTGTTAGTCCTGATAACCCTGATAATCCACGTCATTCATTGGTAGCCGAAAACTTCGACTACCCAATGATCATAGATTTTGATATCAACTCCGACGCAGACTCTGATATTTCTGATAAATCTGATAATCGTCAGTTTGAACTAGACGGTAATTCTATCCTAGTAGAGAGCGTATATATGGAGATAGGCCACGCCGGGTGAAACTCCGAGACCAACAAGATAAGTATATGCAGTATTTGACTCATATATAGGAACTTCCGATACGTGTTTCCGTACCCATTTCTGAAAAGAACGAGGCATGGCGAATTTAAGAGGAGCAGGAGCTCCTAGAGGCCGAGGCAGGAGTCGAGGTCGAAGAGGAGGCAGACAGCCTTCATAACGCGTTCCACGTTTCTTAGATATATTTGACCATGATCATGTCATTGAGTGGGAGGTACCTTGTGTTATCATGGTGTCAGGGAGCCATGGAAACATTTAAAGTACCTTGTGTTGCCATGGTGTATGGGAGCCATGGGGACATTTTTGGTATCTGTGGTGTGGACCGCGGTGTATGCCACGGGAAACACTATATACCGAAGTACGATATGACAAGATCTTTAGTGGTCAAACCAGCACGAATTCTCGATCACCAAAAGAAGCAGCTGAAGGGTAGAGTAAGGATCCGACGCGTATAGTCCGCAAAAAAGATAGTACGAAGTTTAGTGGGTAGAGTACAAATTTCGAGGACGAAATTTTATTTAACGGGGGGAGAAATGTAATACCCAAAAATTTGACTTAGGGTAAATATCATAAATTGGTAGAGAAGACCTATTAGAAATAGGTGAAAATGAGGTCTCAAACATCTTGTATTGAATTTATCTTGTTATTAGGGTAATTTCTCTTGAAATTAGATAATTGCAGTTAGGTCCCTAAAACATTTGAAAGTTTGCAAATAGGTCCCTAAAATATTTATGAGTTATAAAATACCCTGAAAATATTATAAAGAGGCAAATAAATAATTATTTGAAATAGGGAAGAATATTGTCCCTAATTTAGGTAATTTATTAAATTATTACCATGGAAAAATTGAAGGAGAAAAATCAAAAAGTATTGTGGGGCCATAATTGACCCCATTATTTTTAATATTTTACATGGAGCGTAAAATACCAATGTCAGTAAAAATTTTGTGAGATAATGATTAGTTCTAATTAAGAAAATTATCAACAATTAGTGGGTAACTAATTAAATAATTATTGGCTAATCGGTTGAGCTTAAACAAAGGAAAATCCAAAGATGATTATGTAAAACCCTAAAATTAGTGGTTTATGGCTAAAATTAGCATAAAATATATTTGCTAATTAATTGGAAAATTTGAAGAAAAATATGAAATATTAAATAATTTTAAGCCTAAAAACATGTATGGACCAATAGGAAAATTTTGTAAAAAAATTATATAAAATAATTTTTAAATAATTATTTTATATAATATTAATTAATTAAATAATTAAAAAACGAAAAAAAAAGACCATATATTGACCAAAAATTTGGAATGGATCAAAGGATAGGATTTTAGAGATTTTTGATAATGACACTTTGTAATATAATAATGTTATAATTGTGAAAAGCAAATAGGATAAATGACCACCAATAGAAACTAAATCCTATCTAGAAAACCATGAACAAGGTTTCTAAAGTCAGAGTATATTATAAACAAGTGAATTTTTAGCTCGGAGTAGGTTACCTCCGAAGCTATTTCCGTAACCGAAAAGGGTTATACTAGACTGACTGTGAATTTATCTGATTTTAATTTTCGTGCTGGTTTGACCACTAAAGATTTTGTCATATCGTACATCGGTATATAGTGTTTCCCGTGGCATACACCGCGGTCCACACCACAGATACCAAAAATGTCCCCATGGCTCCCATACACCATTGCAACACAAGGTACTTTAAATGTTTCCATGGCTCCCATACACCATGATAACACAAGGTACCTCCCACTCAATGACATGATCATGGTCAAATATAACTAAGAAACGTGGAACGCGTTATGGAGGCTGTCTGCCTCCTCTTCGACCTCGACTCCTGCCTCGGCTTCTAGGAGCTCCTGCTCTTCTTAAATTCGCCATGCCTCGTTCTTTTTCAGAAATGGGTACGGAAGCACGTATCAGAAGTTCCTATACATGAGTCAAATACTGCATGTACTTATCTTGTTGGTCTCGGAGTTTCACCCGGCGTGGCCTATCTCCATATATACGCTATCTACTAGGATAGAATTACCGTCCAGTTCAAACTGACGATTATCAGAGTTATCAGAAATATCAGAGTTATTAGAAATATCAGAGTCTGTGTCGGAGTTGATATCAAAATCTATGATCTTTGGGTAGTCGAAGTTTTCGGCTACCAATGAATGACGTGAATTATCAGGGTTATCAGGACTATCAGAGACTGATACCAGGGTTATCAGAGTTATCAGAGGCTGATATCAGGGTTATCAGAACTATCAGAGGCTGATATCAGGGTTATCAGAATTATCGGAGACTGATATCAGGGTTATCAGAATTATCGGAGACTGATATCAGGGTTATCAGAGACTGATATCAGGGTTATCAGAAGTATCGGAGATTGATATCAGGGTTATCAGAGTGATGCACCGACTGAGGGTGGTACATTGGTTCAGGATGGTATACCGGTTCAGAATGGTATACCGAAGTAACGTGGTACACCGACCTTGGGCTATATCAGTACTCATTTTCAAAATATGCTCCAAATTTTTGAAAAGGCTTAGAACCTAACTCCGTTAACCGAACAGAATGGCCAGGTAAGTGTCTACCATAGGGGCCTCACCGAGTTCACGACGACTGATTGGCACACCCATGTAGACTAGCCTTGCCTTCGGCACCAAACTGTCCGTAATAACTTCATTAAATTCATGCCAGGACTACTGCTCTGATACCAAAAATGTCTCACTGGTGATCACACGCCGTGGCAACAAAGTGTACCTCAGCCGCCAGTTTTACGCACCGCCTCACGACGGATGCAACCAGGACGGTGGCTAGCCGTCTAGCCATGTCGGGGTAAGAGCCAATGCTTCGCCACAGATCACACCGTGAGAACCCCCAATCATGAATCGAATTTGCCATCGGAAAAACTAGCTCTGATACCAAAAATGTAACATCCCATTTTCCCAAGCAGTATAAATTTTTTTTCTTTAAAACATCATTTCAAATCATCAGAGTAGAGCACCAGAGCATAAGAGTAACTGGTATATATTCAAAGTACCCACGGTAGCATGTCTTGCTGTTTAAACAGCGGTACAAGAGTGTTTTAAAAGTAATACATGATAGAAAGAAGTCTTCAGCCGGGTCTTCTATGCGGCCTGCTTGCCTCTATCCTCGGTCCTCGGTCCTTCCGACCCTGAAGCTAAGTTAAGAGCTAAGGTCCATGCATCAAACCCCAGGTAACGGTTAACCTCATGTTTACATACATCATATATGCACGACAGACATTCATAGACTTTAGGCAACATTTACTACGGTCAGACATAGGGTATACATATCAGATATGTATGGCAATAACAATACAGTCAGAGTAAGGTTAAGGCACAATGAGAAATGTACATGATCAGATATGCACGGCAGTAACAATACCGTCGGAGGGAAGGTTAAGGCACAACGGACAATAGTACAGTCGGATGTAAGGCATGACAGACAATAGTACAGTCGGATGACAGACACTCATACAGTCGGATGACAGACAATAGTACAATCGGATGACAAACACTCAGACAGTCGGATGACAGACAATAGTACATTCGGAGTACAGAAAATAGTACAATCGGATGACAGACAGTAGTACAGTCAGATGACAGACAAAATACACATATGCATACAATAAACATTAGAGTTAGTGTTACAGTACGCGAACATACCTTCGTTGACGGCATACGGTATTTCTGGCGGAATACGGTATGACAGTAGGTCAAAACGTAATCAGGGATATCCTATCAAGATAACAATGTATTTATTAAAGATCAGACATTATGACGGAAATTTTAGTCATAAATGACCATTTTACCCCTGACCCCCTAATCGGCGGAATTTCGCCAGAGCTTCGCTACTTTGACTCTAATCTTCCAGAATTTCAACATATCCCTTACCCCAACAATATTTTCGAAATGCATATCATATTTACCCTAAAACATGATATCTAAAATATACTGGAAGACTAAAGATCAAAACAACATGTACACTAAGAACTTCAAGAACTATCGAACTAAAACTAAGAACCGAAAAACTTACCCGTTGAAGAACTTCGCTACTCCTTCTCCAAAGCTCCTCTCTCTAACTTCTCTATACACTTTATAAGAGTGGTTTTGGTGTGAGAAATGAAGTGAGGATGTTGGCCTATTTATAGAAGAAAAATGGGCCAACTTTGGTAATTTTCTCCAAACCTTTCCTTCAACCACAACCACACATTTGGAAACCTTAGCAAATAAGTTTCTTCCTCCATTTCCCACCACTAATTTCGTCCCCTATGTCATCTTTTCCAAAGATGAAGTCATCCAAGTGATGTCACCCATGTGCTCTTTATGAGCTTCTACCGATAAAGTTCCCCGATCGGTGTTCTAATCGCGTAATCTTGTAAAATCTCAGAAATCTGGGAACATAGCCCTGAAGATATCTTTTTCCCCTTTCAAAATACTTGGGTCAACTAAATTTTTCATCCCATTCAGGGTGTCATCGGTTCGCTGAAGATTTTCGGATATACGCTTTGCCATTTAAATCGCTTCGGGTAGCGCCAACTTCTGGACAAAATTCAATGATTCATAATATGTCCAGATGTTTACCAACTCATTCTTGGATTTCAAGTTATGGCTTGGTTTCTATAGATTTTCATTTATCTGATTTGCTTTTTGAACATCAGATAGATTCACAGTCAGTCTAGTATAACCCTTTTCGGTTACGGAAATAGCTTCGGAGGTAACCTACTCTGAGCTAAAAATTCACTTGTTTATAATATACTCTGACTTTAGAAACCTTGTTCATGGTTTTCTAGATAGGATTTAGTTTCTATCGGTGGTCATTTATCCTATTTGCTTTTCACAATTATAACATTATTATATTACAAAGTGTCATTATCAAAAATCTCTAAAATCCTATCCTTTTATCCATTCCAAATTTTTGGTCAATATCTGGTCTTTTTTTTTCATTTTTTAATTATTTAATTAATTAATATTATATAAAATAATTATTTAAAAATTATTTTATATAATTTTTTTACAAAATTTTCCTATTGGTCCATACATGTTTTTAGGCTCAAAATTACTTAATCTTTCATATTTTTCTTCATATTTTCCAATTAATTAGCAAATATATTTTATGCTAATTTTAGCCATAAACCACTAATTATAGGGTTTTACATAATCATCTTTGGATTTTCCTTTGTTTAAGCTCAACCGATTGGCCAATAATTATTTAATTAGTTACCCACTAATTATTGATAATTTTATTAATTAGAAATAATCATTACCTCACAAAATTTTTACCGACATTGGTATTTTATGCTCCATGTAAAATATTAAAAATCATGGGGTCAATTATGGCCCCACAATACTTTTTGATTTTTCTCCTTCAATTTTTCCATGGTAATAATTTAATAAATTACCTAAATTAGGGACAATATTCTTCCCTATTTCAAATAATTATTTATTTGCCTCTTTATAATATTTTCAGGGTATTTTATAACCCATAAATATTTTAGGGACCTATTTGCAAACTTTCAAATGTTTTAGGGACCTAACTGCACATTATCTAATTTCAAGAGAAATTACCCTAATAACAAGATAAATTAAATACAAGGTGTTTGAGACCTCATATTCACCTATTTCTAATAGGTATTCTCTAAAAATTTATGATATTTACCCTAGGTCAAATTTTAGGGTATTACATTCAAGTTATCATCTTGAATACAACTGCATCAAGGGCCGTGGGCAGCCAAACATTTGTTTACAACTATAACTAATGTTCTCTTCCCCAAAAGAAAAATAATGGTCTGTTCTACCTGCGGATAATTTCTTCTTCTTCTTTTTGTTTTTTTTTTTAGTTGTCTATGGTTCCTATTTGGTTTGCTTATGTTGTTGATTGACATCTTTATGAGCTTTTCAACGATTGTAGATTTATTAGAATTGCTATTAATAAAGAACATTTTTTAATTAAAAAATATACAGCTTCGTGTGTCTTAAACTCTTAACTGTTATTTTTCTGATAAGCTTTATCAAGGGTACAGTAGGACCGGGCATTTGGACAGTGAAGAGCTCCTATAGCAGTTGCTCTATCGGCTTATTGGTTGGCCGGTAATGCTGCTGAACTTGTGGATATTAATACTCTAATTATCAACTTCAGTTTTCTATATTTGTGTATTTGTTTTGACCACTATATTTCTACATATCAGTTTGGTTAGAATTGATTTAATTCAATTTTCTTTTGGAAGTTTATTGCTCTTGTGTTTTGCATCTTCTCAATAGTAGGGATTGAATGGGTGCTACAACTTCAGCCAAAAGGAGCTGCTGCTAGAATTTATGTGATACAAAACTTCAACCCATTCTTCTTACCTACATTCAACGTTTCAGGTTAGTATTTTCCTTTTTTGTCTAATTTTCTTCTGATATATTGCTGTTGCCACTGAAATAATACTACAAGCTTGGAAACTAATATATGGCTCATGGTCCTGTTTCTATTTCCTGGATATTGAAAGTGAAGGATGTGTTTATGTTAGTTCATGAGTAATTCAAGTAAAAAAGAGTAAATCTGTTTCTGCATTCAATTAGTTTTTTTTTTTGGGTCAATTTTGCTCTAATATATTGTTGCTACTACTAAAATAATACTAATTTGGAAGGTAATACCTAGCTCATGGTTCTGTTTTCTGGATATTGAAGGTGAAAAAAGAGTAAATTGTGATCATCATAAACAAAATTCATTAATCTACTAATGTTGAAGATGTTTTAGGAATTGGGAATTTTGATTTTTATTTGTGATCTCTTAAACTGAAACTAATGAAGTAGAGAAAACTAGTGCTTTTATTTCAATTTATCCCTAAAAATAGAGAGGTATACAAAGAAACAAAAAGATGGATGCTAGATTAAGAAGAATTTTGAGACGAAAATCTTCCTATATGTCTAATGAAGCAAGAAAATGGTACATAGCTAGCATGAGAGTTAGAGGACTCAACCTTGACAAGAAGCTGGAGAGGTGAAGAGGCATAAAACTTGAATTACTGTCATATTTTGGGTTTATCAAAAGTATTGTTGGGTGAGATTTAATTGCTGAATCTGTCACTATAGTACCATTGTTTTTGGAAGGTTTGATTGAGACTTTGTGCTATCCTCATCAAAAATTTTGCAAAAGAGCTTTTGGTTTTGCATATAAATTGTTTGCTTTTGTTATTTTGGTTAAGTGTTCATTGCTTCCAAATCTTGGATGCTACCTGAAATTACCATTGTCCTGTTTTACATATGTGTAGTTGATACTCTAGTGAATTTGTTGCTGTGGACACTGCTGCCGTTGCCTTGGACGCCCCTCCCATTACACCTTCAGGTGTCTTCTTCCTTATGCCATTTGTGCTGAAAATCTCTGTTTCTCTTCTTTATTTAAAAACTAATTTCCTTGTCTACCCAAAATCCCAATCTACCCAAACAATTCAAGAATCCTAGCTTATTTGACCTGTCCGGTTGGTCCCTCCTCCTCGTTCTTCTTCACCTCCAACTTCGAGCAACGAGGTTAAGTTAGTCACTTCTGCTGCGCTGCTTCCCTTATTCAATCAGCGACCCTTCGTGTTCACCAAGTGAGTCTGTCCCCTTCTTTTGAGCATGTCTGCCCTATCCTCAAGCTACCCAAGTGAGAGTGAGTGTTTTTTATGATTACCATTGCAGTTCCAGTTAGATTTGAAGTTTTATAACTCTGCTACGGTAATATCAAAATGCTACAAATCTGATCTTCAGGATTGGAAAGATTTATCTGATTATTTCCATTTATGTTTCATTTCCAAGTCTTATATGATGTGATGCTGCATTTATAAATGTTACTTCATCTATGGGATATTACTATCCATTTTATTCATAACACACATTTGCTATTTTGAATTTCAATTTTTGTTTGGCTCATTGAACGGGTGAATAGGAACTTTCCTTAAGTTCATGATGATTTGTGCTTATGTGTGATTTCACTCTATTACCTATGATGATGTAGACCTTAGGATGTCTTAATAGCGTTCATGCAATTTCAAAATTTAAAATCATCTTGCTTATCTTATACTTCATAGCCACAAAACCAACTAGTTGCCTGCCTATATGGACAACAAGGTGAACATGGTCTCACTTGTCATTTGTGTTGATGAAATTCTTGGATTTCAACGTGAACATGGATTTATTGTTCTGCATTGCCTTAGTTAGTAAGTTTTGTTGAATTAAGCTGAAATTGTTTGTTATTAAAATTTTGGGATGTCTTACTTTTAAGGGGAAATGCTGTCAAATTTTTTTTTGAAAGATTGAAAAAAAAAAGCATGTCATTCTTGAAATTGTTATAAACTTGACTGTTGTTAGAAATCTCTTAGGTGGTAATAAAATGGATCATAGTTGGATGAATGCTTTGAGAACTAGTGAAGAATATGAAAATGGAGTGGAAGAGTTTATTGAATTTGCTAGAAGGAGTGTGGCTACAAAAAATGGGATGTATTTTTGTGCATGTGTGAATTATTAAATGAGAGTCGACAAGATATTACTGATATAAGGGATCACCTACTTTGTGATGGAATAAACCTTCGATACACAATGTGGATATGGCATGGTGAGGAAGTAACTACCCATGCATCCCACAAAAATAAGGTTGAGGTAGATGATGATGGAATGGAGAAAATGATTCATGATGTTGAGGTAAAATCTTTTGCACAATCGCGTGTATATAATAGCTTGCGAAGTGATGCAAAGACACCTTTGTTCCCTGGGTGTACTAAGTATACACGGTTGACAGGGATCTTACATTTGGTCAACTTAAAGGCAACGTGTGGGTGGACCGATAGTAGTTTCACAATGCTACTTGAATTGTTGTGCATTTGATATGTTTCCGGATGATAATGTACTTCCAAATCGTTTGTATGAGGCAAAGAAAATATTGTCTACGATGGGTATGGAGTATAAAAAGATACACTCTTGCCCTAACGACTGCATATTGTATAGAAATGAGTATGAAGGCCTTAGTAAATGTCTGAAGTGTAAAACTTCAAGATACAAAGTGAAGAAAGATGGTGATCTGGAGATGAGAAAACAAAAAGGCAACCGTTAAAGGCGTTGTGGTATCTTCCAATAATGCCGCAGTTTAAGTGTATGTTTTCATTTTAATGATAGTGCATTGAAGACATATAGATTCCTTTCTGGCCTTAGAGGGGATCAGAGTAGAGAACCGACGTGGGTTTATCCGAAAGTAAGTAGTTTGTTTCAATTCAAGTTATTTCATTGACAGTGGAATTCGATATGCCTTTATTCATTAAAGAGGAATTCAAGTAACCATTTTTCTTTTGATTTATAGTGCCCTCGACAACCAAGGAGTACTGAGTGCAGATACTATGTTATACTCTACATGAATTGCGTCATTCAAAGCGTGTTAGTTCTCTATGTGTTTTGATGATAACTGACAATTGTAAACAAAAATGAAGTTAATGGTTTAAGCCAAAATGTTTTTAACTTAATCATTCTTAAACTAGTAACTTGCTGTCATACTTGACTTGAATTTAGAGTTGTAAAACTCGAGTCAACTCAATACAGAGAGCTTTCAAAAATATTTGAACTATTACTTGACTCCAGTCAGTCATGGTTAACTTGAGTTAATGCAAGGCAGAGAGCTATTAAAATATTTTAAGCTTATAATAACTCGAGCCTGTGCATCTTAACTCAAGTCATATTTTGTGGACTTAAACTTATTTTCAAAATAGAAGTCCTTAACTCGAGCCTAAGTCCTTTAACTCGAGCTTAGCTTTTGGAATATATTTTCAAATATGTCAGTTGACTCGAGTTAGTCACTTAATGACTTGAGTTAATGCAATCTCAAATCATTTTTAAAATGATAACTCGAAATTCATTTCTGAAAGAAGAACTTGACTCAAGTGAACCTCAATTGACTCGAGTCATACACTTGAGTGAAGCATTTTAACCTCAACCTAAGTCATACAGAGACATCTTCATTTAAACTTCAAACTTATTTTCAAACAATATGATCCAGTAACTCGAGCCTAGAATGCTTAACTCGAGTCATGCACTCCAATTTGCTTTAAATTGCCTCGAGTGTAAGGTATCCCTGTTTTATAATCACCGTGTCCATAGATGTTAAATCTTCAATTTGTTAGCACTAAAAAAAAAACGACAATTAGTAGTTGTTAAAATGACCTATTTGTAACGGTTTTAGGCGCAACTAACTACATTTGTAGCGGTTTAAAAAACCGTGACAAAATCCCCTGTGGCAAGCTGATTTGTAGCGGTTAAAAAGAACTAATACTACATATATATGAACCGCTACTAAATCTGTTGCGGTTACTAATAACCGTCACTAAATGAGTTGGGCTGACGTCTTTTTCGAGAGATTAGTCACGGTTTGTAACCGCTACAAATACACTTGTAGCTGTTCAAGTAGCGGTTACATAACCGCTACAAATTAATGTTTTGAAAATTTTTGCCACCATCAATTTTTATTATTTTTAATATTTGTCACGGTTTCTAACTGCTACAAATTTTCCCGCCATTTTTTCGCAAAAAAATAATTTGCCGCCATGTCAATATTTGTAGCGGTTTGTAACCGCTACAAATGTTCCCGCCATCAGTGTACTTTTGAATATTTGTAGCGGTTTGAAACCGCTACTAAGACCGCTACAAAATAATCCCGCCATTTTCTCCAGGCAAATATTTGAAAATTAGTAGCGGTTATAGTAACCGCTACAAATTCATGACGGTTAAAAAAATAAAACTATTATTTATCGGCGTAATTAAGTAATTATTAATAGTTTATCTTTTTAATAAAAATAAAAGGTATTAAATTATGAAATTTAAATATATAAGGTGCTTGTATAGATGCAAAATAATAAGAATATGTATGTATAATAAGAGCTAATGATCAGGTAATTAAAATAATACTGAATGTTTAAAAATTATGTGTACAAATCATTGAATAATGTATGTGAAAGAATAAGGAAAGTTGAAAAATACATCCCGTTCAACTGCAAAATAACAAACATTAATTAGTATGAGGAACATTAGAATTGATCTGGACATTAATTAGTATGAGAAACATTAGAATTGATCCGGCTACACGGCACTCACCCCTTCAAATGACTTACCACTATGTTCAAACGTAAAAATATTTGAGAAGACGGAGAGAAAACGTGGGTAGAAAAGAAACCGATGCATATTAAATGAGGTTGGGTGGGGGTATTTATGGTGGTGTCTGCGCAGCATTTTGTAACGGTTGGTGTCTCACTTTTTGTAGCGGTTATTATTGTTAGTAGCGGTTTGTGGGCGTGTTTGTAGCGGTTAATGTAGCAGTTGTTATCTGTCGCGGTTCTACAGTGTTTGTAGCAGTTATATAACCGCTACAAATTACTTTCTGGATTTTTTTTTTTATAAAAAACTTAATAAAAAAAGAGATTTCATATTACAACATAGGCATTAAGTGTTTCTCTCAATCTTATTCGCCACCCCTACAAAGAAAGTTTGCATAAAATGTTACGCGTGAGGTGAATACGTTTGAACACAATTAAAACTTTAGTTAAATGTTTCTATTTAATAAGGCGTAAATTAAAAAACATACCGAACTATCGGTAAATTGTCATCGCCGTCTGGGATGAAGTCTTCGAAGCTGGCGGGCTGGAACGGCTCACAATCGTAGGCGACGTTATCACTATCGCCCATCTCGTAAAGGTCCCGAGGCTTTAAGTGAACCACCATATTCCAATCCTTGTGCCTCACATCGGCGACATAATAAACCTGATGGGCCTCTGAGGCAAGAATATACGGCTCGTCATCTTCAGATTGACCACTGTGAATAGGCCGGGAGAAATTCACTGATGTGATGCCTAAGTCGTCAGTCGTGAGTCCCCTGGACATTGTGGTATTCGCCCATGGTGAGTGCGGGTTGTAGTCGTTCATTATTCTCCTCCTAAACCAACCCTGGAATTCTCTGTGAACTTTTCTATCAATTTCGGAGGATGTCTGTGTACAGATCCTCAGTTCACACTTCACATGACTCCTGAATTCCCTTCAATTAAACATGCAATGACATGTGAGTATGTATAAAATGTAAGGAAATGTATATGATATATATATATATAGCTGTGTGAAATCCTTACTGAAGGTACGGTTCAATTTTGGTGCAATTAATCAAGACATGTCGGTGTGCTTGAAACTTCTCAAGTGCCGTGAGTTTGAATTTCTCACTCCCGCCAACTGGTTTACCAACACGAGGGATTAACAACTCTGTTGCCTCCGGCTCAGGATCAGGACAATCGTCTACACGAGGCGGTCGGTTGAATGACGTCTCAATAACATCGAAGTACCTGGAACAAAAATACAAGACCTCATCCCCGATATAACCTTCTGCTATTGACCGTTCAGGCCACGCCTTATTCCTCACGTAAGATTTAAGTTTCCCAAGAAACCTATAAAGTAGAGAAGGAAAAATTTTGATGCATCAATGGTTAAACGTGTGACTAGAGAGTAATGCTAAAGTAATTATTTTTAAACCAGTACCTCTCAATAGGATACATCCATCGGTACTGAACTGGGCCATCAAGCTTTATCTCCTGAACAAGGTGTACTGTCAGGTGAACCATGACCGTGAAAAATGACAGAGGAAAGATCATCTCCAAATGACACAGCGTAAGAATGATTTTCTCCTGCAGCTGGTCGAGCTCCTCCACTATCAAAACCATGGAACACAGCTTCCGAAAGAAAGTACAAAGCTCGACCACAACGAGAGACACATCGAGAGGCAGCGTATTTTTCATGGCCAGCGAAAGTAACTGTTGCATAAGCATATGTGAGTCATGACTCTTCAGCCCTGTAACCTTTCGAGCCTGCAAGTCAATACATCGTGATATGTTGCTTGAATACCCGTCAGGAACTTTTATTTTCTTCAAGGTAGTGAGAAAGATTTCCTTATTCGGTTTTGTCAGGGTGAATCTTGCCGGTTGAAATCTGTCATGCTCATCCGGCCACGCGTCTCGACGAATGCCCATCTCCCGTAGATCTTTCCTGGCCTGCAGATGATCTTTGGACTTGCCTGAATCGTTGAGAATCGTGTACAACACATTGTCGCACACATTCTTTTCAATGTGCATGACATCTAGACTGTGTCGAAGCAAATTATCTTTCCAATACGGAAGAGCGAAGAAGACACTTACCTTTCGCCATTGTTGGGGCGTAGAACCAGAAGCCCTGCCAGTCTTTGTCCCGGCCCTTGCCGGATCGTCTTTTTTCCCATACTCAACATCAACATCTTGAAGTTGCTCTATGATGTCATCGCCAGATAAATTCCGAGGAGGTCCTCTTTTTTCCTGTTGCCCATTAAAGCGATTGCATTGCAACCTAAACCTGTGCGTACCATCGAGAAACCTCCGATAACCCATGAAGCACCACTTACGACTGTAGGCAAGGCCCACTGAGTCAGAGTCAAAATTGCAAGCTGGGAATATGTACATTCCACCCGGATAATGTCCCGAGGCCAGGAAAGTTGCTTATCGTCCAAATCAAGGCCGCACGCAAGTTGAAAAGTGTCTTCTCGTGTGCGTCGTACGTCTCCACACCTACATTCCACAACTCCACCAACTCCTTGATCAGCGGTTGGAGATACACATCGATGTCATTTCTGTTGGTTCTGATTAGTTTTGATGATGTCTTATATAGATGCCATTAAAATCAAAAATATTGTATATTATACTTATCTTCTACATTGACTAACTACAATATATTTGATGTAGATTAGTCCAAGATTAATTATAGAGATTAATCAAGAAAGAAGAAGAAAGAAAGAAGAACTTGATCCACGTGAAGAGATTAATGATGTGAAGTTTAATGATGGAGATTAATCAAGATGAGATTTGGAAGAATGAAGAACTTGATGAATATAATTAGAATATAATTATTCATGTTCCTAGATTAATACTAGAAGTCTCCACGGTGATATGGAAGTTGGAACGACTCAATTCGGAGTTAAAATAAGCAAGTTCAAGCTTCCGGATGAATACGGGTTTGTTGGAGGGCATTTATGTAATTTCAGCTGTTGAAGAAAGAAGAACTTGTTAAATATCATGAGAATATCAATATTCAAGTTTCTGTGATCAAATAGAAGTTGGAATGGCTCAATTCGGAGTTAAAAACAAGCATGTTCAAGCTTCCGGATGAATACTAGGTTGTTTTGGGGCATTTATGTAATTGAGTAAATAACCTTTTGGGTCCCTGGAAAAACACGCTCCACCCATTTTGGTCCCTGAGTAAAAAAAATGTCATTTTCGGTCCTTTTTTGGGACTAAAAAAGATTTTTTGGGAATTTGTGAGGGATTAAAATGCCCACAAAAAATAACTAAAAGGACTAAAAGGGACTTTTTTTTTAACTGTTTAAGGACTAAAAATGACATTTTTTTTACTCAGGGACCAAAATGGGTAGCGCGTGTTATTTCAGGGACCAAAAAGGGTATTTACTCTATGTAATTTTAACGCATGAACAGTGCCATGCTCGAGCAAACACTAACATATGGGAAGCATGCTCGAGCAAGGCATGCTTTCTGGCCAAAATTCGCTCTTGCTCGAGCATAGAAGAAGGCTTGCTCGAGCATGCTGCTCGAGCAGAAGAAAAGCTTGCTCGAGCAAAGTCATTCATTACAGCTACTCTGTTCAGCTCTGTTTCAGGCGACCTCTGGTAATTCGACGATATCTCTTAAACCAGAGATCAGATTGAGGTGAAACCAATTTTGTTGGAAACTAGATTTCCAAACGGTACTAGTCGCATAAGATTCAATTCAAAAGGAGGGCATATTTGAGATCTATGAATTGTTGAAGATGAAAGTGACATCACCGTCACAGTGCTGACCAAGCCTCGAGTGTTTGAGCATATTTCACAAACTACAAATCCAATTAAGCTGAAATCTGTGCCATTTGAAAGAATATTCAAAGGGCTTTCCAGAAAGAGTTGAATCAACCAAAAAGGATTTCATAACAAGGAGATACTGCCCTCGTAAGTGGACGGTCAGTTCAGAATGTTGCAAAAAACACTGGTCAAGAACACCTCCACTCATCTGATGATAATGAACGAAATACAATGAGTTTGGAGCTGATTCTTCTTGCATTTGAAAGAAGACTTGACGAGATTTGTATGGGAAATTATTATACTTATTCGCATATGATCAGAAGCCTCAAAGACAGAAGCTTACTCGAGCAGAACATTTGGCATGCCCGAGCAATCATCGGAAATCCAAAAGACAATATGTCTAACGGCTATATTCATGAGTCATAACGATTATTCTTCATGCTTCATCAATGGACACATTCAAATATTCAAACGGACAGATTCAAACCCTTCAAACGGTCGTCAATCTTCAAGAAGTATAAATACCCGAAGGTTTGAATTCTTCAGAGAGAGACACAGACGCGAATACAGACAAAGCATTCAAAGCGATCAATCTATATTCTGTATATATCTTCGGATATCATTGAGCTTCAGTGTTCATTATCTATCTACTCTGCGAGAGTTTTATCATTTGTATTACAATTCGTTTATATCTCAAGATAGTGGTATCTTGAGTGTGGGTGTATCAATTACAACTTGTAAGGGGAGTGGAGTCGAGAGTGAGAAGACCATCCTTCGTTTACGAGTGTGTAATCAAGATTGGAGATAGTGAAATCCCAGAGTGTTTCTGGGGACTGGACGTAGGTCAAGAGTTGGACCGAACCAGTATAATCTCTTGTGTTCATTGTTCTTCTCTTTGTCTCTATGTTAATTGTTCTTGAGCAATTAGCGAAAGAATTTCATAATCACCTATTCACCCCCCTCTAGGTGATATTCCACCTTCTTTTGGTATCAGAGCCTAGGTTTCTCAGTTGGGATTAACATCCCGAGATAGATCATGGGCGGAATATTACCTGAGGGTGATTCAATCAACCGACCACTTGGCTTCGACGGTGAACACTATGCATTCTGGAAAACAAAGTTTAGAGTGTTTGTTTTAGCCACGGAGTATGGTCTTTGGCAAGTCATAGAGAATGGAGATTATGTTCCCACAAGAGTAGAAGACAGAGTTAATGTTCCAAAGGCTGAAGATGAATTCAATGAGGATGACAGATGGAAAATAACTCTTAATAGCAGAGCCATTCTAATGCTCCAGAGTGCTCTTAGTCAAAAGGAGTATTTACCTATCTGTAATCTATCTACTGCCAAGGTGATGTGGAAAGCTTTGGAAATGACATACGTGTCTACTATATGTGAAGAAAACTCCTCAGACGAAGAAAGTAAGGAAGAAGTTGTGAACGTGTGCTTAATTGCTGAAGAAGAAGAGCAATGTGAAAATGATGATGAGGTACATGATTCGAACCTACCTACGATGAATTATTGTCTGAATACAATGAACTATATTCTGAATTTGAAAAACTTGCAAAAAATCTTATTGCCTCCAAGAGGAAAATTAAATTGCTCGAACAAACCAAAGATTTACCTCCAGTTTCAGTTTATGAAAACTCTGTTTGCGAAAAATGTCCTGATCTTATAAAGTAAAACTCTTATCTTACAAAAACACTTGAGAAATTCACCAAGGGAAGTGAAATGCTCAATGTCATTCTGAAAGCTCAAAAATTTACAAATGATCGATCAGGCATAGGATATAATCCTATTTTTGACAAAAGGAAAGGCAAAAAGAAAAGCGGTGGAAAATCTTATTTGAACTATTTTCGAAATCAGTCCATACTTCAAATCCCTTTGCTCATTGTAACTATTGTAACCGAAAGGGTCATAATACTTCATCATGCTTTCATAAGAAAGATAGAAGAGACAAACCTCGTTGGTAATTATCAATGGGTACCCAAGGGAACTTATGTTTTCCCTAAGGCTCGAACTAACCGGAAGGACCCAAGTATAAGTGGGTACCAAAATGTCCATCCATTGCCTTGTGTGTGCAGATTAATTCCAAAAAGAATGGACATAAAAGTACAGAGAAGAACAAGAGTCAAAGAGTCTCTTATGAACCGAAAAAAGGGATCTTCTCAAGTGCCAAGCAGAAGACACTTGGACTCTATACCATTTGAGAGAACTTTGCAGACATCCATGGAGACATCCAAGCAAAAAGGTCAATCCTCCAAGTACCTAAAGTAAAAGGTATACAATGGTAAAAACCTCCTATGCTATTATCAGTATTAATTATTGGGGTATTATACTTTGGATATCATGAATATTGAAAACTATTTTAAAATTGATATCTCTCTTATTCCTTAAAAACTATTTGTGATTTATTCATAAAAGGATTGCAATGTTCAAAAAGTTTAATTTTTATGCAGATATGATAATTTGCAAAGAAATTTCCTATATGAAGTCATGTTTAATTCAATATGCTTAATTGTTCTAATCGATTATATTCCTAAGAGCATATGATTTTGTTCCTACATACTAACAATGATTGGATCCAAACAAGGTTGGATACCAAGAAAGAAAAAGTCTTACATGGTATTGTAGGATCAAAGAAAGCTCCTCAAGAAATCAATTACATTGTAAAATAATCTGACTCTTGAGGAAGCCGAAGAGGCAATGTTTGATGTTGATGATAAAGTAGGAGATCAATCTATCTTAATCAAGCAAACCCCTCTACAAGGACAAGAGAAATTATGATGATATTTAACCTTACCCTATACTGTACTTATGTGGAATTCATAGTTGGATAATGAATACTTGTCCAACAAAAGTACTAAAAACATTCATACTTTGATTACATTCAAATGATGTTTCAAAATCGAAAGTCAACTTTTTGTATAATTGAATGTCAGATATGCCTTAAATTTTGTCCAGTTGAGTTTTCCCTATCATTCACATATTGACCTTTGTTATTTAATGTGATGTTTGATCTCCTCATTCTTTATTCTCTAACTAGTTGGACCTCATGCTTAATGAGTTGATCATATATGAGTTTCGAGCTTATCTTCAAGAAAAGAATCTAATTTGTGAATCTGTTATGCTTTAAGCATAATTTCTTAGTTGGCTGAGTTATTCCAAGATTTATAAATGTTCATTAGTGCATTGAATATTAATGCATTAACCATTAGTGGAATAACTTACTGGGATGATATTCTGGAACTCTTGTCATTTGGACTGATGAGTTTGTGCTTCATCGTCCATCATTCTTAGTAGTCATTTTGTTACTCAAATACATCAACTTTTGTCTCCATTCGTTTCTGAGTAACTATAGCCATATATTCAAATTCTTGTCTTGACCATTCATATATTTCTAGATTCAATTCTAAGAGGCAAGATTATATCTTCATCATAGCAAAGTCATTATGAATACGTATCTCTATTGTGCTAAGCATGTCTTACTAATGCTTTATCCTTATGATCTTTGCTTTTGGGAAAATTCTTCTACAAGTTAACTTCAATGTTCAACATGTTCTCCATCTGAAGCATTCTGATTTATTTTGATATATTGTCTTCCACCATGTTTTAGAGTAAGCATTGATTTCAAATGTATTTCAAAACTGAATCTTTATTCATGAAAATTTTGAATTCATAATGCATTATCATGGTCGAAAGAACTTTCAAAATTTGAAATAATTCTGATGATTCATTATCATTTTTGAAATTTTTATCTCATCCATGGATTACACGAGATTCATATCAATGACATCATTTCTACTTAAAGTGTATTTCCAAATTGACATCGAGAAATAACATTCTTGAAATCATTTAGCTGTTACTTTATTGAACGTATTTGATTGGGATGCTCTATCTGATATATCTGATATCATAAATTTAGCAGAGTAATGTTGAACAATTTTCCTCTGATACATGCATTCTTATGAAACATACTCGAGTAGTGATGTTTATACTCGAGTAATAGTGGGTTTAATCTGTTTGGTGAGTGTTTCAGAAGAATGTACCAGAGTATTGGAATTGGGATACTCGAGTAAGCTCAAGAAAAATACTGATGCATAGATTCTGATATAAGTATACTCGAGTATATCATGGATGGTACTCGAGTAACACTCCTGCAAACTGAGACAGCAAATGCATCAATGAACAACAGAGGATTATGACTCAAGTAATTACGATATTACTTGAGTGAGGTATTGTATTTTGAAATAATATGTATATCTCATAATCATGCTAGGCTAATTTGATTTTATTCATTTGATCCTATCTCATGAAATTTAGCCTGAGCACATCCTTATTCTCCAAATGATTCTTATACTTTAAGCATTTGGTATCTGGTATCATTAAAAGGAAGTTCATCTTTTATTCATGGATTCATTAAGGGGGAGCTTCACATTCACATGTGTTTGATATCTTAAAAGCTCATCTCCCTTATTTGAAGAAAACCTTTTTAAGCTCACTCATCTATATTCACTATGTTTTATTAGTTTTGATGATGAGTTAATCTTATATTTGAAAATATCTTATATTTTTCTTTCATTACAATAATTAGAAAATATTAATTAGAAAGGAATATTCTGATATCTTATTGCACTAATAATTCTCCCTTGCAAGAAAATTTTACAATTGTGGCGGAGAATTAAGTCGTGCAAGAACTTTCCTTAATGCACTACAAGGAGAATCTATCAAATTAAGGAATAGTGCTTTCACGTTCCATCATTCACCGAGATATACTCTATGAAGAGTTCCCTGAAGAAAAGGCAAGAGATGGAAGCGAGTACCGACCATACTCTTTCATACGAGATATAACTTAAGCCAGTACCTTAGTCTCATTCCACATCTCAAAGGCTATTCAGAGCACATCATGGATCTCACACAACAAGAAAAGAAGCAAATGGACTTCACAGACAGATCATCAATTTACAAAAACCAACATGAGCATTTCTAAACTCTACCTTTTTATATTCAGTAGAAATTTTGCACATGTTTGGTATCTATATGCTTTAATTGTGAAAGATGTTTTGAAAACCTCTCTAAATTCTCTCAAATTTGTTTTTTCATAAAAAAATTCCAAATTGCATCATATTTAGAATGAAAATCGGGGAGAGAAAATTGTTGTCTTGATATATGATTAAGGAGAGAAGTCATTTCTAATTTATTCTCATATTTGCCTCTCCATCTATATTTCTTCTTTACCTCTATCTTTTTGCTAATGACAAATAAGGGGAAGAGAAAGGAAAGAAAAATATGTGATCTATTATATTTTCATATTCAAACATATTTTTCTTAATGTATTTGCCATCATCAACAAGGGGGAGAATGTTGGTTCTGATTAGTTTTAATGATGTCTTATATAGATGCCATTAAGAGCGAAAAGATTGTATATTATACTTATCTTCTACATTGACTAACTACAATATATTTGATGTAGATTAGTCCAAGATTAATTATAGAGATTAATCAAGAAAGAAGAAGAAAGAAAGAAGAACTTGCTTCATGTGAAGAGATTAATGATGTGAAGTTTAATGATGGAGATTAATCAAGATGAGATTTGGAAGAATGAAGAACTTGATGAATATAATGGGAATATCATTATTCATGTTCCTAGATTAATACTAGGAGTCTCCACGGTGATATGGAAGTTGGAACGACTCAATTCGGAGTTAAAATAAGCAAGTTCAAGCTTCCGGATGAATACGGGTTTGTTGGAGGGAATTTATGTAATTTCAGCTGTTTAAGAAAGAAGAACTTGTTAAATATCATGAGAATATCAATATTCAAGTTTCTGTGATCAAATAGAAGTTGGAATGGCTCAATTCGGAGTTAAAACAAGCATGTTCAAGCTTCCGGATGAATACTAGGTTGTTTTGGGGCATTTATGTAATTTTAACGCATGAACAGTGCCATGCTCGAGCAAACACTAACATATGGGAAGCATGCTCGAGCAAGGCATGCTTTCTGGCCAAAATTCGCTCTTGCTCGAGCATAGAAGAAGGCTTGCTCGAGCATGCTGCTCGAGCAGAAGAAAAGTTTGCTCGAGCAAAGTCGTTCATTTCAGCTACTCTGTTCATCTCTTTCAGGCGACCTCTGGTAATTCGACGATATCTCCTAAACCAGAGATCGGATTGAGGTGAAACCAATTTTTTTGGAAACTATATTTCTAAACGGTCCTAGTCGCATAAGATTCAATTCAAAAGGAGGTCATATGTGAGAGCTATTAATTTTTGAAGATGAAAGTGATATCACCGTCATAGTGCTGACCAAGTCTCATGTTTTTGAGCATATTTCACAAACTACAAATCCAATTGAGCTGAAATATGTGCCATTTGAAAGAAGACTCAAAGGGATTTCCAGGAAGAGTTGAATCAACCAAAAAGGATTTCATAACAGGGAGATACTGCCATTGGAATTGGACGGTCAGTTCAGAATGTTGCAAAAAACACTGGTCAAGAACACCTCCAATCATCTGATGATAATGAACGAAATACAATGATTTTGGAGCTGATTCTTCTTGCAATGGAAATAAGACTTGATGAGCTTTTTATGGGAAATTATTATACTTATTCGCATATGATCAGAAGCCTCAAAGACAGAAGCTTACTCGAGCAGAACATTTGGCATGCCCGAGCAATCATCGGAAATCCAAAAGACAATATGTCTAACGGCTATATTCATGAGTCACAACGATTATTCTTCATGCTTCATCAACGGACACATTCAAATATTCAAACGGACACATTCAAACCCTTCAAACGGTCGTCAATCTTCAAGAAGTATAAATACCCGAAGGTTTGAATTCTTCAGAGAGAGACACAGACGCGAATACAGACAAAGCATTCAAAGCGATCAATCTATATACTGTATATATCTTCGGATATCATTGAGCTTCAATGTTCATTATCTATCTACTCTCCGAGAGAGTTTTATCATTTGTATTACAATTCGTTTATATCTCAAGATAGTGGTATCTTGAGTGTGGGTGTATCAATTACAACTTGTAAGGGGGAGTGGAGTCTGAGAGTGAGAAGACCATCCTTCGTTTACAGAGTGTGTAATCAAGATTGGAGATAGTGAAATCCCAGAGTGTTTCTGGGGACTGGACGTAGGTCAAGAGTTGGACCGAACCAATATAATCTCTTGTGTTCATTGTTCTTCTCTCTGTCTCTATGTTAATTGTTCTTGAGCAATTAGCGAAAGAATTTCATAATCACCTATTCACCCCCCTCTAGGTGATATTCCACCTTCAATTTCCCGGTGCCTTCTTCCCTGGAATGATCATGGACATAATGAAGGAGCTTTGTTTCATACACATCCACGGGGGCAAGTTGTAGGGTATCAACATAACTGGCCAAATACTATAGCTTGTGCTAAGATTCCCAAACGGATTAAAATCGTCGGTCGCCAAAGCAAGACGAACATTTCTAGGGTCCGCTGCAAAATCTGGAAAGCCTGTGTCGAACGCTTTCCACGCTTCAGCATCACGTGGATGTCTGAGTTTACCATCTTGATTTTTATCATCTTCATGCCACCTCATATGCTCAGCTGTCTTGGACGACATAAACAATCTTTGTAAGCGAGGTTTTAAAGGAAAGTACCTTAGAATCTTTGCGGGTTTCTTCTTCTGCTTCTTCCCTTTCCGAACTGTCTTGAACCTCGAAGTGTGACACTTCTTACAAGTCTCCCTCCAATCGTCCTCTCCCCAATAAAGCATACAGTCGTTTGGGCAAGCATCTATTTTTTCGTAGTTTAAGCCTAATCTGTTGATTATCTTCTTCGCCTCGTAGAAGGATAAGGGAATGCCCGCGTCAAGGAATGCATCTCGAAGTAATTCCAAGAACATCGACATTGCCTTATCCGTGATCCCACACATGCACTTGATATGGTACAATTTGATCAGAAAAGATAACTTTGAGTATTTCTGACAACCTTGATACAAAGGACGATCGCTCTCATCCATGAGGCTGAAAAATTCGAGCTGCATCATTCTGAAGAAAACAGGTTATGGGCCTGCACTTGCTGTGAAGTTGTCGTCCTGAACACCAAAAGCATCACGAACAGCTTCATTAACCGGATCATCTTGATGTACTTGATTTCCTACTTGTGAGGTTCGAGGAAGATGAAGCCCATATCCCATACCACGTTGCTCACCATGAACCTCCTTGAATGTATATGCTTCTGGGAAAGGCTTTACAAGAAGATGTTCCAAAGCACAATCTCGTATTTCCCACTTCTTAAACTTGCATCGCAAACAAGGACACACGATCTTGCCATTAATGCTAGCGTGAGAGAAGGCGAAATCTAAGAAAGTGTTCAATCCCGCTAAATATACAGGAGAACTACGCGGCATCTTGATCCATGACTTATCCATATGTGACAAACAAATCTTGGATAGAACATAAATGTTGATACAATATTTAATTACATTCAAAGCAGAAGTTGGGATCTTTAAATGCATGGAATTTTTTGTAGCGGTTGCAAAAACCGCTACAACAACCGTTGCACATATCCGAGACACATTTGTCGCGGTTGAAACACCGCGACAAATTTGAATCCATAATCCCGCCAGAGTTCTGTGGCGGTTCTATAACCGCGACAAAAACCACTACAAAATTAAATTTGTAGCGGTTCTGGGTGGAAACCGTGACAAACCATGGCGCCCTTTCATCCATTTCAAAATCCAATTATGTTGCGGTTAGTTTCCATAGAACCGCTACAAAATGATGACCGTTGACATTTGTAGCGGTCTGAGAACCGTGACAAATAATGGCGCCCTTTCATCCATTTCAAAATTCAATTTTGTTGCGGTTTATCGATATGAACCGCTACAAAAGTTAGTTAAATTAATTAATTTTAGAAAATATTTTTCACTATGTTATTTATTCTACAGTATCTATTTTATTTGACTATAAGTGCCATTAAAAACGTAATATAAATGAGTTATAAGTTTTGAAACAACGTACCAAATATAACGACGACAAATATTTAACTAAATCATAGGTTAAACAAACCAAATATTTAAACCAAAGTAAACAAATATACAGCGGTACAAAATGAAGTGTTCAAGATAAAAACTAAATATCAGGAGCATGATCATCAAGTCTGTCGAGGGGGTCTGTCTAGGGGGTGGTGGTGCACGACCAGAGTCGACAACGTCGTCGTCATCAGTAGCACGTGGGGGGGATTCATCAAAGAAGAACGGAGGGGGAGGCTCGGGAGATGGAAACCGTTCGTCAGGTAACAGCTTTGTCAGGGCCCCAGTAACAACATCCCACTGCTGCCTATGATGATTGTACCAACGGGCGACGCCCTCCTGCCTGCGCCTTTTCCTGGCCTCCTCGTCGGCCCTCTGTGCAGCCTCATGTGCGGCAACCTGCGCAGCAACCTTCTCAGCAATGATCGCATCAACCGCCTCCGATGGTGGCCTTCTCAAGCTGGAGGGTCCGGTCGCAGAGGAGGAGCCCTGCCTCGGGTACACCATGCTAGGCCTGGCGCCAAGGCCCATGCCCCTAACGCAGCCAGGATGCTCGACTGGGCCCACAACAGCTTTCAATGGGGCTGTAGGATTCACACACCCTTGTGACTCCAGGGTCTGGGACGCTTGTAGCTCTGCCTCGCTCTTCCCAATTCGGGTCTGACCCACAGAGTTCATGAACCATTAATAAAATAATGGACGATCAATTTAAATATACAACATTCATTATATAAATAATGTTTTTTTAACTTACTATTATCTCATCTGCTGCCTCAGAGGTCGGCGTCCCATCACGGTGTCTATGGGTGCATGTGAACAACTTCCCATAGTTCGTTTGTGTGTTCTCCTCCCGAGCCTTCTGTTGCTGAAAGAATTAAAAAAATATAAACTTTGTTAGTTCAAAAACAAAACAATCATCATGTTAAATAATAACATACCATCTCACTGTAGGTCACAGCAAACGTCTTGGTCCCTGTCGTGTGATGGACTCTCTGCTGTGCCCGGCTTCTCGTGTTCCTCTGCGACAAAGCCTGCAAGGAGGAGGAAACAAAATTTAAACCCTAAACTCAATTTAAATTATCAATTAAGTGAAACTATTAATTAATTTAAACCATATGTAAACTATAAATTAATTTAAATTACATTTCAAAAAATTAATTTAATCTATATGTAACCTTCAAATTAACTAATGTTTACACAAAATTAAACTATAATTAATTAAAAAAGGTACCTGCCCGTCAGCACCCCTCCTATATTGGACGAAACTCGCCCAGTGAGTTGGTTCCACGCCGTCTGGGACGTTCTCGATCAGCTGCTGCAGAGGAATAGTGCCATCTCAATTCATACGATTGTAGAGACGATTCCTCCGGCTCTTCCACCCTTCCCCCACTTTCATCCCAGTCCATCTGAGTGAGAACGGAAACATCCAGCGTCATCCTGCTGATGTTCCCAAGTCTATCTACAATATTACAAAAAATTGAATTAAACGTACCGAATTTAAATTAATTTATCCTAATTTCTCCCAAAAAAAACTAATTACATATACCTTCGACATCCACTGTAAATCCGGTGGAACGCAAAGACGCCGGTCGGGGCTTCCCGTGGTTCCGCTGGTTTTCCTGGTCGATGAACAGCTCCACATCCGCTATGGGCATGTCAATATGGATGTCCTCATTCTCGTCTAAGTCGTCCAGCGACAAACTTGCTTCTCGATCTCCTCCTACGTTCCCTAGTGTCTCCGTGTTTGGAATTTCTTCATCGGCGAAGAGCTCGACAAACTCGTCCAGCCCCTGAGATGGCGGAGGTATATGTCGGGCCCCACGCCCTCTCGTCCGGTTCCCTCTACTACTACTACTGCCCCTTAAACCCCTCTTCTCGGGGACAACTGCTTTTCCCTTTCCCTTATCTTGTTCAGAAACCATGATGTTGAAAGGTAGAACTTTAAAAGTAAAAGTTTTTAAGGTAGGGTGAAAGGTAAAACGGTTGAAAACTCAAAACCGTTAGAAGTTGTGGCGGTGAAAATGAGGAAGTACTGTTTAAAAACCGCTACATTTTGTAGCGGTTCCCATAAGAACCGCTACAAATTTAAAAAATTTGTAACGGTTATGTCGTAACCGCCGCATAAACCGCTACAATTATGCCTCGTTCTTCGTGATGTTTTGTAGCGGTTACCTGACCGCTACAAAAAAAATGACCCATGAAATTCTGTAGCGGTTACCTAGTAACCGCTACAATATGTCCACATATTGTCGTGGTTATTCTCAATAACCGCTACAAAATGAATTTTTTTCAAAAAAAATTCCAAACTAATTAGTTTGATTCATAAACTTTATGAATAAAACTAATTAGTTTGGTACAAAAATTTATAAACCAAACCTTCAATTCATTTAATTTTTTTCTTTAATTTTTCTAAAAGTGTCCACAGTAATAAATTACACATAATGAAGTAACCAAAAATAGTCCAACATGTCCGTGGGGATTCAGATTCAATATAGCCGCCGATCTCCCACGAAAAACTGGCTGAGTCATTTTCATCAGAGATATTTTCGTGAGACAAAGGTGGCTATAATGGAACCCAATCTCCGGTCGCATGTTGGACCGTTCTCAATAGAGTAGAAATATTCACGCCAAAGAAATGAGCAAACCTTGACTTGTGACTGAACGAATTGCCTCACAAGGATAAGAGAGGCAAATATCCGCAGCTCTTATCACCCGAGATAGGAGATCAGAGCTATTGATATATGCATTTCTTCGACGACCAAGAGAGATAGTTCATTCAGTTACAAGTTGAAGATTTAGCAATTCCTTTAATTGTTATAATTGATGTACGGACCCTAAACCTTATTTATATCGTGAATATTTGTAGCGGTTTTCCAAGAAATTGCTACAAAAATGTAGCTTTTGACGCGGTCAACGTCGCTCTTCCTGGTGACCGCGACAAAATTGTGTCATTTCGTTTATTTGTAGCGGTTTTTGTGATGTAACCGCTATAAAATCACCGCAACAAAGTTGGCGCCAACGTTGGCGCCAACTTTGTAGTGGTTAGACTCAAATAACCGCTACAAAAGTACCGCCACAAACATTCGCACCATTGTGCGCCAAGGTGGCGCCAAATTTGTTGCGTTTTTTTTTTGAGTCAACCGCTACAAATATAGCCGAAGTCATGTCGTCATGGCTTCCGTTACTATTTAGTGGCGGTTTAGGGATAAAACCGCTACAAAATGGTATTTTGTAGTGGTTATTTTTAACCGCGACAAATAAACCGCGATAAAAGATGGTTTTTTTTTGTAGTATAGTGAATTTCAGATTATCAAATGTATGATTAACTGACGATTAATAAAAAAGAAAGTGATTACGTTAGAGCATTAAATGTTGGGTTTAGAAAACAAAGCACGGATTTGGAAATTCATTCTCTGCACATTCCAAAGGATTTAATGTTTTCTTTCCTCATTCGGACGCCAGATCATCCAATGGAATTATCTCAAGGAATGTCAACAAAGAATGTCTGGGTACATTGGTTGAATCAACGCGTTGAAGTAAAATGGTCTAACGGCTATTTATTACTCCTAACGACTTCATTGAATCTTAAAACGGTCATTAACTGCTCTCATCATATATAAGCTGAAGCATTCAATTCATTTCAACCACCACAACATCTAGAAACAAACAAGAAACACAAATGCTCAAACGATCAAAGCGCATCTAGTGTTTCACTCATTTGTGTAGTATCTTCGGATACATTAAACTTCAGTGTTTATCTATATGCTCTTTTAGAGAGTTTTCATTTCTGTTTTTAAATCTTTGTAAGAATCTCAAATTGTGGAACTTTGAGATTGAGTTATTAGATTACAACTAGTAAGGGGGAGTGAATCCTAGTGAGAGGATTACTTTCGAGTATAGAGTGTGAAATCTTTTGGAAGAGTTAGTGAAATACCCAGAGAGTCTGGGGACTAGATGTAGGTCAAGAGTTTAGACCGAACCAGTATAAATCTCTTGTGTACGTTGATATTTCTCTCTACTCTGTTATACACTTTTGTGTGAGTACGTTTCCAGAGATAGTCGAAAAGATTTTTTAAGCACCCAATTCACCCCCCTCTTAGGTGATATTCTTGTGTTCAGAGCGAACTTACTTCAGATATTGACGAGGTAATTGCTCCTTCATTCTCAAATGATAATATATTTTAAATTTGTACTTGAGTTGTTTAATTAATTCATTCACTTGATTGATTTATTGTATACCTTGTTTTTCCATTTTACAAATTTTTGCTATTGAGGAAGCCTACTTGGAGGAAGATATCGATTTGATTCGAAACCTTTTGGCTAGACATCTTCTTCAACACATAGATGAATGAAGTTAGTCTTTTATATTGCTTAAATAGTAGCAGGTAGACAACTTTTTGAAACTTTGTGGTGATTGTTGTACATAGTAGTAGTAGTTACCACTTGAATTAGCTAGAGCATATTGGTTAAGATGATTTGAAGTTAGCCACTTACACTTTGTTGTTACACTTTCGAGCAAAAAATATAAGGTTAGTTGAGCTAACCTTTTAGCACATAGGTGTTGCTTTTTTATCACATTGTGGTGATTGTTGCACATAGGTGTTGTTTATTTTATCACTTTGTGATTATTGTTGCCTACTGATATGTAAGAAGGATTTTGTAAGTGATTATGGGCAATGAAATACAAAGCATATTTTTAAAAAAAAAAAAAAATACTTACGGTGTCCTAAATAATATTTAGGACGCCAAAGGGGAGACTTACGGTGTCCTAAACTTTATCTAAGATGTCGTAAGTCCCACATACGGTGTCCTAAAACCATAATTAGATGCCGAAGGTTGAACTTACGGCGTCCTAAAACATATTTAGGACGCCGTAAGGGCAACTTACAGTGTCCTATATTTTGTAGGATGCCGTAAGTTTTCCTTTTGGCATCCTAATTTTCTTAGGATGCCGTAAGATTTACTTACGGAGCCCCCCAGATCGGCGACACGTAGAAAAAGGATGTTAAAAGTGCAAAAAGATAGGATGTCATAACCCTTTATTATAGTAGTGATGGAATCTGGGAGGGAGTAGTACTTACACCACAATTCTAATATATAATATATTATAAAAAAGTTGGAGCCATAAAAGTAAAACATTTTTTGTGAATTTATCTCTTTTCAAGACTGGGGTCAATGGATGGTGTTAGTTCTCTGTATGTTTTGATGATAACTGACAATTGGAAATCAAAAGATTGTTGTTGACTCAATCATATGTGTTTAAAAGTGAAAAACAACTTGACACTAAAATGACTCCAGTCATAGTGTTAATGACTCCAGTCATATATCTCTGAGTCTTGAAAAAAAAAACATTTTGATCCAAATGACTCCAGTTAAGGATATGCGACTCCAGTCATAAAGTTTGAAAATCAATTTTCAAAAAGACCCATGACTCGAGTCACTCATTTATTAACTCGAGTCATGCTATATATTTCATGTTTTCAAAATGACTATCTTGATATCAGTTTCTGATAACTGATATGACTCGAGTCAGATGGTACCTAACTCAAGTCGTGAGATCACATCGAGCTTTCGCTAATTAATTATACTGATATGACTCCAGTCATCATAACGTGACTCGAGTCATCAAATTGGTCATTATTCTCTGTTTGAGAATGACTCCAGTCAAGAAAGTATGACTCGAGTCAAGCTATTCGAAATTCCTCTCTGTTTGAATATATTATTGTTGGAAATTATGCCCTAGGGGCAAGTCATTGTACTTATCAAAGATCCCCATATGAATTGGGTAGTCGCAATGTCTTGCTAGAGGCCACTTGCGACTTGTGGGATGGTATAGTATTGGCCCGCTGCCAATCTCATGTGGGCCTACAGGGTCGCACACAAGAATGGCCCAACACGAGCAAAAGTGTCCAGAAATGTGTTTAAGATTTAATGAATACTTATTTAATCTAGGATGTGTGTGTGTATATATATATATATGCATATTTAAATATATTAAATTTGAAAATAATAATGATATTATTTATTGACAATAATATTATTATATATAGTATTTAATTTATTTGATAAATTAAATAACTATAATAAATTGAGATATTGTATTTCAGATTTAATTTTCGAATAAAGATATTGCATATCAGATTTAATTTGAACTGAGATATCGGATCTCATTATAAATTAAATATAACGATATCATATCTTGATTTAATATATATTAAATTCGAAAATAATAATGATATTATTTATTGACAATAATATTATTATATATAGTATTTAATTTATTTGACAAATTGAATAACTATTATAAATTGAGATATTGTATCTCATTTAATTTTCGAATAAAGATATTGCATGTCAGATTTAATTTGAACTGAGATATCGGATCTCATTTTAAATTAAATATAACGATATCATATCTTGATTTAATTTATAAATATAAATTAAATCAGAGGGCTTTAATTCGATTAAATAAATAGATTTGATTAGATCAATCGAGATAGATTTAATTAATATATTTTTTAATCCAGATTCAAAATTTGTTTTGAATATAATACGCCTGCTAGATTTAGAAAACCCTACGGGACTTTTAGTCGAGCGTATTAGAAAGCCGCGAAAAACCCTAGAGCGAAAAATAGAGAGACGCAGGAATACTGAGGCGCTAGCACGCTGCCGTCAGTGTTGAAGGCCGTTCGTGTGGATACCGGTAGAGGGAGAGGACACGCGTAGTCTGCTCCTGTCTGATCGAACAAGAAGGCGTTAGCCCACGTGATCAAGAAGCACGAGAAGGTAGCCCACCAGTTCAAATTGTTCGGCAAATGTATGATTCGGAAATCCTAAATCCAGATTTAAACGCTATTGAGCGATCCGCCTAAGGGATTCGTAAGAATTTTATTCCGCTGCGCTGTACAGATCCCAACAATGGTATCAGAGCCAACTCAACGTGCGTTTAAATCAGGTTTTGCGTATTCTTTATATATGTGATATATATGCTTTAAACCGAATCTTGCATGCTTAAAATCGAAATATATGATAAACCAATTTTGAAGCATTCATCTTTTATCCAAAAGATCATCCTTTTTCGAAAAGATCGCGTTTTGAATACAGTTGTTTCACGCTAGGGTTAGGTTCGGATTCTGTGGCTTTTTTCGATGACGTTCTGAAAGGTTCAGATCGAAGATCACGCTAAAGTTGTGCAATCTGATTGGGGTCCAATACGTTCAACCACGATCACGTTCTGAAAGGTTCAGATTCGTTGATCATTCATGGACGCTGACTGAGGTCGGACGTTCATGATCGCGGATGGCAGAATAACGTTCGGAAAGTTAGGGTTTCAATTTTTGAAAATCACTTTTTTTTTGGGAAATTATTTTCGAAAACAATTTGAAATTTTCGAAAAAAAATCGTTCAGTACCGGAGTGATGCTATTTGAGTCAAAACTCGTTGGTGGGTTGTTACCTTAATCCAAAAGCTACTTTTCAATCTTAGAATAGCAGGAAGAGCGATTGATCACATTGGAGAAAGGGGTATGATGAACAATTTAATGAGAGAATCTTATAAGTAAAGAGGGATATTAAAAATTGCACATTCTGAACCGTAGGGACTCCGACTGATTGTCAGTAGCGCGAGAATTTAAATCATGAATATAAATTATAGAATTTATATCATGATAAAAGTTTAACCATAATATTTTATTGCATATCTGTATGAATTAAATATATGGTGTGATCTAACTTGTTTGGGTATGGTGAACAAGATGGCTCTAGAATTTACAAGTGTTGTATTTTTATAAATATGGCCTGCGAGCCATGCCTTCTCTAAACATTCTCTATGTAAAATTCTCATCTCATCTGACTCCCCTCGTATGTTGAAACGAGGTTTCTCATATGTATTTTTCTTTAATTTTATCTAGAGAAGTCCTCTCACTGGCTTGAGAGGATTCTAGGTTAGGTGAGCCATGTTGTGTCACAGTCCTCAATTATGTTTTGGTTTTGATCCTTGCATGATTTAATTTAGACATTATAAGATACAATAGAGATTGCACTCATATAATTGATAGTATTAATTAGATTAAATTAAATAATACCCTCTAAATAAAATCTTAAGTCATAATGCTGTCAATTAATGAATGCTTATCAAAACCTAGATCACCCATTTGTATGTTCCACCAAAGTGGATGCATCTGAGTTATCTTGGTGAGACGAGAGTGAGTAATGGTGATACTCAATATTCATTAATTGTCTTGACTTAATTGAGATCATCAAAATGGTTTTGGATCTCAATGCATTAAATGGGATTAAACGTGCCGATCATATGATGATCGAATCCCATAAACATCTAAGAATTACATGTGATGTAATTGGCAAATGTTTGCCTACCTAAATAACTTAAATTTAAGCGTCCTGCCAAAGCGGACTTAATTTTAAGCCAAATATGGGTCTTAACCCACTAATTATAATGAGAGTTGTTAATTCAGTGGGAGGTTACTACTTAAACTTTGCATATCTCTAGTTGTAGAATCATGTAGTCTAGTAACACTTCAACACCATCAATGCGATCAGTCCTTGAGAAGGACGAACTCGATGAGACAAACTCTCTTGACATGTTTGGGAACTTATGCGTTGATCATAAACACGAAAGAAAAGAGTATCTCATCAATCAACCCATTCTTGATGAGCCTTCAGCTGCTGATCCAAGAGCTCAGACTGATGCTTATACGAAGCATAAAGATGACTCTGTGGATACAGGATACCTGATGGTTGCCACTATGCTTCTAGACCTCAATAGAGATCTAGAACATGTAGAGGCTTCTGAGATGATTGTTCAACCTACGGAAATGTTCCAGTAACAGGCAAGGCTTGAGAGGCTTGGATTCCTCATGTCCTAGGAGTTAGCTACAAATGTGATCTTGAACTCACTCCTAGGAAGTTATGATAACTTTGTCATGGATTAGAACATGGAGGAATCAATTTCTGAACTGCATGGGATGCTCAAAATTGCTGAGCTGAGCCTTAAGAAGAGGCCCAATACTGTTTTGTCCGTTCAGAAAGGAAGGGGTATGAAATGGAAAGCCAATAAGGCAAAACCTCCGAAGGATAGGGTTGCTTCTTTTACAATGAACTTGGTCATTTGAAAAGAAATTGCAAACTCTACCGCGAAGATCTGGAAAAGAACAAGAAGGATAGCGGAGTTATCGCTTCAAGTATCTATGTCATAGATATTCGCTTTTCTACTTCCTCAACATGGGTATTGGATACTACATGTGGATCTCACATTTGAATAAATGTAGGATCTCAAGGACAGTAGAAAATTGAATGGACATATCTATGACATAAGTACTAAAAGGTTCAAGTCAAATGAGTTGAATCCGACCTATCTATGGCATTGTCGTCTAGGCCATATAAATGAGAAACGCATTTCGAAACTCCATAAAGATGGATTTCTTAACTCATTTGATTTTGAATCAATTGATACATGCGAGTCTTGTTTATTGGGAAAGATGACAAAGGCACCTTTTACTGGACACAGTGAGAGAGCCACCAATTTATTGGGCCTCATACATATTGATGTGTGTGGACCAATGAATACATTTGCCAGAGGAGGTCATTTGTACTTCATTACATTTATAGACGATTTCAATAGATATGGATATATCTATTTAATGAAACATAAGTCGGAATCTCTTGAAATGTTCAAAATATTCCAAAATGAAGTGCAAAATCAACTTGGCAAAACAATTAAGACACTTCGATCTGATCGGGTGGTGAATATTTGAGCCAAGAGTTCATTGACCATCTTAGGAGTTGTGGGATCGTCTCGCAACTTACTCCTCCAGAACACCTCAATGTGAATTGAACTCTATTAGATATGGTTTGATCTATGATGAGTCAAACAGATCTTCCACCTTCTTTTTGGGGCCATGCCCTAGAAACAGCTGCGTTCACACTAAATCGTGTTCCGTCAAAGGCAGTTGAAAATACACCATATGAGATATGGACTGGGAAGAAGCCCAGTTTGTCATTTCTTAAAATTTGGGGATGTGAGGTTTATGTCAAACATCAAGCCTTTGATAAATTATTATCCAGATCCTCAACATGCCTTTTGGTGGGGTACCCTAAGGAAACTAAATGATACTATGTCTACAATCCCACCGATCACAAAATGTTTGTTATTCGGAATGGTGTCTTTTGGAAAAAGAGTTTATCTCTAAAAGAACCTGTGGGAGTAAAGTGAACCTCGAAGAAGTTTGAGAGTCACAAGACAATGTAGAACCACATATGGAAACCGGAGAAGACTCACAACAAGTTGTTGAGCCTACTCATGTAACACAAGACCCACGAAGGTCCGATAGAACATGGCTACAGCCTCAGAGATATGGATTTCTGATTACTGGAAGCCGTGATGTTTTGCTCATTGAGCACAATGAGCCAACTACCTATCGCGAGGCCATGGTGGGACCCAACTCGAAAGATGGCTTGGTGCCATGAAGTCGAAATGCAATCCATGTACGACAGTGAGGTATGAGCCTTAGTCGATCCACCGAAGGTGTAAAACCGTTGGGTGCAAGTGGGTTTTCAAAGAGAAAACTAACATGGAAGGCAAAGTAAATATCTTCAAGGCACGATCGGTTGCAAAAGGATTCACTCAAACTCATGGTGTGGACTATGATGAAACCTTTTCCCCAGTTGCAATGGCCAAATCAATCAGAATCCTTCTTGCCATTGCATCATATTATGACTATGAAATATGGCAGATGGACGTCAAAACATACAGCCTTCCTTAACGGAAAGCTCCTTGAGGATGTGTACATGACACAACCTGAGGTTTTTGAAAAAGGGGTAATAAGCCCATGTCTTATGGCATCCATCTCCGTAAGAATCTGTGTCCTAGTACACAAGATCAAAGAGACCGCATGAGTAAGATTCCATATGCCTCCGCCATTGGATCTATCATGTATGCCATGTTATGTACTCGACCCGATATGTCATTTGCCTTGAGTATGACCAGCGAGATATCAACAAGATCCCGGTGAGGGTCACTGGACTCTTGTCAAGAATATCCTTAAGTACTTGAGAAGGACTCGAGGACTTATTCTTGGTATATGGTGGCTTTGAAGATGAGCTCGTGTGACTGGTTACACAGATGCGAGTTTCAAACTGACCAAGATGATTCAAGATCGCAATCGGGGTATGTATCCTGTTGAATGGTGGTGCGGTGAGCTGGAAAAGCTCTAAGCTGAGCACTGTAGCCGATTCTGCAATAGAAGCTGAGTATATAGCAGCATCAGATGCAGCTGAGGAGGCCTTTTGGATTAGTAAGTTCATTAATGAACTAGGGGTGGCTCCTACCATCTCAAATCCAATAGACTTGCTCTGTGACAGTAGTGGCACTATTGCGCAGACCAAGGAGCCTAGGTCACATCAAAGGACTAACCATATACTCAAGCGATTTCATCTTATCAGAGCAATCAATGATAGAGGTGATACAAAAAAAATTATTATGCAAAGTACCAGGAGAAAGCAAGTCATTATACTTTAGACGATTAAAGTATTTTCCTTTGTTATCATTTTGCTTGCATGTTTACCTGGGCCCCTCGATGAGTGAGTCTGAGAAATGTATGGCCATACTACGATGGAAAGGAGTTTCCATCTCAATTGTTAGATTACTCAAGAATCGAGAAAGTAATGGTCAAGAACAGGAAGTTGACATTTTCCATGCCTCATCCTTGACCAAATTATCGCGTGACAAAAGGGACGTGACATGGTTTTACGATAGGTTATATCGCATAAACAATGACGTTGATACTCTTACTAAGCCGCTTGCAAAAGTAAAACATGAGCGTCATGTTAGGGCAATGGGAATTAAGGTAATTAATGATTGCACCTAGTGCAAGTGGGAGTCTGTTGGAAATTATGCCCTAGGGGCAAGTCATTGTACTTATCAATGTTGGCTTTGATTAGTTTTGATGATGTCTTATGTAGATGTCATTATTAAGAGCAAAAAGTTTGAATGATATATTTATCTTATACTTTGATTGATTCTTATATTTAATGTAGATGTAATGTTGATATGAAGAAGATGGAAGTTGGAATGGCTCAATTTTGAGTTAAAATGATCAAATATGAGCTTCAGGATGAATTGCCTCGAACTTCCGTTAATACCCGAGTATTCAACATCCATTCGCGAGTATCAGGCTTCCATTGTTGAGTATGAGACTTCAATACCCGAGTATGTCACTTGTATACTCGAGTATGGTACATAAACAGGTGTTTATGTGCTTAAATCCCGACAATACTCGAGTATGAAAGGTCAATACTCGAGTACATCATTCTATTCAGCTTTGTTCTACGTTCAGCTTCGGGCGACCTCTAGTAATTCGACAATATCTCCCAAACTTGAGATCGGCTTAAGGTGAAACAAATTTTTGTAGAAACTAGACTTCCAACCGGTTCTATTCGCACAAGAATCAAATCCAAAGGATGTCAGATGAGAGAGCTATGAATTTTTGAAGATGACAGTGATATCACCGTCACACTGCTGACCATGCCTCAATGTTTTGGGTATATCTCACAAACTAGAAATCCAATGAAGCTGCAATCGGTGCCATTTGAAAGTAGACTCAAATTTATTTCCAACAAGACTTGAACCAGTCAAATCGGAGTTAATACCAGGAAGTTATGATCTTTGAAAGTGGACACTCACGCAGGATAAGTAATACCCGAGTATGAGAATCACATACTCGAGTATTGACAGAAAACAGCAGTTTGCTCTGTTGAGACTTCAGATTCTGATTAAGGAATTCAATGATATTATTAATGATCTTTAATGTTCTGTTTCTAATCGTTGTACTCTTAGTTTTTCGAAAATCAGAAATATAGAACAGGATTATTTGATATCATCATGGGCCAAGCAAAGATTCCAATCTCCATTTGAAGACGAAGCAAATCGGGTAAATCGCTGAAATGTGGGAAATCATCTTCAAACGGTCAGAAGGCATAAGTCATGACATATTAAAGCTATCTTCAGCAAAACCGAACCATGGGCTAAGATTATGGTCATCACCGATCCTCCAAACGCTCCAACGGGAAGATTCCGATTAATATCAATTATGCAGCAAAAAAATATGGAATGGGTTTTTGAATTCAAAAGCTGCAACGGTCACCTACAAAGCAGTATAAATATGTGAAGCTTCGACTCCTCCAAATGCCGAACGAACAGACCAAACGCACAAACAGAAATATACATACAGAGTTCAGTTCGATCAATACTTCCTGCAATACTTTCAGGGAATACTTTCTAATACTTTCGATCAATACTTCCTGAATACTTTCAGCCAATACTTCCTAAATACTTTCGACTGATACTTTCCAATACTTTCAGTTGATACTTTGTAATACTCTCTAGAGCTTCAGTGTTTATCACATATCTACTCAGTGAGGAGTTTTGTTATCATTTGATTATCTGTTTATCGTAAATCTTAAGGTTGTGGAACCTTAAGTGTGGGTGTACAATTACAACTTGTAAGGGGGAGTGAGTCCGAGTGAAGGATCATCTTACAGAGTGTGTAATTGTGATTGTAAAGTCCTGGAGTGTTTCTAGGCAAGAGTGAAATCCCAGAGTGTTTCTGGGTAAGTTAGTGAAATCCCGGAGTGTTTCTGGGGACTGGACGTAGGTCAAGAGTTGGACCGAACCAGTATAAATTCTCTGTGTCAATCTCCTCATCTCTATCTCTACTTTACCTTGATTTATATCTGTTGTGTGGGTGACTGAGCAATTAGCAAAAGAATTTCTTAATCACCTATTCACCCCCCCTCTAGGTGATATTCCACCTTCATTTGGTATCAGAGCACAGGTTTCTCAGTTGGGCTTAACATCCCGAGATAAAGATCATGGAAGGAATATTACCTGAAGGTGCCTTAATCAACAGACCACCTGGCTTCGACGGTGAACATTATTCGTTTTGGAAAGCAAAATTCAGAGTGTTCATGTTAGCTACGGAGTATGGTCTATGGCAAGTAATAGAGAATGGAGATTATGTTCCTACAAAAATTGTAGGAGGAAATAAAGTTCCAAAGACTGAAGATGAATTCAACAAGGATGACAGAAGGAAAATGACTCTTAATAGCAAAGCCATCCTGATGCTTCATGGTGCTCTTAGTCAAAAGGAGTATTCTCGCATCTGCAATCTATCTACTGCCATGGAGATGTGGAGAGCCTTAGAAACTACATACAAAGGAACCTCCGGCATAGAAGAAGAAGAAATTACAAATATTTGTTTGGTTGCAGAAGAAGAGCAATCAGAAAACAAAGAAGAGGTATTTGATTCTGAACCTTCTTATGATGAATTATTTTCTGAGTATAATGAATTGCATTCTGAATTTAAAAAGATTGTGAAAGAACTTTTTGCTTCCAGAAAGAAAATCAAATTGTTGGAACAACAAGTTAAAGATTTATCTCCAGTTTCAGTTTGTGAAAATATAGTTTGCGGAATATGCCCTGATCTTGAAAAGAAAAACTCCTACCTCACAAAAACACTTGAGAAGTTCACTAAAGGTAGTGAAATGCTCAATGTCATTTTGAAAGCTCAAAGATTTACAAATGACCGATCAGGCATAGGATATAATCCTACTTTTGATAAAAAGAAAGGTAAAAAGAAAACTGGTGGAAAATATTATTTAAATTATTTTCAGAAATCAGTTCATACCTCAAATCCATTTGTTCATTGTAATTACTGTAACCGTAAGGGACATAGTACTTCATCTTGCTTTCATAGGAAGGATAGAAGAGATAAACCTGTTGGTAACTATCAATGGGTACCAAAGGGAACTTATGTTTTCCCTAAGGTTCAAACTAACAGTGAAGGACCCAAGTGTAAGTGGGTACCAAAAATTCCATCTTTTCCCTTGTGCATGCAGACTGATTTCAAAAATAATAGACACAAAGGTGCAGAGAAGATGAGGAATCAAAGATCTTCTTATGAACCGAAAAGGAGATCCTCTCAAGTGCCAAGCAGAAGACACATGAAGTCTATATCCTTCGAGAGAACTTTGCATAAACCCATCGAAAGACATAAGAGGCAATGGGTAATCAAAATCGATTCCCCAAGTATCTAAGGTAAAAGGTATACAATGATAAAACCTCCTTTTCTATCATCTGAAATATTCATTGAGGTTTTATATGTAGTAGCCTTAGGAATAAGCATTGCAAACTATTTTGAAATTACTTTTTACATCCTTTAAAAATCTACTTAATAAGTTTATAAAGGGATTGCAATGTTCAAATGTTTAATTCTCTATGCATACATGATGATTTGAAAAGAAAGTATCTCTTTTATGCATAAAATCATGTTTAGTTCATTATGCTCAATTATGTTGAATTAATGATATTCATAAGAGCATGCAAATTTTGGTTCCTACAAGCTAACGTTGATTGGATCCAAGTAAGTTTGGATACCAAGAAAGAAAAAGAATTATATTGTTTTGTAGGATGAGAAAAAGCTTCTCAAGAATGCAACATAGAGAAATAATTCAAGTCTTGAGGAAGCTAAATAGGCAATGCTTGATGTTAATGGTGAAAAGAGACGTCTACATCAATCTACCTTAATCAAGCAAGGTTTTACAAGGACAAAGGGAATTACGGTGATATCTAACTCTTACCCTATACTATGCTTATATGAGATTAATATTTGGGTAATGAATAATTGTCCATTATTGCATTCCATTAGCAATCAATTAGTTATGACTTTTCAAAATGCTTTTCAGTTTGCTAAATGGATCATAAGTGAATCTGTGCATTACTTTCTGATTTCATGTTTTTGAAATGCACAATTCTAAAATCGGTTTGATTCACCTTGTTTTGTAAAAATGCATACAAACATCTTAAAAAAATATTCATACTTTGAAAGCATTTCAGATAGATTTGAAAAATACCTTGACTGCATTTAACTGATGTTTCAAATTGGAAGTTAATGTTGTATACTGAATGTTGGATATGCTTCAAATCTGTTTGGTAGACTTTTCCCTATCCCTCACATATTGATCTTTAGAATTCATTGTGTTGCTTGAACTTTCTAGTTTTATTCTCAAACTAGTCGGACTTCATGTCTAATAAGCTATCCATATATGAGTTTCAAGCCTATCTTCAAGAAAAGAATTCAATTTGTGGAACTGATATGCCTACTGCATAAATTCTCATTGACCAAGTTATTCTAAGCTCTATAAATGTTCATTAGTACATTGAATGAAAATGTATTAACCATTAATGGAATAGCTTACTAGGATGATTTTCTGGAACTCTGGTCATTTGGACTATTAAGTTTGTGATTCATCATTAATGAATTCTAATACTCTCTTAGTTGCTCAAATTCATCAGTATTGGTCTTCCATTTTTATTTTGAGTAACTGTATTAATAATCTTTCCTTGATAATTTATTTCTAATCCTAAAATGCAAGATTATCCCCTGGTCAAATAGCAAGGTCATTGTGCTTATATATTTCTGTTGTACTAAAAAAAAAACATTTCTTTAGTACTCTACCTTCATGACTTTTACTTCTGAATAAACTCCTCAACTTGTTAAGGGAAAAGCTCAACATATTCTCCAAATCTGAAGCATACTGATATATTCATTCAACATGTTGATTTCCATCATGTTTAAAGTGAGCATTGTTTTCAAGCATGTTTCAAAAAATGAATTTTTCATTCATCAAAATTTTGATTTCATAATGCATTATCATGGTTTGAAAGAACATTCAAGATTTGAATCTATTTGCATATTTCATTATCATTCTTGAAAAATCTGATTCGAATTTCAGATTTTGTTTCTGATTTCAATTCTAATTCTGATTCTGATTCTGTTTATGATCTCAATTCTGATTATGATTGCATTTCAAAGCTTAACCTTATTTATTGAGTCATATGATGAACAACTATTTGAGTCTTGCTATTAAATCTGTAACATTGGTTCAAATCTGAAAATTCTCAAAAAGCTTAATTCCGATTTCTGTTCTGGTAATTGTTTATCATGACTGCTTTCTGATCTCAAGTATTAAAATGAAGTTACCAAGAAATCTGTCATGAAGTGCTTATGCTTAAACAGAAATATCTCAGATGAATCAAATCCTTTCAAGAATTTCAGTGTTTTGCAAAATGCTCTTGACCAAACAACTCTCATTATTTTGAAATGATCAAATCTTGTTTCTGAAAATGGATAAATATCTACAAGTGTTGTATGCTCTTTGCTCAAGTTTCATATGACTTAATAAGAGCATAAGAGTTGTTGTGTCTAACCTTGTGTGGATTCAAGAAACATTGGGTAGCAAGGAGTATCTAGTCCTTTGTTTTGCAGGATGCTCAACGAGTAATTTTGACATGCTAATACCCGAGTATATGTAGCAATACTCGAGTATTGTGCAGCATCATCTGAGAAAATCATCCCTGAATCATCCACCCAATGCTTAATGATCAATTTGCACATCATATAAATTCAAGTGTTCACAATGCACACTTGAAATGAGGTATTTCAGTACTTATTTTAATTAATTAAAATATCTAAGTACTGCATACTTGAGTATTAATTGTTGTTACGCAAGTAGTGGGGCAATACTCAAGTATTCAAGTGGAATACTCAAGTACTGTCAGGCTGCCCATCTGATTTAATGCAGCACTTAATAAGTCTGATTCATTTGTTGTGCGTCATTTTATAAATGGAAAGGCATATGTTTGAAAAGCATCATATATGAATTGGCGTCAGGCTTCTTTAGATGTGGTGTATCATTTATTCAATGTTTTACCCAAAAATTCCTTAAATGCAAAAGCATCAAAAAGCCATCAATATCTATTCTTTTTGCACAAGCACCAAATTGGTGTCTGGACTTGAATGAAAAAAGCATCATTTTTTATATACAACTCCTTATCTTCACTTGATCAATATTTTGAAAAAGGTCATATACTGTGTGCATCACCTGTGCTTCATCCTCAATTCATTTAACATTGGCATCACATCATTATTTGGTATTATTAGAGAGAATGCATTCATTAAGGGGGAGTTTCACATTAACATGTGTTTTATATCTTAAAAACTCATCTCCTTTATTTGAAGAAATTTTACTCATTTGCATTCACAATGTTTTATTAGTTTTGATGATGAATTAATATTATATTCTCCTTTCATTATCTCAATTTGAATATATCATATAGAAAGGAATATTTGGATATCTGGTTGCACTAACAAATCTCTCCTGCAAGAAAGCTTTACGATTATGAAAGGAGAACTCAGTATGTGCAAAGACTTTCCTAAATATACTACAAGGAAAACTATGACATTGAGGAAAGATGTTTTGATTACACTGTAGCTGTGATATGCTCTACAAAGTAGAAGAAAACTTCTTGAAGCCAACTGAGACATATTCTGTAGAAGAGCTATATAAAGTAAAGGAGAAAGGCTGGAAATGATCTCATACAAGAAGAAAGCAAGCAAATGGCCTTCATTGATCATTCATCAATTTGCAGAACCTACATGAGCATTTCTGAACTTTATCCTTTTATATTCAGTGAATTTTGCACATGTTTGGTATCTATATGCTTTAATTATGAAAGATGTTTTGAAAAACTCTCCAAATTCTCTCAAACTTGCTTTCAAATCGGGGAGAGAAAATCAATTCTAATTTGCTTTCATATTTGACTCTCTACAAGCATCTCTTCTTTAAACTCAACTTTTTGCTAATGACAAATAAGGGGGAGAGAATAGCAAGAAAAATATGCTGGTTTTATTAGTTTATTCATATTCATACATATTTTTCTTAAAGTATTTGCCATCATCAAAAAGGGGGAGAATGTTGACTTTGATTAGTTTTGATGATGTCTTATGTACATGTCATTATTAAGAGCAAAAACTTTGAATGATATATTTATCTTATACTTTGACTGATTCTTATATTTAATGTAGATGTAATGTTGATATGAAGAAGATGGAAGTTGGAATGGCTCAATTTTAAGTTCAAATGATCAAATATGAGCTTCAGGATGAATTGCCTCGAACTTTCGTTAATACCCGAGTATTCAACATCCATTCGCGAGTATCAGGCTTCCATTGTTGAGTATGAGACTTCAATACCCGAGTATGTCACTTGTATACTCGAGTATGGTACATAAACAGGTGTTTATGTGCTTAAATCCCGACAATACTCGAGTATGAAAGGTCAATACTCGAGTACATCATTCTGTTCAGCTCTGTTCTACGTTCAGCTTCGGGCGACCTCTAGTAATTCGACAATATCTCCCAAACTGGAGATCGGATTAAGGTGAAACAAATTTTTTTGGAAACTAGACTTCCAACCGGTTCTAGTCGCACAAGAATCAAGTCCAAAGGATGTCAGATGAGAGAGCTACGAATTTCTGAAGATGACAGTGATATCACCATCACACTGCTGACCATGCCTCAATGTTTTGGGTATATCTCACAAACTAGAAAACCAATGAAGCTTATATTGGTGCCAATTGATAGTAGACTCAAAGGGCTTTCCAACAAGACTTGAACCAGTCAAATCGGAGTTCATACCAGGAAGTTATGATCTTTGAAAGTGGACACTCACGCAGGATAAGTAATACCCGAGTATGAGAATCACATACTCGAGTATTGACGGAAAACAGCAGTTTGCTCTGTCGAGACTTCAGATTCTGATTATGGAATTCAATGATATTATTAATGATCTTGAATGTTCTGTTTCTAACCGTTGTACTCTTAGTTTTTCGAAAATCAGAAATATAGAACAGGATTATTTGATATCATCATGGGCCAAGCAAAGATTCCAATCTCCATTTGAAGACGAAGCAAATCGGGTAAATCGCTGAAATGTGGGAAATCATCTTCAAACGGTCAAAAGGCATAAGTCATGACATATTAAAGCTATCTTCAGCAAAACCGAACCATGGACTAAGATTATGGTCATCACCGATCCTCCAAACGCTCCAACGGGAAGAATTCCGATTAATATCAATTATGCAGCAAAAAAATATGGAATGGGTTTTTGAATTCAAAAGCTGCAACGGTCACCTACAAAGCAGTATAAATATGTGAAGCTTCGACTCCTCCAAATGCTGAACGAACAGACCAAACGCACAAACAGAAATATACATACAGAGTTCAGTTCGATCAATACTTCCTGCAATACTTTCAGGGAATACTTTCTAATACTTTCGATCAATACTTCCTGAATACTTTCAGCCAATACTTCCTAAATACTTTCGACTGATACTTTCCAATACTTTCAGTTGATACTTTGTAATACTCTCTAGAGCTTCAGTGTTTATCACATATCTACTCAGTGAGGAGTTTTGTTATCATTTGATTATCTGTTTATCTGTAAATCTTAAGGTTGTGGAACCTTAAGTGTGGGTGTACAATTACAACTTGTAAGGGGGAGTGAGTCCGAGTGAAGGATCATCTTACAGAGTGTGTAATTGTGATTGTAAAGTCCTGGAGTGTTTCTAGGCAAGAGTGAAATCCCAGAGTGTTTCTGGGTAAGTTAGTGAAATCCCGGAGTGTTTCTGGGGACTGGACGTAGGTCAAGAGTTGGACCGAACCAGTATAAATTCTCTGTGTCAATCTCCTCATCTCTATCTCTACTTTACCTTGATTTATATCTGTTGTGTGGGTGACTGAGCAATTAGCAAAAGAATTTCGTAATCACCTATTCACCCCCCCTCTAGGTGATATTCCACCTTCAATCAACGATCCCCATATGAATTGGATAGTCGCAATGTCTTGCTAGAGGCCGCTTGCGACTTGTGGGCTGGTATAGTATTGGCCCGCTGCCAATCTCATGTGGGCCTACAAGGTCGCACACAAGAATGGCCCAGCACGAGCAAGAGTGTCCAGATTCGTTGAATCTTAAATGTGTTTAAGATTTAATGAATACTTATTTAATCTAGGATGTGTGTGTATATATATATATGCATATATAAATATATTAAATTCGAAAATAATAATGATATTATTTATTGACAATAATATTATTATATATAGTATTTAATTTATTTGACAAATTGAATAACTATAATAAATTGAGATATTGTATCTCAGATTTAATTTTCGAATAAAGATATTGCATGTCAGATTTAATTTGAACTGAGATATCGGATCTCATTTTAAATTAAATATAATGATATCATATCTTGATTTAATTTATAAATATAAATTAAATCAGAGGGCTTTTAATTCGGATTAAATAAATAGATTTGATTAGATCTATCAGATAGATTTAATTAATATTTTTTAAAATCCAGATTCAAAATTTGTTTTGAATATAATACGGCTGCTAGGTTTAGAAAACCCTACAGGACTTTTAGTCGAGCGTATTAGAAAGCCGCGAAAAACCCTAGAGCGAAAAATAGAGAGACGCAAGAATACTGAGGCGCTAGCACGCTGCCGTCAGTGTTGAAGGCCGTTTGTGTGGATACTGGTAGAGGGAGAGGACACGCGTAGTCTGCTCCTGTCTGATCGAACAAGAAGGCGTTAGCCCACGTGATCAAGAAGCACGAGAAGGTAGCCCACCAGTTCAAATTGTTCGGCAAAGGTATGATTCGGAAATCCTAAATCCAGATTTAAACGCTATTGAGCGATCCGCCTAAGGGATTCGTAAGAATTTTATTCCGCTGCGCTGTACGGATCCCAACAATTATATCAATGACTCGAGTCAATGGTAAATGACTCCAGTCATTATACTTGAAAATCCTCTCTGTTCATACTTGATTCCATTTATAGAAGGATGACTCGAGTCATGTTTTCACATAAGCTTTTCTCTGAATTAGATCAATGACTCGAGTCAACCATGAATGACTCCAGTCATGATATACAGTTTTTGAAAACTCCGTTCTCGTAAACTGCAATTCACTGGTTAAGCCTTGGGTACTTCATATTATTGTTGATTATTGATCCTAACTAAGTTTAATCAGTTTGCTTATGAGTTTCAGATAAATCTAACATGGTTTAAACACCAAATCGCTCAAAAGCATATATGTGTCAGAAGGCATTAAATGTTCTGCAGAAATGGAGCACGAAAACATAAATTAATTTTATGAACAATCGAAAAGCATTCCGGCCATTTTCCAGACAATATTCCAACTGAGTCTCAATGGACAAAAAGAATGAAGAATGTCAACGGAGAATAACGGCTAACTTCAAACGAATGTGAAGAGACGAAGAAGAGCACAACTCAACAGATATATTTATTATTCACAACGACTCACTAAATCTCTCTTCAACGGTCATTAAATGTCATCAACTATAAATAGTAGAAGTATTCAATTCTCCAACAACTGAATCACTGAGCTATCAATTAGCAACTCAAAGCATTTACTGTTCATACTCTTACAGACAATATCTTCGGATATATCAATCTTCAGTATTTATACATTTGCTCTTTTAGAGAGTTTATTATTGATTATCAATCATTGTAAGAATCTCAAAGTATTGAGACTTTGGGATTGAGATATTTGATTACAACTTGTAAGGGGGAGTAAGTTCTAAGTGAGAGAATTACTCTAAGAGTTACAAAGTATGTAATCATTTGAGTTAGTGAAATCTCGGAGAGTCTGGGGACTGGACGTAGGTCAAGGATTTAGACCGAACTAGTATAAATTGTTTGTGTTCAATTTCTCTCTTCCCTACTCTAGTCATCTCTGTTTCGGTTAGCAACTAACAGAGTATCTTAGAAGAAAATTTTATATCCTCAATAATTCACCCCCCTCTTGGTGATATTCCGTCATTTCATATGGTAAACACAAAAGACTAGGAGCCATATAAGTAAAACATTTTTTTTTTGGATTTCTCACCTTTACGCAAAAATAATAGAACCAAGGGCAATTTTGTCTTTTTATTTTAATGTTTTAATTTTCGGTTCTTCAAAATAATTACCATTTTTATGGTAATTCTTAATAAATATTATTTTTCTTAGATCTTTTATTATAATTTTTCCATAATATTATTTTAAATATAGTTTTGCCAATTACTTAAACTTATTTTTAAAATTAACAATTATAAAATAAAAATTATATGTAAATATTCATGTCATTTATTAAATCATGTTTAATAATAATTAGTAATAAATACGAGTATTTAATTATCATTATTAGCAAATATAATCAGGAAAATGTAAACAATTTTATTGAAGAAATATCAACCATCATTGTTATTGATAATTAAATATTGATAATATTTAAGTATCAATAAACTTGATTACATAATTTGGTATAATACATGCAAAGTAATTATCCATTATATTTATCAGTTTATTTATTATTTATAATTTGATCAAACATTTTATTTCCGTACTTATATTTCTAAATGCTAATAGATTCATTCCTTATTTAATATAAATTTATTTATTTAATATTTATAATTTTACTTCACATAAATGCTTAAATTATTTATTATAAAAAATTATGAAAATAATTTTTGAATATTCATATCATTTCTTAAACTATACTTTAAAATATTTATTATTAAATACAATTATAAAAATATATAACTATTAAAAATTCTTACTTTTTTTGTAATTATACATCCATAATAGATTTTAATAAATGAAATTCAAACATAATCACAATTTTTAAAGTCACTTACGAAAAAAAATGTATCAAAATAAAAATCATGATTGATCACAATTGACCAACGACACTTTTAACTAATGTCACTTGTGCAAATCATAAGCACAATTGTTCACCGTTAATCCAGATGGTCATCCAGTCCCTAAGGATGACATTCAGGTTTTCAATATTCAGCTTTTGGTAAAAACTAAATTAACCAAAAAAAATGGAGTAGAGCTAATTTTAAGAACCGATACTGATAAACTAATTTGACAAAAGTATTTTGGTTTGGTCCGTTAATAACAAAATTAACCGTAATTTTTTTTATTATCTACCTACAAAATAAAACATATATGAACATATCTCTTACTTTATAAAAGCAGCGGTTCAGCAGCCCTCTTTACGACACATAAACATTACCCTCTCTCACATTCAAAACATTTATATTAATATATTATCTATCTATTGATTATATAAAAGGAGCGACGTGGAGAGTCCCTCCTCCTACCATTTGGCATGATGATATCGTCCCACCATGAAATAGCTAAATTAAAGATACAAAATAAAATATTCTCTAAAAATAAAGAGAGATAACAAATTACAAAATATTTCAAACTATTAAAATATAAAATAAAATATTTTACGTTAAGAGACATACCATGCACACCCACCTCCTATTATTAATATTGTAACAACTAAAATGAATATAAACAATAAAGAGGGATATTCGAGAGATAATTACAAATTGCAAAATATTTCAAAATATTAAAATATAAAATAAAATATTTTCAAAATAAATATATTAAAAATAGATCTAATGAAAAGATAGCTTCAAAATATTTTGAAATCTTATTAGGTTGCACCTCTCCCGATTCCACTACTACTACTGCTTTTTAGGAATTAAAAATTATTTTTAATTTAACCATTTTAGGAGTATCGAAACAATTTGATTATTTTCGTAAATCAACTAGGTATCTATCCATGGCTAATTTCTGAATTTGCCCCTTATTAAATAACTATTTACTAAAATGCCCCTGTCAGAAACCTATTTCCCAAAATGCCCCTGTCAGAAACCTATTTCTCAATCTGCCCCTGTTTAGTCGACTAAAACATTTGGTTTAGTCAACTAAATCGCGGGCAAGAATTTTTTTTTCAGACCCCCGACATTTAGTCGACTAAACCATAAGTTTTAGTCGACTAAACCCATTTAGTCGACTAAAAAACTCATTTAGTCGACTAAATCATTAAAAAAAAAGTTAAAACTTCGAAAGGCCGTAACTTCGGGCTCGAGAGTCCGAATCAAGCGATTCTTTTTTTGATTCCACATAAATTTTTGAGATCTATGCACTGATATAAAAATTATCTTCAAATTTAATGAAGAGAAAGGAGGAAAAACAAGTGATTCTTTATTGCGCAGGAAATACCAACAATTCATTAAATATAATCAAGTGATTTTTTAATTATATATATAGTTTTCTTTTATTTGATGTTTTCTTTTTTATTAGATCATATAATATCTCCGGTACAATAAAGATAAGATATGTGTGTGTACACAATTGATCGCGGTAGAGGGGCGGTGCCACAAGGAAAAGGAGATAGAGTGGGAAATGATGATACCAATCCTAGGGTTTTGTTAGAATGGAGGAAATTAATTATATTTAATTGAGAGATATTTATTGTAAAATTAATTAATCATTATTTCTAATATTATTATCTAATAATAATTAATTGATCTTATCTTAGATTTTAATATCTTTATTTTCCTACCATGTATTTGGTAAACTTTGAATTTCAACGTAACAATTAATACTGGATTTTCAAAATATAATATATTCAAAATTGAGATTTTCTCTCCATTAATAATATGGATTTTAAAAGAAAAGAGAAATAGGAAAAATATCGACACTAAATTTGTGGGGCTTGATTTTAGGGGATAACGGTGTTTGGAAGTTATGCATAAGATCATATGTTGTGATAGCACGGTAGTCAATCTAGCTAAAATCTAGGATCATAGCTAATATCTAGGATCACTAATATCACTAACCAACGAGACTCGGTAAAATAAATTAAAATGCTAACAATACTAACAATTCATTAAATATAGCAAATTGGAAAAAAGCCCATGATATATATTTAATGAATTGTTAGTATTGTTGAAGTTAATAATCCCAGCTTTTTCTCTACATGGTTCATGTCGTTGATTTCCGCACGTTGCTGATTCCACAATAAGAAGGATTAAGTTATTTATTTTTTAATTGTTTATTGTGTTAAGTGTGCTGATTTTTTATTATATTATTGTAAACATGTGGTTAGCTATTTTTAGGAAGTAGTGGAGTCATTTTAATTTGTTTTACCGAGTCTGTTGGTTAGTGATATTAGTGATTATATTTAATCAATATAAAACATCAAATAAAAGAAAACTATATATATATATATATATATATAATTAAAAAATCACTTGATTATATTTAATGAATTGTTGGTATTTCCTGCGCAATAAAGAATCACTTGTTTTTCCTCCTTTCTCTTCATTAAATTTGAAGATAATTTTTATATCAGTGCATAGATCTCAAAAAGTTATGTGGAATCAAAAAGAATCGCTTGATTCGGACTCCAGAGCCCGGTTACGGCCTTCCGAAGTTTTAACTTTTTTTAATGATTTAGTCGACTAAATGGGTTTTTTAGTCGACTAAATGGGTTTAGTCGACTAAAACTTATGGTTTAGTCGACTAAATGTCGGGGGGTCTGAAAAAAAATTCTTGCCCGCGATTTAGTCGACTAAACCAAATGTTTTAGTCGACTAAACAGGGGCAGATTGAGAAATAGGTTTCTGACAGGGGCATTTTGGGAAATAGGTTTCTGACAGGGACATTTTGGTAAATATTTATTTAATAAGGGGCAAATTCAGAAATTAGCCATCTATCCATACCTTATTTTGTTGGGAGGCATCGAGTTAGAAATATTAAATCTTTATATTTTCTAAAATTTGTTCCACACATCAATTATCTTTTAATGAGAGTGTAAGACCTGACTGTCACCCAAGAGGGGGGTGAATTGAGTGTCAGATTAAAAACTTGGAACTTTAAAAATCTTTTCACAATTTACTGAAAGTAGTTTGAATGACAATACTAATTTATAAAGTGATAAACAATATTCAAGCATATATGCTGGAAATATAAGAGATAAGGGAAGAGAATATGCAAACTGAGATTTATATTGGTTCGGCCCAATCCTTGACCTACGTCTAGTCCCCAAGCTCCACTTGAGATTTTCAATCCACTATCCTCTTGTTTAATCCGGGCACAAGAGAATCCTTTACAAACCCAAAAGTTCTCCCAGGCATTTGTGAAGCCAAATCTCTCACCGAGATACTCCCCCTTACACAATGTAAGGTTACAATCTGTTTCCCACTCAAGATTACCCAATCTTGAGTAACTCTCGGATAAAATGATTACAATGAATCTTCTCTCTCAGAAGTGAATAAATAAACACTGAAGTACAAATCATTTCATTCTCTAAGATGAGCTATGTAAGCATTGAGAATAGAGTGTGTATGAGATGAATGTTGAATTCAGAATTTGGGCATTTTGACAGTGCAAGCTCTTGCCATCGTTCTTCTTCATCTTGAATGTGTCTCTACTTATAGACGAAGATCATCTGACCGTTGTGAATAGTAGCCATTGGAGATTAGTTTGAACTAGCCGTTAAAACTTTTGCACAACTTTTGATGTTCTGACACAAATCTGACATTTTGAGATTTGCTTCTAATCCTTAGTTTTAATCATCTGAAACTCACTAACAAATTGATTAAACATAGTTAAGAATAGTAATGAGTGATGATATGAAGTATCTAGATCCAGGGGCGGATCCAGGAATTTATGGAAGGGGGCACCCGATTTTTTTTTCCACTTGTCATCAAAAGCACAAAAAATAATCCAGAACCATTGACATGGTTAAACCTAATAAGTTATTAGCATATATAGTACTCTTTCTACATTAGCAAAATAGAAGAGAAAAGGTTGAATTTTCCTTCTTCGACATAGAGCAGCCATATCAATTGGTCTAAAACATTAGTGCAACACTTATTTAATCATTATCAAAAGCATAAGCATGTAGGGGGAACAAGGAAGAGAAAGCTAACATCTTTTGTTTGACCCAACCGGTGAGCACTGTCCATCGCCTGCTGATCCAATGAGGGATTCCAATCATTCTCATAAGAGATTACCGTGTCAGCAGCAATCAAGATTCCATTCAGTAGCAACCTATGTAACATCCCATTTTGAAACGCGGAATTTTTTTTTTCAATCAGAGTAGAGCAATAGAGCGAAAGAGTAACTGGTTCGTAGCCAAAATATTAACCATTGTGTAACATTGTATTGATTACAGTAATCCTAAGGTTCGGAAAGTAAACGACAGAAAGAAACGGAAAAGTAATACGTAAAGCGATAAAGATAAAGAAGACTTCTTCCGCAAGTCTACTCCTGCTGCTTGCCCCGGACTTCGATTCGCGGTCCTCCAAACCCTGAAGCTACAGCTGAGATTCAATTCAACGTATTGAATCTCAGGTAACGGTTAACCTCATATGCAAACAACACAGTATACAGCCAACAGATATTCTAGAGCTAATACAACAGTATATCACTACATAAGCATATAGCAGATGCATGATCATCATACCGACAAACATAAGCAATACGAAAGCCCCACAATGTAAAACAACAAGAATGGTCTGCACTATTCACCAGTGCCACGATACTCACTCGTGTCCTCAGCGCTAGGAAAACATGACGGTATTACAAAACATAACCCGTATAAACTGTCTGTATAACGGTCTACGAACTATCTATCATATATATATGCATTTAAGCAGCACAAGATTAGTGTTACAGTACGCGTCCGTACCTTCGTTGATGTACGTAAGTGTTTCTGGCGGAAACTTGTACTTTCTGACGGAAAACAGCAGTTCGTCCGACAGTGGCACGTTGGACAGCGTAACGGCGGTAAACTAGGGTTTCTGACGTCCTATAAGAGTAATATCACTTTCATTAGTGATTTGACACAATAACTGGCATTTTAGGTAAAAATTACCATTTTGCCCTTCTACCCCTAATTGGCGGAATTTCGCCAGCACTTCGTTACTCTGACTACTTTTCTTCCCAAAATTTCGCCAGAACTTCGACGCCATTTTGGTTTTCAAAAATAAAGACTAAAATAGCCCTCCCATATGATATGCAATCATACTTGAAAAATTAAAGGCTATCCTAGCATTACAACCCCTATATTTGAAAGAACTTCAACTTTTCAGGTACTCGATCCCTACCAAGTTCTTTACCTCGTCAGGAATTTTTCAATGCAATGAGGCCTAAAAACAATAGTAGGAATCTCATTCCCTACTTACTAAAACTATCTAACAATTCTACTAACTACCGAACTAAAAACTCGAACTTAAAAGCTAAAGCCCGAAAGACTTACCCGTTGAAGACTTTCTTCACAATTTTCTAGAGCTTCTCTCTATTTCTCCCTCTAAGATTTCGGCCAAGGCAAGGAGAGAATGGTGTGAAGATTTCATGAAGAGAAGGCACCTATTTATAGAAGTTTCAAGGGATACAAAAGGAATTTTCAACTTTGTTTTCAACCTTGGAAATTCAACATGAAAATGGTGTAAATTCCTTGTCCATGGGATCACTTTGGTCGACATAGGGAGCTGATGTGGCTGCCCAAGATTGGTCCAAAAATGATGACTTGGGTTGCTTTAAACCCGGTCTAATAGAATTTCCCCGATCGGTACCCGATTCGCGTGATTTCGGAGAAATCTCAAAATTCTGGATTTACAACTTTGAAGACAAGTTCTCACTTACTAGAAATGTCCAAGTTAACCTAAATTTTGATCCCATATAGGGCTCCAACAGTCCAGTTGAAGTTTTCTCGAAAATCGTGTCCGAACGCGTCCGGTTTCAGAACGCATTTATGAAATTACCAACTCCTTCAGGAAAAAATTCACTGATTCCAAATATGTTTATATAAATTCAAACTCATTCCTAGATGTTGAGTTAGAATTTATTTTCTTTATATCCAAAAATATACCTATATGCATTTTTCCCTATTTTGTTTTATTAGGAAATGCACAAATGACTTCAGAATTTACTTCCGGAAGAGTCTAACGGAAGATAAAATTCCACTGATCAATATTCTATCTTGATTTTGGAAATCCCATTCCTAGATCTCTAGATAGGATCCTTTTCCTAATTTCTAAATTACTATTCACATTTTTTGCTTTAATCAATTATATTATTAAAATAATGTCCACTTGCACTTATTTATTTTTGTTCTTATCTTCATTATTTTCTTCTCTTTTTCTAGGCCTAATTTCGGCTGGCCCTTATTTATTTTTAATAAATATTTATTTTTTATTTAATTAATTATTTAATGATTTATTTATTTAATTTTTCCAAAAATTCCACAAAAATTCCTAATTGGTCCATTCTTGTATTTAGGCTTAAAAATACCTAAACTCAACTATTTTTCTCCAAAATTTCCAATTAATTAGTAAACATGTTTTTACTAATTTTAAAACAAAAACCACTAATTTTAGGGTTTTACATAATTACTTGTGAATTTTCTTTGCTTATGCTTAAGTAATTAGCTCAATATTACCTAATTACTCCTTTATCACTTGTTGATAATTTTCTTAATTACAACGCCTCATTACCTTCATATTCTTGCATTAACCTTAGTATTTCCATGCCTCTTACATTATTCTATAATTTGTAAGGGTATTTTGGTCTTTTATTACCTTTTGCACATTCTTATACAATTTCTCCAAGTTCATAATTTATTAAATTATCATAATTAGAGATAATATATTCTCCTAATTCACTTGGTCATTTTACTGCTTTTTAGGATTTTTCATAATTTTTCCTAAGTTATTTATGTCCCTTAGGGGCATTTTCGTCATTTTGGCACTTTGGCCCTTAAGTTTCCTAACTTCGTACGGAAATCAACTTAGAAAAATAAGCTAAATTTACACAAGTTTGGAGACATTAATTTCACTTATCAGAAATATCCATTTAATTCATAATATTCTAGAGAATAACTATCTGGGTATTACATTTCTCCCTCCCTTACACAAAATTTCGCCCTCGAAATTTAATCTATCCTAACTAAACTTCGGGCCATGAACTCTGGGTACTTCTCTTTCATGTCATTCTCGGTTTCCCAGGTCGCTTCTTCGGGTGACAAACCTTTCCAAACCACCTTCACAATCAAAATAGTCTTGTTTCTGAGCCGTTTGTCTTTGTGATCGATGATCTGCTCTGGCTCGACTATGAAGGTATTATCATGCCGTACTTCAACGTCCTCGTACTCGATGACATGATCACGGTCTGATTGGTACTTTTTCAACTGCGACACGTGGAAAACGTCGTGGAGATTACTCAGGTTCGGGGGTAAGGCTATCTGATAAGCTACTTCTCCTCTCTTAGCCAAGATTTCAAAAGGTCCTACGTATCGTGGACTCAGTTTCTTCCTCTTAAGCGTTCTGCCGACACCAGTTACTGGAGATAACTTTAGGAATACATGGTTGCCGACATAGAACGTCAAAGGTCTCCTCCTTTTGTCCGCATAGCTCTTCTGTCTACTATGTGCGGCTAGGAGTCTCTTCTTGATCAATGCGATCTGCTCAAGCATATCCGGCCCAAGTAACTGCTTTTCGGACGAATCTGTCCAGCACAATGGTGATTGACACTTCCGCCCATACAATGCCTCAAACGGGGCCATTTGTATACTAGCATGATAACTGTTGTTATATGCAAACTCAGCTAGCGAAAGATGTTGATTCCAATTTCCTTTGAAATCCAGGGCACATGCTCGCAACATATCCTCTAGCGTCTGTATGGTTCTTTCAGATTGACCGTCGGTTTGTGGGTGATAAGCCGAATTGAACTTCAGCTTGGTCCCCATACCTTCATGTAATGATTGCCAGAAACGGGATTTGCACCGCGTATCCCGATCAGAGACAATGCTCGTAGGGACACCATGTAATCTTACTATCTCTTTGATATAAATCTCCGCCAATCGTTCCGGAGAATAGTGGATACTGATGGGAATGAAGTGTGCTGACTTGGTTAATCTGTCAACAACTACCCAAATTGTATCATGATTTCGATTTTGGGAAAACCTACCACAAAATCCATGGTTATGTTCTCCCATTTCCATTCGCGGCTCTAGTCCTTGCAAAAGACCGGGGGTCGACGGTGTTCAATCTTTACTTTACGGCGGGTCAAGCATTTAGCCACGTATTCTCGCAACGTCTTTCTTCATTAGGGCCACCAAAGTTCGGATTTCATACTCTGTACATTTTGATGGATGTAGAGTGTACTTACTCTTATGAGCCTCATCCATTATTGTCCGCTTCAATTCATCAACTGGCGGTATGTAGATTCGCTGCTTATACCTGACCAAACCACTAAGTGATAGGTCATAGTCTTGGGTCTCACCTCGAGTGATTTTCTCACGTATCTCTTTTGCCCAATCATCTTGCTTCTGAGCCTTCTCCACTTCATCTCTCAGATCATACTCCCCTTGACTTGCAAGAAGTGTAGCAAGATAGCCATCAGCTGGTGCGTGCTGATCCATGCAGATTTGGTTGGATAGATTTAGGTCTCTGAAATCTTCCAGCAGTTTCTGCTCCTGTATCATCATGTATGATACTTGTACTGTCTTTCTACTAAGAGCATCAGCAACAACGTTTGCTTTACCCGGATGGTACTTGATCTCCAGGGTGTAGTCTTTAATCAACTCCATCCAACGACGTTGTCTCATGTTGAGTTCTCGTTGATCGAACAAGTATTTCAGACTCTTGTGGTCACAATACACTTCTACGGTTACTCCGTACAGGTAATGCCTCCATATCTTCAAAGCGAACACGATAGCCGCCAGCTCTAGATCATGTGTAGGATAGTTTAGCTCGTGAGGTTTCAGCTGACGAGAGGCATAAGCCACCACTCTGCCCTGCTGCATTAGGACACATCCCAATCCCTGCCCACTGGCATCACTGTAGACAACATAGGTCTCATCAGGATCGGGGATAATCAACACCGGTGCTGTAGTCAACCTCTCCCTCAGATTCTGAAAGCTCTCCTCACAATCATCTCCCCATATAAAGGGTTGATTCTTCCTTGTAAGCTTTGTTAATGGTAGGGCAAGACGCGAGAAATCCCGTAAGAATCTGCGGTAGTATCCCGCCAGACCAAGAAAACTACGGATCTTCGTCACAGTCTCTGGCCGTTTCCGAAATTTCACTTCCGGCAGCCAAAATTCGCATTTGCTCAGTTTAGCATAGAGTTGCTCCTCCCTGAGTATACCTAACACCTTCCGCAGATGTTCTTCGTGCTCTTCTTTGCTCTTAGAATATATCAAAATGTCATCAATGAACACCACCACAAATTGGTCTAGGTGTTGTCGGAAGATACGGTTCATGTAATCCATGAATACCGCAGGTGCATTTGTCAATCCGAAGGGCATCACAAGGAATTCATAATGCCCGTATCTGGTTCTGAAAGCTGTCTTGGGAATATCGCCATCCTTAACTCGCAACTGATGGTATCCCGAACGTAAGTCAATTTTTGAAAAGACCGTGGAACCAGATAACTGATCCAAAAGATCATCAATCCGGGGAAGTGGGTACTTGATTTTGACGGTTACTTTGTTGAGCTCGCGGTAATCGATGCAGAGTCGGAAACTTCCATCTTTCTTCTTTACAAAAGTCTTGGGGCTCCCACGGTGAAACGCTAGGTCGAATGAACCCCTTCTTCAAAAGCTCTTCCAACTGCTTCTTCAACTCCTGCATCTCGTTAGGAGCCATCCGATACGGCGCCTTTGATATTGACCCTGTGCCAGACATCAAATCAATGTTGAACTCCACTTCTCGGATAGGAGGTAACTCGGTGAGATCCTCCGGAAATACATCAGAAAATTCATTCACCACAGGGATATCCTGGAGTGAAATGTCGACTCGCTTTGGTGAAAAGAATACCATGAAAGCATGACATCCTTGCGTCACGCACCGATCAGCTTCTGTAGCGGAGAGAAAGTTCAGGCTCACTTTAACCTTATCTCCGGCAAATGATATCTCCTTCTTACCACAGTCGATCATCGCACCATTGGCCGTTAGCCAGTTCAGACCGAGTATGACGTCAATGCCGTGAAGAGGTAGACGGATAAGATCCACTTTAGAAACTCGTCCATCCACGTTAGCGGTACAATTCATACATGCATCAGAAGCTAAAGACTTTACACCCAACGGTGTAGATACAACAAGATCAAATGGTAATCTACGGGCATGCAATCCTAAACGACTTGCACAATCATAGGAAATAAACGAGTGACTAGCACCCGAATCATACAATGCTTCAAGTAGATTTCCATTGAGATAGATGGTACCTTGAACCATCTCTGGGGACTTATTGGCCTCTGTGTTTGTCAATGCAAAGATCCGGCCAACGCTCTGAGGTCTCGCCTCTGCAGTCCTCTTGGGGCAATCCCGGCTAATGTGTCCGAGCTTCGACATCGAAGCGAGACTTGTTTCCCATCACGTTGGCTCTGGATGGTACTTCTTACATTTCGACACGTCCGGGATCCCGCTGCATGCGAGACTATACTGTTGGTAGGGCTTCTTGTTCCCGCCTCGGTTGTCGATCCAAGGCGCTTTCCTCTTCTGTGAGGAACCTCCGCGGTTTGATCCACCGCGATTTGCATTGTTACCTTCCTGGCCTCGGGTCTTGCGCAGTTCCTTTAAGTTACGCTCCGTCATCCTGCAGGATTCTACTGCTTGGGCCATTCTCGGAAATTGCTGAGATACTAACCTTGCCCTTATATCGTACTTCAATCCGGTTACTAGTCGGTTAGCCTTCCAGCTCTCATTCTTGTAGATTCTTAGGTATGATGAATACCGTGACAGGTTGGTAAAACGGGCGAAGTAGTCGTCGAATGAATCTTCAGCTCCTTGCTTGATCTGCAGAAATTCCTCTTCTTTAATTACTTGTGTTGAGGGAGGAAAGTACTGTTCGTTGAACTGCTCAAGAAACATCTCCCAAGTAACAGGACTGGGCAGGGTTGTGGAAACACTCTTCCACCACCTGTGGGCATCTCCCTCAAGCTTGTAAATTGCTAGCTGGGCCATCCGATTTCCAGGGCACTCTATGACTTCAAAAATCTTCTCAAAACTCAAAAGCCAATCCTCAGTTAGCTCACTCTTTCCCCGGAAACCAGGTGGTTTCAACTTGCAGAACTGGTTTACCCAGTTTTCAGTGGTTCTTTCTCTTCCTCGACGTGGAGGTGATTGTGACCTTTCAGATTCTCTGTCTTCTTCATTGTTTTCTTCTGCAACTCGACGTGCATCCAGCTGTCTCTGAGCTTCCTCTTCCCGTTGTCGTTGTCTAGCCACCAGCGTATCTATGATAGCCCTTTGCTCTTGAAGAGTTCTTCTTAGCTCTTGGACTTCGTTCTCGTTCGGTTGGTTTGGTATATTATTTTCCTCGGAATTGCTCCTATTTGAGGCTGTTCTCTGCCTCCTTGTCTTCCACGACCTCGGCCTCACGGCCTCGGCCTCTTCCTCTTGGTGCACCAGCACCTCTTAAGATTGCCATGTTTTAATTCCTTTAATCAAATAACGGATATATGTATCAGAAAATAACACAACACGTGGCATCAAAACCTATATATTTTCATATTAGATGTAATGTACATGTTAACGTATACTACATCATCCAGCTGGTTTATGACCAGTGGTTAAAATCCTTCGCGTTCGTAATTCATAACTTTATATCGAACGTACACTCTTCTAATAGTCTTGCTGCGTTGTTCCGCCATCCAATGCTTTGATCGTATAGTGCTTATCAGCGTTCTGTTCGTAGCTAGAACTTGTCGTAGGATGTTGGGTTTATAGAAAGATTCACTCTCAAATCGTCTTGACAGCTTAACAGCTGGAAATACTCACAGTTGTCATCATCAGATGAATGATCTGATCCGACAAGTTTCTCCGACTCTAAAGGCATACTAGCCATTGTCTCTGTTCATCTTTACACATTTACACCAATGGTCCTATCAGTACTCATTTTCAAAAAGTGCTCAAAGTCAAAAGGCTTAAGAACCTAACTCCGTTATCCGAACAGAATGGCCAGGTAAGTGTCTACCATGGGGGCCTCACCGACTTATACGGCAGGCGATTGGCACACCCACGTAAACTAGCCTTGCCTTCGGCACCAAACTGTTCGTGGTAACATAGTTAAATACTTGCCAGAAAGATTGCTCTGATACCATAAAGTGTAACATCCCATTTTGAAACGCGGAAATTTTTTTTTTCAATCAGAGTAGAGCAATAGAGCGAAAGGGTAACTGGTTCGTAGCCAAAATATTAACCATTGTGTAACATTGTATTGATTACAGTAATCTTAAGGTTCCGAAAGTAAACGACAGAAAGAAAGGGAAAAGTAATACGTAAAGCGATAAAGATAAAGAAGACTTCTTCCGCAAGTCTACTCCTACTGCTTGCCCCGGACTTCGATTCGCGGTCCTCCAGACCCTGAAGCTACAGCTGAGATTCAATTCAACGTATTGAATCTCAGGTAACGGTTAACCTCATATGCAAACAACACAGTATACAGCCAACAGATATTCTAGAGCTAATACAACAATATATCACTACATAAGCATATAGCAGATGCATGATCATCATGCCGACAAACATAAGCAATAAGCAATATGAAAGCACCACAATGTAAAACAACAAGAATGGTCTGCACTATTCACCAGTACCACGATACTCACTCGTGTCCTCAGCGCTAGGAAAACATGACGGTATTACAAAGCATAACCCGTATAAACTGTCTGTATAACGGTCTACGAACTATCTATCATATATATATGCATTTAAGCAGCACAAGATTAGTGTTACAGTACGCGTCCGTACCTTCGTTGATGTACGTAAGTGTTTCTGGCGGAAACTTGTACTTTCTGACGGAAAACAGCAGTTCGTCCGACAGCGGCACGTTGGACAGCGTAACGGCAGTAAACTAGGATTTCTGACGTCCTATAAGAGTAATATCACTTTCATTAGTGATTTGACACAATAACTGGCATTTTAGGTAAAAATTACCATTTTGCCCTTCTACCCCTAATTGGCGGAATTTCGCCAGCACTTCGTTACTCTGACTACTTTTCTTCCCAAAATTTCACCAGAACTTCGACGCCATTTTGATTTTCAAAAATAAAGACTAAAATAGCCCTCCCATATGATATCCAATCATACTTGAAAAATTAAAGGCTATCCTAGCATTACAACCCCTATATTTGAAAGAACTTCAACTTTTCGGGTACTCGATCCCTACCAAGTTCTTTACCTCATCAGGAATTTTTCAATGCAATGAGGCCTAAAAACAATAGTATGAATCTCATTCCCTACTTACTAAAACTATCTAACAATTCTACTAACTACCGAACTAAAAAATCGAACTTAAAAGCTAAAGCCCGAAAGACTTACCCGTTGAAGACTTTCTTCACAATTTTTCCAGAGCTTCTCTCTCTTATTTCTCCCTCTAAGATTTCGGCCAAGGCAAGGAGAGAATGGTGTGAAGATTTCATGAAGAGAAGGCACCTATTTATAGAAGTTTCAAGGGATACAAAAGGAATTTTCAACTTTGTTTTCAACCTTGGAAATTCAACATGAAAATGGTGTAAATTCCTTGTCCATGGGAGCACTTTGGTCGACATAGGGAGCTGATGTGGCTGCCCAAGATTGGTCCAAAATGATGACTTGGGTTGCTTTAAACCCGGTCTAATAGAATTTCCCCGACCGGTACCCGATTCGCGTGATTTCGGAGAAATCTCAAAATTATGGATTTACAACTTTGAAGACAAGTTCTCACTTACTATAAATGTCCAAGTTAACCTAAATTTTGATCCCATATAGGGCTCCAACAGTCCAGTTGAAGTTTTCTCGAAAAACGTGACCGAACGCGTCCGGTTTCAGAACGCATTTCTGAAATTACCAACTCCTTCAGAAAAATTCACTGATTCCAAATATGTTTATATAAATTCAAACTCATTCCTAGATTTTGAGTTAGAATTTATTTTCCTTATATCCAAAAATATACCTATATGCATTTTTCCCTATTTTGTTTTATTAGGAAATGCACAAACGACTTCAGAATTTACTTAGGAAGAGTCTAACGGAAGATAAAATTCCACCGATCAATATTCTATCTTGATTTTGGAAATCCCATTCCTAGATCTCTAGATAGGATCCGTTTCCTAATTTCTAAATTACTATTCACATTTTTTGCTTTAATCAATTATATTATTAAAATAATGTCCACTTGCACTTATTTATTTTTGTTCTTATCTTCATTATTTTCTTCTCTTTTTCTAGGCCTAATTTCGGCTGGCCCTTATTTATTTTTAATAAATATTTATTTTTTATTTAATTAATTATTTAATGATTTATTTATTTAATTTTTCCAAAAATTCCACAAAAATTCCTAATTGGTCCATTCTTGTATTTAGGCTTAAAAATACCTAAACTCAACTATTTTTCTCCAAAATTTCCAATTAATTAGTAAACATGTTTTTACTAATTTTAAAACAAAAACCACTAATTTTAGGGTTTTACATAATTACTTGTGAATTTTCTTTGCTTATGCTTAAGTAATTAGCTCAATATTACCTAATTACTCCTTTATCACTTGTTGATAATTTTCTTAATTACAATGCCTCATTACCTTCATATTCTTGCATTAACCTTAGTATTTCCATGCCTCTTACATTATTCTATAATTTGTAAGGGTATTTTGGTCTTTATTACCTTTTGCACATTCTTATACAATTTCTCCAAGTTCATAATTTATTAAATTATCATAATTAGAGATAATATATTCTCCTAATTCACTTGGTCATTTTACTGCTTTTTAGGATTTTTCATAATTTTTCCTAAGTTATTTATGTCCCTTAGGGGCATTTTCGTCATTTTGGCACTTTGGCCCTTAAATTTCCTAACTTCCTATGGAAATCAACTTAGAAAAATAAGCTAAATTTACACAAGTCTGGAGACATTAATTTCACTTATCAGAAATATCCATTTAATTCATAATATTCTAGATAATAACTATTTGGGTATTACAACCTACATGCTCCAAGCAATTTTTTGTGCTGGGAATATCCACCTAAAATACAGAGAAAAGGCAACAAGATGTTTGGAAAGTATATCAAAGAAGTAAGCAACCACTCATTAGAAATGAACTTTACCTAAGGAGAAGAGTGAGTTGTGTCTGTGGGTTGAGGACAGAAGGGCATTCAACTAGAAGGGAAAAATTTAAATAAATAAATAAATAAAATATCAAAAATCAAGGGGGGGCACGTGCCCCCCTTCTTCCCAACGTGTATCCGCCCTTGTCTAGATCCTATATGAATATTTTACAAATTCGAGAAAACTGATTTTCAAACAGAGCGTTGAAAACTGGAGTTTCCAAATGCAAACATGAGTTTGTAACTGTTTACTCAATTAAAAACTCGAGTTTAGAAACAAAAACTCGAGTTTTGTTCTTTCTTAGGAAAACATCGCGATTGAGCTTTGAAGAACATTTTGAAATAGGAGCAAACTCGAGTCATTAAGTGACAAACTCGAGTTTGAGACTTTTTGAAGTGAACATACGATTAAGTCTACAAAGCTCAAATTGGAGTTTCCAAACACAAACTCGAGTTTTCTTAAGTTCAAAATAGTGAAAAGCTTTCTGCTTGACACAAACTCGAGTTTGCTCACTCAAACTCGAGTTTCCTCAAAAGATTGGAAAACTCATAGTGTTCTCGGTTTTACATAAACTCGAGTTTACCAATACTAACTCGAGTTTGGTTAATTTTAAATAACTCAAGCACTTCCAAATTCTATGAAACACTTGATGAGCCTAGATTCATATGGAATTGGTTTCACTTTATTTGGTTGTGTATAATGTGAGCTATATCCATAAAACCGAGCCTATGTTGAAATGGTCCCAGAATTTCTTGAGTCAACTTTCGATGGCCATATCTCCCTGGTATGAACTTCGTTTTGGTTGGTTCAATTCTTGATAGAACAAATTTTGAGTCTACTTTCAAATTCCACCGGTTTCAACTCAATTGGATTTGTAGTTTGTGAGATACACTCAAAACATTGAGGCTTGGTCTGCTATGTGGCGTGAATTTGACTGTCAACTTCTACAATTCATAGCTCCTTGATCTGAACTCCTTTTGGCTTGAATTGTATATCCACATGACGCATTGGGAGTCTAGTTTTTTAAAAAATTGGTTTCACCTCAATCTGATCTCTGGTTTGGGAGATATCATCAAATTACCAGATCTCGCCCATGCTGAATGTGAAACAAAGTAGAACAGAGTTGCTGAAGAGAGCTGTAAACTCGAGTTTCTACTTATAAACTCGAGTTTTCCTTGTCCAGAGATGCCAGAGATGCTGAAGACATTACAAACTCGAGTTAGTTAGTGATAAACTCGAGTTTTGAGTCCCAAACTCGAGTTTTGTGTCCCAAACTCGAGTTTTGTGTCCTAAACTCGAGTTTTCTCGTATCAGAGGAGCAAATCATTGTAGCGAAGTAGGTAACTGGAGTTTTCTCATCCTGAAGCTGATTTTTGATGACTTTAATTCCTAATTGAGTCATTCCAACTTCCACATGATCTTGGAGACTTCTAGCATCAATATTAGAACTTGAATAATGTAATTCTCATTCCATTCAGCAAGTTCTTCCTTCATTTCTTCTTCTCTTGATCATTCTCCATAATTCAACTCTTTCTTTCTTTTCTTCTCTTCTTCTCATGATCATTTTCCACAATTCAATTCTTTCTTTCTTTTCTTCTCTTCTTCTCTTGATCATTTTCTATCATTCAGCTTGGAATTTTTGAACTTGACATTCTCTCCAATTTCTTCTTTCTGAAATCTTTTATCTCCTTCTTGATCTATAATTCAACTTGGACTAATCTACATTAAGTATAGTAGTTAGTGAATGTAGGAGATAAAAATATCATACAAGCTTTTTGCTCTTAATAATGACATCTATATAAGACATCATCAAAACTAATCAAATCTAACAAAGAGGACGAATTTACAATATTTATATTAGGAAAATATTTATGTCAAGTTTTTAGGCTATACTTTTAGTCCTTTAAGTTTTATATAAGGCATAATTTTAGTCCCCTTATCTTTATAAAGTATACTTTTTGTCCTAAAATTCTAACACCGTTAATATTGCTAACGGAAAACGCTGACACAACAAATTCAATTGAAGATTAATAACATTTAATTACATAAATTTTATATATTCTTCAATTTACCCACATTTTAAATTTAAGTTTAATTGCATTTAATTACACAGTCATCACTTAAGTTTACACTATTATCCCCAGAGTTTACTTTTTCCGTTAGTAAAATTAATGGTGTTAGAATTATAGGACTAAAAGTATACTTTATAAAGTTAAGGGACTAAAGTATAACTTATATAAACTTAAAGGACCAAAAGTATATTTTAGCAAGTTTTTTAAATTATATTCATTTCTTCAACCATATCAAACCGTGTCCTATTTTTGAATTATTACCATTTAATTATAAACTTATATGAAAAAAATAGAATACATAGTCATATGTGGTCGAAGAACTTGACCTAATGAATATAAGGAACTTGATGTGTCTTACTAACCTACTCCATACTATTTGGAGGAAGAATTTTGATAATTATAAGATACTATATTAATTATTTATTATAAATCTGTTTAATTCTTTTTTTTTTTTTGACTCAATACGCTGTTAACTTTTTCAAATATATATTTATTACGAATGTAGTAAAAAAAAAAAAAAAAAAAATCCTTTTATTTGACTAAAGTATTCTCAAGCTACTTTGGGTAAATTTATTTTATTTATGGACATAATCATTAAATTTTTTAAAAAATTATGTTCAATGATAAGACTGAGTTAAAAATAAAATTTAGAGAAAATATGGTTGTAACATCCCATTTTCAAATGCGGAATAAAATTTTTTTCATTAGAGTAGAGCATCGGAGCAAGAGAGTAACTGGTACATATATTCAAAATGCCATAAGTCTGCCTGATTACAGTAACGGTACATGATCCGAATGTTTAACGTAAACGTAACTACAAAAGTGACTTCCCAGCGATTCCCACGCCGTGGCATTAAAAGACAGTCTTCCGCCAAGTCTCTACTGGGCTGCTTGCCTTTATTCTCGGTCCTCGGTCCTCCTGACCCTGAAGCTAAGTTAAGAGCTGAGGTCCGCACCGGACCTCAAGTAACGGTTAACCTCTTGTTTACATACAATATATGGACTACGACATTCACAACATAAACAGAATAAGAGCACTCAACCAAAAGTATAACAAGCGTATCCCATAAGCACATAAGATGTGTGGCCCTTAGCAAACGTATCTCAATAGCACATAAAATGTGTGACCCTTAGCAATAGCACATAAGTCCCTTGACAGATGTGTGGCCCTTAGAAAACGTACCTCATCAGCACATGTAACAACCCATTTTCCAAATGCAGTATAAATTTTTTTTCATTAAAACATCATTTTAAATAATCAGAGTAGAGCATCGGAGCATTGAGTAACTGATATGTACATATAAAATGCCGTAAGTCTGGCTGGATACAACAGCGGTACAAAAACCCATGTGGTTCAAAGGTAATATACAACAGAAAGAAATCTTCAACCGAATCTTCTACGTGGCCTGCTTGCTTCTCTTCTCGGCCCTCCGGTCCTCCGGACCCTGAAGCTATAGCTGAGATCCAATTTACCACATTGGATCTCAGGTAACGGTTAACCTCATGCTTATAAACAACACATGTGTGACATATATTTCTAGAATCACAGCAATGATCCATATAGGAAAACAATACAGCATTATCATAACAATAACCCGTAAAAACTGTAGTAGTGATCCAAGTACGGTTCCTTGGTCACAGTGCGTCTAAGTACGGTTCCATAGACATAGTGCATCTAAGTTCGGTTCCATAGACACGATGCATCTAAGTACGGTTTCATAGACACGGTGCATCTAAGTACGGTTCCATAGACACGGTGCATATAGCACTGAATAGCATGACCAAGTAAGTGTCTATCATGGGGCCTCACCGACTTTACGGCGACTATTTGGCTTACCCACATGGACTAGCCTTGTGTTCGGCATCAAACTATTTACACAACATATCAACACATATATGCATTCAATAATCATCAGCGTTAGTGTTACGGTGATGCGAACGTACCTCCGCTACGAACGTCGGCAATTCAGGCGGAAACGGCACGTTTACGAAAAGCAATAAACGTCCAACAACGAGACGTCGGGGCGTAACGGCAGCAGATCAGAGTTTCTGATGTCCTATAAGAGCAATATCACATTTATTAGTGATTTGGCACTATAACTGGCATTTTAGGTAAAAATTACCATTTTGCCCCTATACCCCTATTTGGCGGAATTTCAGGCACTTCGCTACTCGAACTTCAAATTTTCGGGGACTCAATCCCTACCAAGTTTTTACCTCTTCAGGCATCTTTCAATGCAATGAGGCCTAAAACAATAGTAGGAATCTCACTCCCTACTTACTAAATCTATCTAACAATTCCACTAACTACCGAACTAAAAAGCTAAAGATCGAAGGACTTACCGTTGAAGACTTCGCAAAATTTTTCCGAGCTTCTCTCTCTTCTTTCTCCTCTAGGTTCGGCCAAACAAGGGAAAATGGTGTGAGATTTTGTGAAGAGAGGCATGCCTTTATATAGGCAAGAAGTGGGCAAGTTGTGTAATTTTCACAAACCAACTTTGTGCCCAAAGTTGTAATTTTCCCTTTGATTATAGGGAGAATCCCTGTCAAGGCCCAATTAAGGTCCAAAATTGCAAAAAAGGCCCCAACAACTTTCACATACCAAAAAAGGCCTAGGGCCTTTTAAGTATAAACGTTAACAACTAAAACAACCAAATTGACAACAAAATAAATACCCGTTAACAACTAAATCAGTCGCATTAACAACAATATTTTAACAACTAAATCAGTCACTTTAACAACAATATCAGCCCCGATTAACAACTAAATCAGTCAGATTAACAACTAACATTTTAATGAAAAATCCCAGAAAAGGCCCTAGGGCCCTTTTTGGTATGTGAAAGTGGTTGGGACCTTTTTTGCAATTTTGGGCCTTAATTGGGCCTTGACAAGGATTCTCCCTTGATTATAACCATGGAAAATAAGACCAAAATGTTGTAAAATTCTTGTCTATGAAAGGGTGTTGGTCGACATAAGGGGAGTGATGTGGCAGCAAGGGAGTGGTCCAAAAATGGTGATCATCTTACTTTATGCCCGGTCGGTGAATTTCCTGTTCGGTCTCGTTTCGCGTGATCTCGCAAAATTCTCAAAAATCGAGATCATAGCGCGAAGATCTCTTCTTCCTCTTCAGGAATATCTATTTTATTTAGATTTCCATTGCCATTCAGGGCATTCCGTTATCTGCCGAAGTTTCTCGAAAACGTGTCCGTACGGTCCGGTTACGAAACTCGTTTTCGGAATCATCAATCTCTAGAGAAAAATTCACTGATTCCAAATATGTCCAAACAAATTCAAACTCATTCCTAGATGTTGAGTTAGAATTTATTTTCTTCAGGTCCAAAAATGTGCCTATCAGCATTTTTCCCTATTTTGTTTTATTAGGAAAATGCACAAACGGCTTCAGAATTAACTTCCGCAAGAGTCTAACGGAGGATAAAATTCCACTGATCAATTTTACTATTCACCTTTTTAATATTTAATTAGAGTTTATTATTTTTGAAACTCTTTATATAATATTTTAATGCATTTTCTTTTTTTTCTTTTTTTTTCTGCCCTTTTTTTTATTTCGTTTTTTTGATTAATTATTTAATTAATTAAATAATTATTTTTACATAATGTTTTTACAGAATTTTCCCATTGGTCCATTCTTGCATTTAGGCTTAAAAATACCTAAACTCATCTATTTTTCTCCAAAATTTCCAATTAATTAACAAATATGTTTTTACTAATTTTAGGCCAAAAACCACTAATTTTAGGGTTTTACATAATTACTTGTGAATTTCTTTTGCTTATGCTTAAGTAATTAGCCCAATATTACTTAATTACTTAATTATCACTTGTTGATAATTTTCTTAATTAGAATACCTTATTACCTCATAACACTTGCCTTGACATTTGTGTTTCCATGTCTCTTTCATTATATTAGAATTTGTGAGGGTATTTTGGTCATTTACCACTTTTTAGCATTCTTATTCAATTTATCCAAGTTTGTAATTTATTCAATTATCACAACTAGAGGCAATATACTCCCTCAATTTTAATAATTATTTCCTCACCTTTTAGGATTTTTCATAATTTTCTTAAGTTATTTATGTCCCTTAGGGGCATTTTCGTCATTTGGCACTTTGGCCCTTAGATTCTCTAATTTCCAAGAGATTTTTCCTTAGAAAAATATACTATATTATCACAAGTCTTGAGATTATATACTTGCTTACCAAAAATACCCCTTTCATTTATCCGGGTATTACAGCACATAAGCCCCCTGGCATATGTGTGGCCCTTAGCAAGCGTAAACATATCATAAGTACATAAACATACCACAGAGCTATCAGCTACCTCATATAAGCATACCATACACATAGCACATATACGCATACAATAAATATCAGAGCTAGTGTTACAGTACGCGAACGTACCTTCGTTGACGGAATTTCGGTACGACTGTTGATCAAAGCGTAATCACAGATATCCTATAAGGATAATAACGTTTCTATTAATGATCAACATCATAACAGTCATTTTAGTCATAAATGACCATTTTACCCCTGACTTTACTAATTGGCGGAATTTCGCTAGAACTTCGCTACTTTGACTCTAATCTTCCAAAATTTTTCCATATCTCTTTATCCAACATATTTTTGAAATAAATACCATATTTAACCCTAAAACATGATATCTACAATATACTTGGAAGATTAAAGATCAAACTAACAACTATACTAAAACTACCGAATGAAATACTAGAACTTAAAACTAGGGACCGAAGAAATTACCCAGAGCTTTGCTACCTCTTCACAAGAGCTCCTCCTTCTCTCTAACCTATCTCTATTTTGAAAATGGATTCTTGAATTGGTGTGAAATTTGAAGAGAAGTGAAGGCTATTTATAGAAAAAGTCTATGGCATTTTGGTAGTTCCTTTAAACTTCTTCTGCTTGATTCTCGACCGTCGGATCTAACTTAGTGAAGAAGTTTTGATCTCAACCATCCATCCTTTTCTCTTTCCTCCATATGACATCATCCCCATGATGTCATCCCTTCTACTTTATGGATTTAACCGATAAAATCCCCTGTTCGGTGTTCTAATCGCGTAATCTTAAATAATCTCAAATTTTCCTTAGCATATCTTTGAAGGTCTAAGCTTCCTCTTTAGAAATATTTGGGTTAGCAAAATTTTTGGTCCCATTAAGGGTATTTCCTAGCCTGCTGATCATTTTAGGACAGACGCCGTCGGTTACGGAAATGAGTTCGGGTAACACCAACTTCGGGACAAAAATTCACTGATTCATAATATGTCCTAATGTTAGCAACCTAGTTCAAGGATTTCAAGATATGATTTATTTTCTATTGGTTTTCATTTATCCTATTTGCTTTTTGGGTCTTTGCTAGTTTTTAAGCCAGTTTAGTATAAACCTTTTCGATTCTGGAAATAACTTCGGAGATAACCTACTCCGGGCTAAAAATACACTTGTTTATAATAAGTCCTTATGTTTGATACTTAGTTCACATATTTTGAGATACGATTTAATTTCTATCGGTTCCCATTTATCCTATTTTCTTTTTCCACAAATATCTCATTTTATATTATTATTTTATTAACAAATATCATGATATTTCTTTTATATCATTATTTAATTGCCACTTGCATAAAAATATCTATTTTCTCTCTAATATTTTCCTTTATTTCGGCTGCCCCCTTTTTTTTTATGTTTTTCATTTATTTTTCAAACAATCTATATTATATTTAATTATCTTTGGATATTCCCTTGATCCATGCTTAAACAATTAGCCATTAATTATTTATTTAATCACTTACTAATTGATGATAATTTTCTTAATTAGGATTAATCATTTTCTCACAACTATTACACTGACATTGGTATTTTATGTCCCATGCATTATATTAAAAATAATAGAGTCATTTAAGGTTCCCAAAATAATATTTAATTTTTCCCCTTTAAAATTTCAAGGAAATATTTTATTAAATTGCCAAAATTAGAGACAACATACTTTCTAATTTTTAATAAATATTTTATTGCCTCTTAGGATTTATCATAATATTCTCGGGGCATTTTATGGCCCATAATTGCATTTAGGGCTTTTCAGTTCTTTATTTTCTTTAATTTTGATAGAAATATCCTAGAAAAGTAACATAATTACCACATAGGTTTTGAAACCACATATTCACCTATTTCCAATAGGTATTATTTACTAAATTATGATATTTATCATAAATGGGATTTTTAGGGTATTACAATAGTGTAATGAAATCAATAAAGATTCGGGTCTGAATTTTTTATTTTTTATTTTTTGCCAACAATGTCAATCCAGAAATCGGAATAGTTTTATCATAACTTGAAATATTAAAGTTAGATTTATCTGAAATCAAAAGATAACCATAGAAAATTTTATCACGCATTATAGCTTCCTATCATTTTCTTAAATAAAAAAAAAAAATCTAAAAAAATTAAGAAATCATGCACATTGAAAAAAAAAGGATATTGCAAATTTATCATAAATCAATCATACAAAACCCAAGACCTAGCATAAATTTTCTTAACTTCCCACTAATTATTGGAATTTAGAATCTTACAAAATTGATATATTATAACTTCCTAACCATGATCAATTATTTATCTTCAATTGAAAGATCATAAATCAATAAAAAAAAATGTATATAGTTTCTGAATAAGTTTTTGATACATGATAAAACTATTTTAATGTGTCCATCTAGAAATTTATATATATAATATAAAAAAGGATCATGTCTAAAACAAGATATAATAAATGGGAGAGTTGTATCAGGTTTATTGGTTTCTCTTCAAAATATAATACAAGATCATGTCTATTTTCTGTGTTTCTTACCTTGAGATTTTGATCTCTTTTTAAAAATTATACTCCCTACTGTCCTAATTATAGGAGCAAATTACCAAAATTTGGAGGGATTAATGAGGATAGTTAAATTATTTAATTATATGTATTTTCCTAAAATACCCTCACCTAAAATTTAGAACGATATTCCTGAATAGCTCGTTCAATCGTTAGTCCTGTGAGCCTTGGCATGTCCATACTCTCCGCGACTTCTCCGAGCTCGCAGTCCGGGTGATATGGGAAATAAGCGTGTTGTAAATTAATGATTGTGGAAGAAGTATTAGTAGGGGTGATATGGGAAAAATATGACAAAAATTGCCCAAATTTATTTTATATAAAAAAGTGTAATTTAGATGTATATGACATTAATGAGTTGCAAACATTATTTACTTTATAAAATATATAGGTGTATTATTAAATTATTATTGAGAAAGTATAAATAGGGGTATTATAGGAAAAAAATGACAAAAGTTAAAATTTGCTCTTATAATTAGGACCAAAACCAACTCTAAAAATTTGCTCCTATAATTAGGACCGGAGGGAGTAATTACTCCTACGTTGTGCGGGTTCTAAACTTATTAACTATATATAAATGGTTTAATGTTTCTGCTTTTACTGAAGAAATATTTTTTCTACCACACTAACATAAAAGTGAATGGGTCCCACTAATATTTTCTCTTTCTTCTCTTTACAATGGGACCCACTCACTTTTATGTGAGTATGACAGAAAAAATATTTCTGCACTAAAGGCAGAAACATTAAACCCATAAATATAATCCCAACCCCTTTATTTAGAATTTATCTTTTCAAATCTTAAATCTTAAATATTATATAAAAGCAAGTGCGACATGCATGTACGCTCTTCAATTTCACAGAGTCAAAACGTTTATATTAATATCTACTACATTATCTATTATCTACATAATCCAAACCCCTTTATTTAGAAATATTGAATCTTAAATCTTAAAAACGGTATAAAAGCATTTGTTCGAGTTGCATTCCTTGCAACACGTAAGCACTTCCACCTCTAAGATTCAAAAAGTTTATAGTAATATATATTATATATTATCTATATAATCTTAACCCCTATATTTAGAAATATTGAATCTTAAATCTTAAATACTATATAAAAGCAGTTGTCCGAGTAGCCTTCCTTGCAACACGTAAGCACTTCTAGCTCCAGAATCAAAACATGTATATTAATATTGTAATTTTCTCAATTTTCTCTGAAAAATTTCATGTATGAAGTATGCGTAAATGGAGAAATGAACAAGTGAAATTTTGACAAAAGTCAAAACTTTACCCAAATTAACCGATTTCACCAAAACTGAAAATTTTGAGACAATTGTTGACACCAATAGGAGAGATGAAATTACTATTTATTAACCCCATTTTAGAGTGTTAAATATGCCCAAAATGAATGAAAAGAAGTTAAAAAGAATTTATTAGGAATTACGAGAAACATTGAAGGAAAGTTAAAATTACGACTTTTACGGAATTGTGCCTTAAGTTCCATGATTATTTAAAATTTATGGATACTTGAGTATGGTTTATGAGTCAATAAAATGGGTCAATATTTGCCAAAAAATGGCCCACGAATTTTGGTCAATTGAGGAAAAGTTGAAATTCAATTGAATTATAACTAATGGCACAATTTGTAATTACGTGATAGTTGAAGGGAAAAATGGTCATTTTCTACTCTAAACTGCCATTGAACTTGTATAATCAGTTATTTCACTTCTCCAATGGTCCATAAAGTTCAACACTCTCATCCCTAGCCTCTCAAATCGCTGAAACAGAAGGGAGAAGAAGAGAAAGAAAAATCTCGCAAAATCAAGGTAATTTCTCGCGTTACGAGCTTGTAGTCCCTAGTTCATCTCTTCTCCTACTCTTTAATCATGGAAATTTCTCTTGTTCAATGCCTTTAGGGATCTAGTCAAAATTTATACAGCCAAGGGAAGAAGAGTTTCCAAGAAAATTTACCGAACAATGATCAAAGTAAGCGATTCTAAGCCTACTGATTATATACTAGAGTTTACTAATGATTTCTCTGGATTTTGTGGATTTGGTTGATCAAAAAAAAATCTTGGTATGGCTAAATTTAATAAATGAAAATATATAGTTTAATAAATTAATCTTGCATAAATAGATATATATACCCACCCACTACCATCTAAAAAAAGCCCGAATTTACCTCTTCTAATCCCTAACCCTACTCGTCGTCGTTGGTTGCCCCTTGCGAAGCTTCCTCTGCGAGATTCCTCTATTCCGGTATACCAGTCGATCACTATGGAGCAGACAGTAATGGAGAACGAAGCATCATATCTTTCCCGAGAAATTGTCAGAAATATTCTTCTGCGACTTTCGGTAAAATCCCTTATCCGATTTCAATGTGTCTGTAAAGATTGGAAGAATCTGTTCAAAACCCCATCCTTCATTGCCGATCACCTCCACCATTCCACCCAGCAAAACCCTTTACTTGTTGTCGATTCCATCATCTGTAGATCTAATCCTTGGCACTTATATTCTCTCAACCGTGAGATGCAAGTCCTTGAATTTCAGAACACACATATCACTAATTCCTTAATGTCGAGTAGGATCTATTCCAGTTATGGCTTGCTTTGTGTCGAACTCATTGGTAGATCTCAATATTCCTTTTGGTTGTGGAATCCCTCTATTAGAAAGCTCATACAAGTGCCCAAACCTCTTGACAGGGGTGAGTATTCTGTAGGATTTGGGTTTAGCCCAATCGTTAATGATTATAAGATCGTGAAACTTTGTATGGCTAAGGATTTGGTTGATCAAGTGGAAGTCTATGCATTAAGGGAAGGTTTATGGAGAGCAGTTGGACTGGGGGACTTAGAGGGTGTATTTGTTAGCGGTCGAGGTGGTGTTACTTGTAATGGAGCTATCTTTTGGTTTGGGTTGAAGGAAGGTGAAGAGGAGGAGGTCTGTGAATGTGTGATAGTTTCATTTGATATAGCAATGGAAGTGTCCACATTGATACCATTTCCTAATATGCCTCTTGCACTTGAATCATGTTTCAATAGGCTTACTATGTATCAGAATAAACTTGCTATGCTTGCTCCTGAAGAATGCTAATGTTTACTACCAAATGTTTCTTGTCATATTTGACCTTTTTATTATGTTTGTTCATTAAAAATGGATATACAATTTAGTTTCCTGTGTCTGGATATTTGGAATTTTTGTTTAGCCAATACTATGACAATGGTTTATAATGTATTGAAGAGCGTTGACCCACTCCTACATTAAGTATTTACAGTAAGTTTTTTTGTGGAAATGAATCCTCACATATTAGTCCATGACTGACCTCAAGTTGAATCGGTTGTTGGTGTATGCATTGTATTTTTTCTTTTGTTCTACATCATCTTTGTATGAAATACTTAATCTCCACCTCCAATATTAGTAAATCAAATGGGGCCAGCAGCTGAAATCTGGGTTTTGCCTGAGTAGGGCTTTGGAATGAAATTTGTGAGGTATGTGGCTTCCCTCATGATGGCATAATGCTGATTCCAAATGTTGGAAGTTTTCTTCTTTAAAAGATGAAGAGCTCTAGAACTGTGAATTTTCCAGAACTCCTTTTATTTTTCCTTTTTTTCAGGTTTAATATTCATAACCTAGATCCTAGGGATGCTATTTTAAATGCACCATAGTTCTAACGCACACTTATTGTTGTGTGTGTTGTAGAGAATTTAGAGGAATTAGGGAAAAGAAGAGAATTCAGAGGGATTGGGAAGAGAAACAAGTGAGAGAGAGAGAGGGAGACATAACTGCTGTTCTTCTCATTCATTCATACGCAATATGTTTAACATGAGTAGATTAGTCTAGGCTCTTCCTTTATATAGGCTATAGCCTTAGACTTAAGCAATAGGAATAATTGAATGCCAAATGTAACTAACTAATAGAATATAACAACCTAACTACCCCTAATTACCCTTTCCTAACTAACTTGGCCTCATAGTATTTATATTGTGCCATGTAGCCTCATAGGATTAAATCTTGTGCTAGTAATTCCCAATTATTTGCCCTAATTATTTATTTATGACTTATATAACAATACCCCCTAAGTTCCCCTTGTCCTCAAGGGTCAGAGATAGTAAAGTTAGGGAATTGCTGTTGAAACTGATATAGTCGCTTCCTCCTCCGGTAGTTGTTTCCACTTAACCAAAACTTCAGTCACAGTTCTATCGTTCCTACACCCCATTCTTCTCTACAGAATCTGATCAAGTTCCTTGCAATTAGGACGTTCTAGCCAATTTTCTACAAGATGTCGAACCTTGACTGAGGGATCTACCGATCTGGTCATAACTTCAGCAAGGAAATGTGGAATGTATCATGACTACGAGTCTCCATAGGCAAATCTAATTTATAAGCAACTGCTCCTACACGTTGCTTAATATGATAGGGTCTGTTAGAATATTAGGGAATCAATCAATATTATTAGTATCCCTTGGTCTTTGCCTTAATTATAGGATCGGGATATCAACTTCATTAGTTTTAATTAGCCTTTAAATGTAATCCCTGATTCTTCTCTTCTGCTCTGATTTCCGCGTCTTTTCTTCACCTATATATTGTAATGTCTTCCGCTGAATAATATACAACAATATACAGAGAGTGTTTATACCTCTGATTTACAATATGGTATCAGAGCTTAGGACATCCGTCCGAGGCCAGAAAAAGCGAGAGAAACAGTGAGGGAGAGAGGGAAACAGTGAGTGAAGGTCTCCGGTGAGTTTAGGGCTTTCTGTCGGCGGCGAGTGAGGCTACACCGTCTAGCCCAGAGGGACCGTGAGACTCCGATCGGCAAAACCCCAGCTTCCGGCGACGATCCGGCGGCTCCACGGCGGCGCGTGGACTACACGCGCTCGACGACCAGCGGCGCTGTGACGGCGCGTGACAGCGCGTGAGAAGGGCGTTTCGACGACGACTTTCTGATTCGACTTCCCCTCCTGATTTCCGGTGAAGCCCAGTGGTCAGTACATCCTCCGGTGACTTTTTTGAATTTTCCGGCGAACTCTCCGGCGAAAAATCCAGATTCCGGCGACTATTTCCTTCTTCCAGAAACATGGATTCCTCTCAGAGTCCTCCTGTGTTCGGAACAATTCCCGGAGCATATCCCATGGGTTTTATGACCGGTACCGATTCTCAAACTCAAAATTCCTCTTCTTCTTCATCTTCCATGACCAGCAACCTAGTACCAAACAGAACCTCAGAGATGGCTTCAGAATTTACAGACCATCACATTATGGCTATTAGCCATAAGTTTAATGGTAGAAACTATCTCCAGTGGTCACAAAGCGTGCTGAGGTATATTCGAGGTAAGAGAAAGGAGAAATACATTACGGGGCAGCCCTCAACCAGCCCCGATGACCCTAGTTTTGACACATGGTTTCTTTGAAAACAACCAAGTCATGACATGGTTGTGTAATTCAATGACCTTGGAGATCGGTGAGGGATACACCTTGCACACACGGCAAAGGAAATATGGGATGCCGCTAGGAGGACCTACTCCTCTCTTGAAAACACTGCTGCCCTGATTCATCTGAAGAGACAACTCCGGGATCTACGACAAGGTAATCAGTCGAAGAATCGAATATTATAATGCATTGCTGAAATTGTGGCAGCAACAAGACTTGTTTGAGGTCCATCCTTGGGAAACTCTCAAAGATGTACAATTGTACCAACGAATTGTGGAAGAAGGAAGGATACACGACTTCCTCTTAGGCCTAAATGATATTTTCGAGGAGGTAAGGGGCAGAATCATGGGGCTGAAGCCACTCCCACAACTCTTTGGCGTGGTTAACTTTGTTCAATTCGAGGAAAGTAGGAAACTCTTGAACCGGAGTGGACCAAGCAACACTGAAAGCTCAGCTCTTGCAGTTCAGGGACCATCTGGGGACCGCAAAACCAATAAATGGTGCAACTATTGTAAGAAAAAGGGCCATACTAAGGAAGAATGCTGGAAACTCCATGGAAAACCCCCCGGGGGGAAATCAAACTTCCAAAGCCACCTGACCACAACTGGACCAAAGGTGGAGAGTGACAATCACCTGAGTCAAGAGGAATTACAGATGTTCCGTAGAATGCTCGAACAACAGAATAAGTCCAACTCGGTTCCCAGCGTAAATCTTGTACAATCAGGTAATTCTATTATTGCCCTCAACGCTGTGATGACAAATGACGATACCTGGATTGTTGACTCAGGAGCTACGGATCACATGACTGGTAACAAAACTCTATTCCATAACCTTAAACTCTGTCATGAACACCTCAAAGTAAAAGTAGCCAATGGTGTATTCACACGAGTTAAGGGTATTGGTACTGTTACATTATCTGACCACTTGGCAATACATAACGTTTTGTTTGTACCGGAACTTACCTGTAATCTGGTCTCTGTAAGCAAGTTGACTAGAGGTAAAATATGTCGAGTGATCTTTGATGATGGTTTATGTGTGTTTCAGGATTTAAGAACGAGGAGGACGATTGGGACTTCTAGAGAATGGGATGGATTGTTCTACCTTGAAGGGTCAACCTCAAAGACTAAAGAAACGTGGAAGGCAAGACGAGCGCTGGTTAGCTTAAATTCACAGAATAATGATATATTGTTGTGGCACTGTCGATCAGGCCACCCTAGTTTTGATTATATGAAACATGTGTTTCCAAATTTATTCAATAAAGATTCTGTGCCTTTTCATTGTGAAACTTGCCAATTTGCAAAACAGACACGATCCTCATATCCCAAACAACCCTATACTCCCACCTCCCCATTCACATTGATTCACAGTGATATTTGGGGCCCTGCCCGAATAGCTACTCTCACTCATACCAGGTGGTTTGTTACTTTTATCGATGATCACACTCGCACCACATGGGTTTATTTAATGAAAGACAAATCCGATGTTGCTAAAGTCTTTCAAAACTTCTATACCTTTGTTCAAACCCAATTTAACACGTCCATTAAGGTGCTTCGAAGTGATAATGCCAAGGAATACATGAGCACAGCCTTTAAAGAGTTTCTTGATCATCAAGGAATTCATCACCAAACGTCTTGTCCATACACCCCTCAACAAAATGGGGTAGCCGAACGGAAAAACCGTCACCTGTTGGAAGTAACCCGTGCCTTGCTAATGGAACGAAATGTTCCTACCATATTCTGGGGTGATGCCATCCTCACCGCGGCTTATCTCATTAACCGCATGCCTTCTAAAGTCCTCAAATACGACACCCCAATTCAAAACCTCCTGAAATTCTTTCCAAATTGCCCCCTCATCAATTCATTACCTTCCAAAGTGTTTGGATGTGTTGTCTTTGTTCACAAAAAGGAGGGCAACAAATTTGGTGCTCGCTCTGACAAGTGTATATTCCTTGGCTACTCCTCCACTCAAAAAGGGTACAAATGCTATTGTCCATATTCCAAGAAACTCATTGTCTCCCGGGACACCATTTTCTCGGAAGACGACGCTTATTATCCTAAATTACCCATTCAGGGGGAGTATTCTGATATTGAATGGCTAATCTTGGATAGATCTAATTCCAACACCTCAAAGTCACCTGATACATCATCTGAACCACCTAACCTCATAGCCTCTCTTGACTCACTTGCTCCCACAAACCAGCCTAACACATACATTCCACCCCAATCTGAATCCAATGAATCGGAAACACATGTTGAGATCAATTCAGGGATGGATGCGGGAGCACGACAAGAGATAGAGACTGAATCAGACACTCGGTAGAACTATCTCTCCCATTCAAAGGAACGACCATGAATCCAATCCGGGATGATAACCGTTCCAAATACATTTCAACAAGCCATGGCTGATTCAAATTGGAAGCAAGCTGCAGAAGAGGAATTGAGGGCACTCAAGGAAAATAGAACATGGGAGATCACGACTCTTCCTAAAGGAAAGAAACCAGTGGGATGCAGGTGGATCTTCACTCCGAAATTCAATCCCGACGGCAGTATCAACAAATACAAAGCGAGACTTGTTGCAAAAGGATATACCCAGACGTACGGGATCGACTACCAGGAGACATTTGCTCCAGTGGTCAAATTCAATACCATTCAAGTACTGTTATCACTTGCAGCAAACTTGGATTGGTCTCTATACCAACTGGACGTGAAAAATGCATTCCTGAATGGCAACCTAGAGGAAGAAGTATACATGGAGATTCCGGATGGAGTTTTAGCTCCTAATAACTCTGTGTGTAAGCTAAGGAAGTCATTGTACGGTCTGAAACAATCTCCTAGGGCATGGTTCGGGAGATTCACCAAAGCAGTAAAAGGGCTTGGATATACTCAGGGACAAGCTGATGACACATTGTTTACCAAACGTGTTAATGGCAAAGTCACCATATTGATCGTCTATGTTGATGATATAATCATTACAGGGGATGATGAAGAATCCATTGCTCAACTGAAACGGGACCTGTCAACTGAATTCCAGGTGAAAGACCTTGGACAAATGAGGTATTTCTTAGGCATGGAAGTAGCAAGAACCAAGAAGGGCATCAATGTCTCTCAACGCAAGTATACATTAGACTTGTTACATGAGACAGGAATGTTGGGCACTCAACCAGAAGGGATACCAATGGAAGAAGGATGCCACTTAGAGATCAAACCACAAGGTATTCCAGCTAATGCAGAGAGATACAGAAGACTTGTGGGAAAATTGATATACTTAACTCACACACGTCCTGACATTAGCTATGCAGTTGGAATAGTAAGTCAGTTTATGCATCAGCCCCAAGAAGAACACATGGAGGCAGTCCACAGAATTTTGAGCTACTTAAAGCTTAATCCTGGAAGGGGAATATTCTTCAAGAAAGGTACTACCAGGAACATAGAAATCTACACTGATGCAGATCATGCAAGAGATAGAGAGACCAGGAGGTCAATCTCGGGGTACTGTACATATGTGTGGGGAATCTTGTTACCTGGAGAAGCAAGAAATGCAGTGGTGTCACCAAGCAAAGGCCGAAGCGTAACTAAGAGCTGTCAACAAAGGAGTATGTGAAGGAATCTGGATTATCGATTAGAGTTGGGAATTCAACATGAGGGATCAATGCAACTCTGGTGTGATAACAAGGCCAGCATTGAAATGGTCAAGAACCCAGTATATCATGATAGAACCAAACATGTTGAGATAGACAGACACTTCATTAAAGAGAAGATTGAAGCAGGCATTATGACACTGTCTCACATAAGATCTGTAGACCAAATTGCAGATATCCTAACTAAACCACTCGGTCGAATGAAGTTTGAAGGATTTTGTGGCAAGCTGGGATTGATCGACATATACTCTCCAGCTTGAGGGGGAGTGTTAGAATATTAGGGAATCAATCAATATTATTAGTATCCCTTGGTCTTTGCCTTAATTATAGGATCGGGATATCAACTTCATTAGTTTTAATTAGCCTTTAAATGTAATCCCTGATTCTTCTCTTCTGCTCTGATTTCCGCGTCTTTTCTTCACCTATATATTGTAATGTCTTCCGCTGAATAATATACAACAATATACAGAGAGTGTTTATACCTCTGATTTACAATAGGGTCCAAAGAACCTAGGAGCTAATTTTTGACTGCTCTTGGATGCTGCTGAAATTTGCCTATAGGGTTGAAGTCTTAAAAACACCCACTGGCCTTCTTGAAACTCTTGGTCTGTTCTATGAGAATCGGCCTTTTTCTTCATCATGTTGATAGCACGTGAACGATGATGCTTAGCCACTAAGAAAGCCTCTTCTCGTGCTACAAAAGACCTATCCATAGCCTCCACAACTGCTGATCTTGGCAGATAAGGCACATACAAAGTAGGTTGCTGCCCATATAGTAATTTATGTAGAGTAGTCTTTCTAGAAGAATGATAAATGGTATTATACCACCATTCAGCCATAGGTAACCACTTGGACCATTCCTTAGGAAGCTCCTAATACTTACAACGCAAATAAGTCTCTAGGCATCTATTCAATACCTCTGTTTGCCAATCCGTTTGAGGATGATAGGAAGAGGTCAACTTCTGGCCCACCTTGAGTACCTTAAGGAATTCTTGCCAAAAATTGCTAATAAAGATAGGATCTCGATCATATATAATCTTCGTTGGTGCCTCATGTAATCGGTCGATGTTATCCATGAATTGTTGTGCTAGAGTGGAAGCTGAAAATGGGTTAGAAAGGCTAATAAAATGACAATACTTACTTAAACGGTCTACAGTCACTCAAATTGTCTTTCCCATTAGATTTAGGAAGGCCCTCAATAAAATCCATAGTAATGCTTTTCCAAACCTTGCTAAGAATGGTTAAATGTTGAAACAGCCCCGGATAAGCCACTGTCTCGTACTTGCATCTAGCACAAACATCACAATGCTTAATAAACTCCTTACCGCCTCAAATAAATGTCTCTACCAGAAAAGAGACCTGACACGTTGATAAGTGGCATGTATCCCAGAATGTCCTCCTTGGGAAGAAACATGAAGCCACTCTAATATCTTCTGCCTCACTGTTGGTTCATTTCCCACAACCAACCAACTTCCCCTTGTTAATAATTTCTAATGTCAAGTAAACTTCCCAGCATCCCCATTATTGGTTTTAAGGGTGTCAATCAAAGCTAGCATATCTGAGTCCTTTTGCCAACTATTTTTAATTTCTAGGAGCAAATCTTCAGAACAAGTTGAAAGAGAAATCTGAAATACCCCCATTTTATCCACTCTAAAGAGAGCATTAGCAACATTGTTATTAATCCCCCTTTTGTACTGAATCTCTAGTCATATCCCATGAGCTTAGACACCAAATACATTTGAAAAGAAGTCTTGTGTTTGTGGTCCAACAGATTTTTAAACTCTGCTGATCTGTTCTTATGATAAAGTGTCTTCCCTCTAGATATTGGTGCCAATGCTCAATAGCTTGCACTACAGCCAATAACTCCTTCTCATAATATAGACAAAGCATGCTGTCTAGGGGCTAACCCCTTGCTGAAAAATGCCAAAGGTTGACCCCCTTGTATCAATACAGCCCTTATACCAGTGCTGCAAGCATCTGTTTCCACCACAAAAGGCTTGGAAGTCTGGAAGAGCAAGTACAAGATTTGAGCTCAGGGTTTCCTTTAATTTTTGGAAGGTGACAGCAACTTCTGGAGTCCATTTGAAATGATCCTTCCTCATTAGTCTAGGGCTTTGCCAACACCCCATATCCTTGAATAAAACGCTTGTAATACCCTGCCAACCCTAGGAAGGAGTAGAGCTGTTTGATTGTAGATGGTTCAGGTCATTCCTGAACAGATTCAATCATTTAAAGTATCCATTCATAGTTGGATGCCTTTCTCTACGCTCTTAGCCTTAGGCCCTTTATTACTTGAATTGTGAACCAAAATCTGACAGTAAACTTAAAAAATAAAAAGATTAGTGTTGACCACTGATACTGTAGGTGCAAATTCATGCTCATGAAACAATAGAGAGAGAGAGTACTGTCACTTTACAAGTGAAACAGCCTTATTCAGCAAATTACAAGTGAAGTGACTTCAAAAACTGACATATCAAAATTATTCATCATCCACTTCTAATGCTCTGCCACTGAAAGGGCAATCTTTTAAATGCTCTTCATACTTGAGCAGAGAAAATATGCCCTCTTGCTTTGTTGATTCAAGTGCTAAGAAACAGTTTCAAAGGACCAGTCATCTGGTAAGGGGTTGTTCTAGCTTAACCACGGGTCTTGAGTTCGAGACGTGGGAATGCAGCAGGCGTGGGTGGTAGAGGCTTCCCCCCGAAAGGGGCCAACCCGGTCTCGGTCCGGATTAGTCTGGGGCTGTTGATGTGCCTTAAAGGTGGCCTGCCCTAGGATATCGGACGCTCTAAGCAAAAAGGACCAGTCATCTGAATTTGAATTAAGATTTGGATAAAATAGGTATTAGAGACTGAATATTTCCTATCAAATACGCGAATAGAGGCGTGGGAGTTTCAGGGCTTAGGGGTCCAAGTGCTTCTGATTGTTGCATGTTATTCTCATTTAAATATAAAATAAAGTTGACATTCTTTGGAGATATTAAAAAAAAATTATTTAAGTTACTTTAAAATATTTATATTTACAATTTTTTTTTTCAAACTATTTTGCTTAACTTATAAATTGATATATAATCTAAAGTTGCACAACATATCATATGATTAATTAACTTATTTTATTTCTTTAATCTCTCTAAAAAGTCAACTTTGTTTTATATTTAGAGGATAGGTTATTCTGCCTACTTTTATTTTACCTATCTTTACCTACACCTCTCAATACCGTTAGAGTATAATCTCATCTAACAATGAAGATTTGAGGGATAATTCCTCTCTCCCGCCGGCCATATCACAATCGAGCCCCCAATTCACAAACTAAATAAACCTTGTTAGTATTTAGATTTAAATTTATAATTAATTTATTCCGTTATCTTCAATTTTATTTTTGAAGAGGATAAGCACAAACTAAATCTATTTTAATTTAAAAACTTCTAATGCTACCATTTCTACATTGAATTTTATATGATTTCAGTGCTCTAATTACTCTTGAATTTTCTTCGTCATGGACAGATCTAAAGAGAAAATAAAAAACTAGTTGACTTTCGAAATGATTAAAAAAGAACAAAGCTAAATTATAGGGTCTGATTGAGTTAGTGTATGATTTGTAAGTCGAAACAAAATTCCTCTCATATAGTTAGTACTTATCTGTATACCATAAACTATGTCAGAAAAGTAATTTCTATTGTGATCAAAACAGACGCCGAAATCTTAGGAAACAACCTGATAATATAGGCAAATCCTTCCAACCTGTTTAAACCAAACAACCATACGCAAATAACAACTTTTAATTGGCTAGTTCTTAGGGCTAGTTTGGTGCGAGGGATGGGGGGAAAATTTGAGTTAAATTTACAAAAAAGAAAAAAAAGAAAAAAGAGAGAGAAGTGGATAAAAGTTTTTAGGAAGAATTTCATATAAATATCATTTCAATTTTCAAAACCCTAAATAGTTTGTTAATATATAAAAATGACAGAAAAGTGATAGGGGATTAATTTGAGATTTTAAAGTAGTGGTGATTTTATTATAATACCCCTCAATTTTTTAAATAAAAAAAATAGAAAGGGCACCCCTCGTTGGAGTACTACCTGCTGACTGGCTAGTACCCTCCGGTTGCTAGAGCTTCAGCGTCAGTGGTTGTTATTTTGTTGGGTTATTATTATTATTTTAAAATGAGGAGCCAAGTGGTGGCAGAGGAATCTCCCTTGGTCCTCCAAAAGACATGCTAACCATCAGGCCACCAAACTCTTTTAATACACACACGCATACATGCACAAGAATATACAAATATATATACACACACAAATCCCACCCTCACTAGTCACCATCGGACTCGTCAAATTTTTATTTATTTATTTTCTTTTTAAAAACCCCCACCAAAATAACAGCTACAGACACTGGAGCTCCGACTTGTTAGTTTCTTATAACAAAGTTGTACATTTTAATAGACTAGCTTATTAATATGACTATGTTAAATGTGTATCAAAAAATATGATTATGTTGAATATCTTTTCCAAAAATTTTATAAACTAGTTTGGACGCTTGTTCAAGAATTTTTTTTTTTTTTTAAAAAAAAAGGTGTTCCAGTACTCATAGGCCCTATTTGGTATTTGATATGAAGGACTTTGGTAGGAATGAGTTCACATTACATGCGTATAATTATGTGCTTCTTAAATATTCATACATCTAATTAGAGGTATGAGCATTTTTTATTTTTTATTTTTTTATATATTGTATTTATTTAGATTTAAATTATATGTTGCTTGCTGAGATGTGTTTTTCATCCAATATCTCAAATTAATTAGTTTTTAGTTCTGCATTTGTCTGTAAAACCAGTATTATGGAAACTAATTAATTTGAGATACTGAGTATAAAAAACATCTCAGAAAGCCACATATAATTTAAATATACGTAAATACAATATATAAAAAATAAAAATATATGATTATACCTCTAATTAGAAGTATGAGTAGGGGTGAGCAACGGGCGAGCGGGGCTGCCCTGGGGTAACCCATGGCCCGCCCATGTAAATTAAACGGGTACGGGGCGCCCCGTATCCGTGGTGAAACCTCGTTTAACCCGTATAAAACGGGAACGGGTTAAACGGGTACGCCTAAACGGGTCTAGGGAACCCGTTTAGGTGTGATGGGCTTTGTTTTTATTAAAAAAACATGTTTTTGGGTCCAGAATTGTTTTTTTTTTTTTTTTTTTTTTTGCGCAGAACAGTTTTTTGAGCCTAAAATATATTCTTTTTGTTGCCTTTTTTTTTGGCCCAAAACAGTTTTTTTTTTTTTTCCGGATGAAGATGGGTAATTGAAATTGCAAATAATTTTTATATTAAATAAATATCTCTTATATAAAAAATGCATAATAATATTCCCTAAAATATTTACTCCCTTTGTTTTTTCGGATGAAGATGGGTAATTGAAATCGCAAATCAATCTTATTTACAATGTTGTTTCACAGCTCTCGATAAAGGCATCTCATTAGACATTAGCCCGCATGCTTCTGTTCTGTAAATGCATACTGGATCATCTTTTTACGCCATTCACTTTATATCATATGAACTCATCTTATAGTTTCTTTATGTGTAATATTGTGTATTATATGAGAATATCAATTATCTTATAGTTTCTTTATTATTCGGTGGCCTCTGCGTTCTAGGTTTTTGCCCGTGAGTCCGTGACTCGGAAGGTGATGAGTCGATGGCAGCTAGGTTGAGGGGGACCAAAAAAAAAAAACATTTAAACGGGTAACGGGGTGGGCACGGGCCCCGCCCCTCAACCCGTGTCCTACCCGTATAATGGAAACGAGTACGGGGCTGCCCCGAACCTGTGACGGATCCAATCTGGACGGGTTTAATTTGGAAAAAATTTTGCGGGTACAAGCGATTGGGTGAGTTGCAGGTCACTTGCTCACCCCTAGGTATGAGCACCTAAGAAGCACATATGTGCATGTAATGTGGACTAGTAGGAATTAGGCCAAATTGTATTGTTTGATTTGAGAGATTGAGGATAACCAAAGGTTAGGAGCACAGGTTAGGAGTACCACGAAAGCAGAATTTGTGCAAATCCACCTACCCCGGTATTGGGTTTTCAATCATGGTATTGCAAATTTTAGGAACAAAAATATTTCTATTTATAATATATATATATTTTTGGATAAAAATAACCCTCCCAACTAAACCTACTCCTCATCCTTCTGCGCACAATACAATCGCTATCCGTTGCTCGTACCATCCCGTTGGCCACCATCTCACTGCTCACTCCGTTGATCGCGGTTGCTCCGACCCTTGATAATCTTTGCTCACGTCGTCGCTCTCACCGATAACTATGGCATAAACAGAGTTGTAGTTTATCATAGTTTTATTTTCAATTTGTTGTCTCCGCCTCTGTAATTTCTTCGTGCGGTTGTTGATATGAGAACGCTGACTTGCACTCGGTTGCTTTTAGAAAGATTGAATAATGAAGCCGCAATCGTCAGCAGGGTCTGTTTATTTTTTTACACGAGATAGAACACCATCTCATTGAAAAGACATGTACGCAATAAAATGAGTTTAATAGCCCGCTATTCCAATTGTGAATCTGAAACAAAAATACTTCTGATACAGAGTTTGAATACATGGTTGAGACAATTTACCCTTGCGAACCTACCAGAACTACTATGCTTCCAGGTTTAATTGGCGATGATCAACTAATACTATAGCCTTCTTGCATATGATTTTGTGATGAGACTGGCATTATCATAGGAAGATATATTTTTTGATGGAATATAAGATGAGGAAAAATTATGCTTCACTTATATTTCTAGGATATTTAGATTTATTTGAATCTCTCATTATTTTAGGTGGTGGTGGAAGTTGTTGTTTCCTCTTACCTTCCCCTTTCCCTCTTTCCTCTTTCCTCTTTCTTATCTCTCTTTCTTTTTTTTGCTCAAACTTATCTCTCTTTCCCCTTTCCCCTTCTTTATTTATTTGTTGTAGTTATTGCCTATTCCCCCTCCCACTTTCCTCTTTTTCCTCTTTCTTATCTCCCTTTCCCCTTTGCCCTTCTTCGTTTTACATCAATTTTGATATCAGAGCGCTTAGTACCATGCTTTCCAAGGCGCTTAAAACTCTTCCTTTTAATATAACCAAACGCCCTTGTTACTCCCTAGCCTTCACTGCTGTCGTCCCTATTCACATCAGTTAGCCTAGTTTCGGCGTCAAATCGTCACGCTACCACCTCCATCCTCCTCATCAGTGCATATCTGTCCATATCCTCCAGGTTTCTCATCCAACGATTCCCTTCGAAAACCATCACCAACCAACCTCCGTAACCGCCGCATATCACCTCCGTTGAACCCCTTTCTCATCAATGGAACACTGCACCTCCACCACCACCACCATCCTCACTTGCGTGAACACGGCCAGGTCCCACAGATTCTCGGCTAGTGACGGCCGGATCGTGCGTCAACAGATGCCGGCTCAAAGTTGTCTCAAACTCGAACTTCCAATCTTAGATCTCACCTTTCTCGACGCCTATCCACCAAATCCAGGCGACCATCGTGATCAATCGGGGAGACGCAGCACACTACCAGTGGCGTGTCACCGGAGATTGTCTCATGCGCTTGCAGACACAGCATGAGCCTCCTGCGAGTGGCTCCACGTGCTCACGATTTTTTTGCCTCTCCAAAATCTGGTTTCATGGGTTTCACGTGGTAATTGTTTTTTCTTCTGATTTGATTTTGTATTAAAAAAGTAATCATTTGTTCAGTTCGTTTAGGTTTTGCATTCAGCGTATTCTCTGGTAATCAAAGCCCCTCCCTTCTATTCACCAGATATGAGAAAGATAATCATACATGCAATATCTTGAGGTTCATAATGCACTTGTGATCGAATGTAATCGGGGTAGACTCGCCACGCCGGTTCGTGCAATGGCTTGCTCTGTTTTTTTTTTATGGATTATTTTGAGACATCTCCTCCTCCCTTTTTATTGTGGAATCCTGCGACTAGAGAGGTTAGACATATGCCCAGACCTCTTACTGATTTTCATGGTGCATTCTTTACAGGATTTGGGTTTTGTCCAATTGTTAATGATTACAAGATAGTGGTATATTATGCGACTGCGTTTGATTATGAGATTAAACGAGTAGAAGGGTATTCCTTAAGCACATGGATTATGGAAGGAAATAGAATTTGGGAACTTATGGGGTGTATGTATTAGGTATCAAACTACGTACAACTGCAAATAGATTTATCTTTCGGCTTGGGAATATGATGGGCCTAGATGAAGACGATTATGGTAATTCGATGGCGTCATTTGACATAGCAAAGGAAATGTTAAGAGTATTACCAAGGCCTGCTCCAGACCTTATTTCACTCCCTTGGCTTACTGTTTACGAGAACAAAACTGCTTTTCTTGTCCGCACTACAAGTCAAGATTCAGAATATTCTTCTATTGATTTCTGGGTAATGGAGGAGGATATAGATGCACCCAGGTCCCAGGGAGATGTGGAAGTAGACTAAGAAATATACGAGCAACACCTATCTGGTCTCTTTATTGCCTGAGACTATTTGGAGAGGTGAAGTTGTGTGCGATGCTGTTAGTAAAACTGATGATCTAGAAAACCATGATGAAGGAAAAACTGTTGTATCTTGTATATCTATTGAATCTCATTACTAATGAATGTAAGATGATTCCTATGGGCAGAGTGTTCCAAGGTGGTATTGTCAATTATATCGAAAGCTTGGTATCGGTAGCTAGCTGTAGCATCACCAATTTCCATGTAAATTAATAAATTAATGGAGTATATGAATTTTTTTCACTAAGTGGCAGTAGTCAATGGTATTTATTTTCCAACCGGATAAATTAATTATGTGAAAATAATGTGGAATTATTCAAAAGGTGGTTAATAAATTTGGTTATAAATAATTTGCACAACTACAAAAAAACCCAAAAAATGATTTAAATAAGACTCAATTAACGTCCCTTTTCAGAGGGGTGTCTCAAGGGGGTAGTTATATTTGTGATTTTTGGCGTCCTGAATTATATTCAGGACGCTAAAAATCCCCTTTTTTTTTTAAATGTTTGCTACATATTTATAATTGGCTAATTTGCTGCAAAACAGAAATATCAAAGTGTACAGTCATATACAAGCCACTAATATCATAGTAATTCAGCCATATACAAGCCACTAGAGGGTACAGTGCTCATTGCCTTCCCACCAACTAAGAAACGTCATCAGTCCAAAAAAGGCAAAGAAATGTCCAATAAAATAGCAACAAGTCAAAATGAAATAAGACAATATGAGCATCAAACTCACACTATACATCGCACTATACATTTTAAGGGCAATTCATTATGCAAACGGCCACATGAGGATCAACACAACAAGCAATACCTCTGTTCAGCCAGGTATGATTGGCTTCCCGAAGAAGGCTACGCAAGATGCAGCCAGCACTGCAGAGATCAATGCCACCACCATAATGTGTAGCCCCAAGATGAAGCTCGGGAGCGCGATACCAAAGTTTGACAACTCTACTTGACAAGGGCTGCTTGTGCTCAGGATCATACAAAGTTGCCAGTCCAAAATCTGCAATTTTAAGGATTCCTTCATCATCAATAAGCAGATTGGAACCCTTGATATCACATTGACACTAACAGTATAAACAAATACTGGTAGAGAAATAATGAATAGTCCATAAAAAAAACCTAATACATAGTAATGCAAACCTAATTTACTTAATAGACATGCAATATAAATGCCACCATCACAGTTCTAGAAGAATCTCAAGAAGCATTCGTCTATCAAAAGATTTACATAGAACAGATGATCACCTGATCCAGCAGAAAAATGCGAAGTAAACTTTATATATCTATATGTGTTGCAGAAGATGTCCGGCCAAAACGTCTCGAACCGTATCGATTTCTTCCTTCAAGTACGGATCCACACTATCAAAAAACTGTAAATTGGAAAACAAGGTATAAGATAAACCAATGAAGTGAATGAAATAATTAACAACTCAAGTACAACAACAAAAAATATCATCATTTGAGAATCATGGAGCGATCACGTACGTGTTGAAAACCTGTAATACGTCCACTGGAAATTAAACGATGGATTGCATATAATTGATAACGTAGTATCCGCACTCGGAGTTCCCTGGTTGTCGAGGGCACTATAAATCAAAAGCAAATTGTTAAAGCGAATAAAGGCATATCAAAAGCTACTGTGTCAACGAAATAACTTGAATTGAAACTACTTACCTTCGGATAAAACCACTTCGGTCCACCCTGCTCTCGTGCTCCAGCAAGCATTCTAAATGTCTTGAGACCACTATCATTAAAATGGAAATTAACAGACATGAAAACAATTCATTTAAAAGAAGAATAGATGATTTAGACAAAAATTTACTTACTCGGTAAATATGGTTTTGATTTCGTCATTTGGCTTGCCACCTAAGGATTCCAACCAATAACATACGTTGTTGGCGGGACAAACAACACACAGGGTCCAATGACCACTACAACATATACATATTAATATTAGATTAAGACAAGAAAGCAATTTATTATTAAAAATCTTATATAGACAAAACTAAAATACATACTTTTCAAGTATTGGCGCTACATAACAAGGCAATTCACCGTCGCCAATTGTACAACCAACATAAAGCGCCCTTCTGGCTAACTTATTGCTATTCTTCATCGTGTTTGCAGGACATAATAATCCATATGAACCCGTTCGGCCTTTCTGGGCGCATATGTTGTGGCAGACACTATGATCAAAATAAAATGATAATTATTGTTAAATATATAAAAAAAATCAATGCAATAATTAAAGGGGAAAAAACTTACATGATTGCAAGTTGAAAAAATTCTATATCTAAACATTCCATATGCATAAACTCTTGCAAATCTTTATTGTCAATTGTTATGGGATTTTTTTCTGCGCCAACAATGCCCGCACGCATCTCCAAGGATATCAAGTTGATGTCCCTGTATAGCTCTCGCAACTGTGCTAAGTAGGGAAATCTACTCGCAGCTTGTTCATCCTATAAAAACATACGAAACATATTATGTGAGTGGGTTAGCAATGAAAATCAATCGGGAACCTCCTCCTCATCAATCAGTAATGTATTTCCTACCGTTGGAGGTGTCGTCACCATCTGAATAAGATGATTCGGCCAAAGGATAAATGATGTTATGGCCTTGCCTAAATTGGGAACCTCCTCATCATCAATCGGGATGGTTGTCTTTTCTTCCCCCTCTCGCATACTTTTCACAGTCACCCTACGTTGGTCTTGTGGAATTTTCTTGTTATGGTGGGCGGTTTGTTCTAAGTAAACAAGACCATCAGCAACAATACGCCGGTATGAGACATCCAAATATAGAGTGCAAGGTCGTCCTCCCTGTGGAGTGTGAGAAGGTTCGCCAATAAGTACATCTGGAGGGTGAAAATTTCTTTGCTGCTGGGGATTTGTGGGTTGTACGTTTCGTATTTTCCTTCGCTTGTATCATAGATCTCATTGCACCCCGTACTTGTTCCGTAATCTCATCTACGAGGGACGCTGGAATTTTTGCTACAAGCTGAGGACTAGGGTTGTCATCGTCATGTGAACAACGTGAACGTCGTCCAAAATATTTTGCGACACTAACTCCCCTTGTCTCCCCTCGAACATGATCAAGCGAATCTGGCTTCCCAATCGCCGTTGACAAAATGTCCATTCGTGTACCTGGCGTGAATGAACCTTGGCTGCTTTGCTCCTCAAGTGCATCCTGTATCATAAGATTTTTCATAAATAATATCTAAACTCTTATGATATGAAACAACTAAGGCTATTTAATACGTCTAATTTAACTACTTACAATCTTTGAGGCAACCTCAGCAACATCTTCATTTATGTATTTGTCACCCTTCATTCTCGCAGCTTTCCATTTTTTGTGAGGAGGAGGACGATCAGGGGTCTGGATAACAATGGAAGGATTGGCCTGGGTAGCTTCCTTCATTCTCTCTAACTCTTCTTCCATCATCTTCCGTTCAAACTTTTTATAGCTACCTCTAGACATGCAATGCGGATACTTATTTCTCGCTTGCCTCTCTTTATTGGCTTGACTTTTTTCTTGTGACACGAAAACAAATAAAACTGAGCCTATGATGTCAAGTAGATTCAACTAAAAGATACGATATATATGAAAGAAATTTTACAGGAAATTCAGGATTTTGCCGTGACGCCACAAACTCCTTCCAGTCCTCTGGAGAAATGTAATCATAGTTCTTACTCATATCCTCGTTCCTCTTTGACCCTCGAATATACTTTCTAGTGAGCTTGTTCTTAAAATCTCTCCAACGTAGACGAACTTCGCCCATCCAATGCTTGTTCATTGCCATATTGTTAGGGACATTGTACGCTTACTGCAAGGTAAAAGAGAAGATAATTACATTTCAAGTAATAAGACTAAAGATACAAATGCAGATATATCAAAAGTGAGATACCAAAATTTGTGCCCAAATCAACTGCTTCGTTTTATCAGGAACCAACTTCTAACTAGAGTATACAATGCGAACTTTGCTTCGAGCCAGATAGCCTAAATAGTTCATGAAATTGTCTTCCTCTTTACCAATTGGATTCATATTGGCATCAAACTCCACATGCAGCCTCTTTTTTTGACTGTCACGATGTGCAATTAGCGCACCCATTTTTGTGCTACCTCTACCCCTTCTCACAACGGGTTCATCAACTCTATCACCCGATGACTCGTCAGAGCTGGACATATTCCTGTTCATCAAGGACAAATCAATGTTAGATAGGTTATTAAGTAATAAACAAATTATTAAAATGAACTAAGATGTTAAACCACCACAAAAATAACATAGTACTATTTCATAACTGAAGATCTTACTTTATATGGTTTCCCATATTCCTTCACAATGATCCTTTCTTGCAGCATATTCTTCATCATCTACCAATTCTACTTCACGTGTTGTAAGTGGATTTGTTGTGAAAGGGAGTATATCGTCAAGGTTCAAGGATTCTTCACCATACTTCTGTTTTTTACTTTGAAGTACAATGGACATTTTCTTATATGCAAGGTCTGTAACATAAAACACTTGTTTCGCCTGACTTGCTAGAATGAATGGCTCATCTCTATGACCAAGTCTTTGAAGATCAACTGAGACAAATCAAAATTTAGGATCTATGAAAACAAAATTATTGCTAACCCACTTACATTTCAATAAAGCAACTTTGAACTTGTTGTAGCTCATCTCCCATATTTCTTCAATAACTCCATAATAGGCCATTGATGCTAACACCGGGTTTTTGTCTTTCGAGCTCGAAAAGTACATGGATTCAGCTTCAACCATCACTGATCGAACCATATTTTTATATGATTTGTCATTATTAAATTGGGATTCTTAATGCATTTTTTGGGATATTATTGCATGATTAAGCACTAATTTGAGTTAGGGACATTTGTATTGAATTAAGTGAAATTAGGGGCAAAATGGACATAATTTATTACTTATTCATGAAAATGATTTCTTGAACTTTTGATGCTACATTGTGTTTAATCTTGCATTGTAGGTGTTTAAGAAGAAAATTCGAGATTTCGGAAAATGTCAATTGGGGTCAGAATTAACGTGTTGAGGACTGGGGAAAATTACAAGAAAGGGCCCAGCAATTTCCAAAAATTGGAAATGAGTGAAGAAAAGGTCCAAAGAAAAATTACAGAAAAGGACCCAGATGCTTCAGAAATTTCAGTTATGCCCCACCAAGATTTTGAAACTTCTCACTTTAGTCCCTCCACAAAACGTTTCACACTTTGCACTTAGGTCCCTGGTCAAAACTTTGCGTTTTGACCAGGGCACTTTCAGACCTAGCAGATATGCAGAACGCAGGGAGATTGGAGATTAGACACGAACCAGTGCCGCGAACACAGACCCACATTCCTTCGACCATCGACCTCGGCACTTCTTCTTCTTCTTCTTCTTCTTCTTCTTCCTCCAACTTCCTCATCGTCGCCGGCGGTCACCCTCACCATCATCACCGCCGGCGACCTCCTTCCTCCCCCCACCATCATCTCTGTTTCACCGTCCTTCTTTCTAGCCGCAAATCAAAAACGAACCAGAGACCTTCTATCCTCTTTCACTCACACCAAGCTATTTTGATGGGTTGCAGCGCCTGATTTATTGATCTTGGTGATGAAGATTAATTCTTGAGTTCAGAGCTTCAAAGGGAGTTAATTTGTTCATTCTATTAGTCTGATTTATATATTTAGGTTGCCTAATTTTAGGAGTTATTGTGTATAAATTCGAACCGAAATTAATGTTTATTGTCTCTGTTGGTTTGATATTTGTGATTCAGATTGGATTTTGTAGTGTGAAGATTATATTTGTTTTAATTTCTTTGTGGTTGCAATGAAGCTATGTTGATTAGCGTGGTATTGTCTAGTTAATGTTGTTGAATTGTACCCTTGAGGGGCTAGTTAGCACACAAATTAAGAAGACTCAAATTGCATTATTCCAATTTCAATTGCACATTAAGTGGTTTCTAACAATATCTCAAGAGGTGGTAGTTAGCTATGGTAGTAGGAGCTACTATTAATTGGGAATATTGGACTCAAGTGGTATCTTGAGGTTTTTCTTATTAAGACTTGATGAAGCTTTGACTCCCATATTTTTGAGCGATGATTGCTATTTTCTTCATTACCAAGAGCATCCATCATTAATATTTTCACTTCCATACCATTCCATTCACTTATTCACCATGTTATAAAGAAAATACCAAAAATAATGTTTTAGTATTTAATTAAATTGCATTTCTCTTTACTTTATTAATTTCAAAAGCCAAAACATATTTTTCCCCTTATTTTATTGCATCTTCATGGCATTTAGATTATCTAGGATTCAATAAAAGGCTCCTCGAGAAGAGAGAACGATCCTCGGTTTGCCTATACGCAATCCTTGGTTTATTTTTGATTGTGGACCCCAAGGCTAAAGACAAAAAGGCCCTCATCAAATGGCGCCGTTGCCGGGGAGCTATGTAATTGGCTCCCTAAGTAATCTAATTGTTAAATTGACTTTTGACAAGGGGTTTCTCGTGTGAAGCCAATTAGTTTTTGCATTTTTTTTCATTGCATATAGTTTAGGATTTTTGCATTTAGGTAGGTAGGTTGCATAGCATTCATTGCATTATTGCATTGTTTTGACTTGGTAGCTTCTGTGTGGTGTGTTTGTATCAAATTTGATATGATTTTGAGCTTAATTATTTGAATTCACCATGTCTCCAAGTTAATTCATAGATATTTGCAACTTTTGTCATTTTGATTTTTTTTTTCTTTTTCATTTGCATTTGTAATTTTTTTTAGATTCTTTTTCTTAGTTAGATAGATACTTGTAATTTATTTAGGGTATGTTTGGTTTGAGGGAAGGGAGGGAGGGGGAGGGGAGGAGGAAAAAAAAAGGAGGGGAGAAGAAAACTTGTGGGCCCCACTACACTCAATTTTGAATTTTTTTCCCTCCTCTCCTTTTTTTTTTCTCTCCCTCTCCCTCCCCTTCCCTCAAACCAAACATACCCTTAGGAATTAATTGAATTGAACTTTCATGGCTTGGTTTAATGGTAATCAAGATTCACTTTTTCAATCTCACTATTTTGTAGGAGATTCGACCCGAAGGGAAGAGTCTATCTCTCAAAGTATCTATTCCATTCAACAAACAATACGGGCTCTTCAAGCTAACTTGGGAATTCAAGATAAAAATCCAATTGGTCAAGAATGTCATGGTCCATTCCACCACCCATATCATAAACCTTACCACCAACCTCCATTTCAACCAAATCACTCACCACACCAACCCTATGAATCATATCATGAGCCTTCTCCACCACCATACAACCCATATTATGAGCCTTCTCATAATCCTCTACCATACAACCGCATGCCATACCATGAACCTCCTCCTTTATTCTATCCCACTTCCCGACCATGTCATCCATCTCATGAATCCCTATATCCATTTGAGCCACCTTATGGACCTCATTCTCAACCTTGTGTGCCAAACCAAGAACCTACCGCTAGTGAAGTCATTAAAAAATTGTAAAATCAAGTGACTCAGACGGTAGACGAGGAGCGGTCATACAAGGCCAACTTTGACCATCAAATGGACTCTATAATGAGACGAATGGAACATCAAGAGAAAGAGAATGAGAGAATGGAAAAGGAAATTGAGCGTCTCACTCAGCAATCACAAGTGTTGAAGACTAATTTCCAAGAAAATCCTCTTCCCATGTTCACACATACAAAAGAAGCAGAGCAATTGAAGAAAGAAAATGAGGAGTTGGAGAAAGGAATGGAGTGGCCTACACAAGAGCCTTCTATGTGTCATACTCCACAAGAGACTGGTCCACCACATACACTTTCATATGAGCCATGCCCAGAACATCCATCCCAATCCTCTACTCCTCAACCTTCCGGACTTGATACTTTCCTCACCTTGCCATATATGGATGCTCAAACCCTTACTCTAAGAAGAATGTATGACCAACTAAAGGTCCGACATCTATATTTATTCAATCTCAAATAGGCTCTTCCTCTTGGGTTCTCTGAGGAAATGGAAGAGGAAATGGAGGACATTGAAAAATTCATCAAGGAATTTGTTCACCATGTGCTATGGATAAAAACCGAAGGAGAAGAAGGAGCTCCATGGTCATGTACCTCTAATGATGATGGAAAAACCGAAGATTAAAAGCCACATGCCACTTTACAAGTGGAAGATTCCAATCCTTTGATGTCTATTCTCACACAAGCACAAGAAGTGAAGCAAGTACAAAAGAGCATTGAAGAGTCTTCACTACCATTTGGTAATGATCCTATCCTTATAGAAATAGTCTCTCCTACTACTTTAACTAGTGAATCAATTAATGATTTGAGTGATGATGAGGTGGATGAGCAAATTATTGTTGAATCCCCTCAAATTTTTGCAAAGGTAATTGCTCAACCCAGTAGTTCTAGTAGTAGCGATTCAATTGTACTTGTTGATGAGTATGCTCCTACTTCTTCACGTGATGCTTTAATTGTTGAAAATGCTTCTCTTCATAGTACTAGGGATGATTGTGAAAAATTGAATGAAATATTTTCATGTTCTTGTGAGGAAGATCGAATATGTGTAGATTGTTATCATGAAAAATTCCACTTGTTGAGTTTCGAAAGAAAGCATTTAGTGAAGTGGTTGATTCTACCATTGATCATAATGCACTCTCTTGTACTATTGATGATTCTAAGCATGACAATTGTGAACATGTTGACTCTTGCATGGATGATAATATGGTTGATTCGAGTGAAAAAGATCATAGCCTAGAATGTCAAATGCATGAAATTCCCATTGGATTACTTCCTTGTAGCTTTGTTGATGACAAAGATTCTAAAATTTTGATTGATAAAATTCTGGATGTTGATGAATCTTTCCAACAAGTGTTATCTTGTGATTTACCACCCGATTTAGAAAAGAAAAATGATTGCTTTAAAATTTTGGAAGCCTCAGGTGGTAAAAATTTGAAAACTTCTCTTCCTTCTTCTACTCTTTTGCCTTCCATCTCTTGTGATTGCGATGCTGATGTGGTGTGCCTCGACACTAAGTTGGATTCCATACCTTCCGCTTTGCAAACACAAGAGAATGTTCAAAATATAAATGTTTATTTGACTCCTACTAATGGGAGTAGCGTTGATTTCCTTGGATGTGATAGTTACTTGGAGAGTTTGATTCCTAAAATATCTTTAAGTCACTTAAAATCTCTCCATGTTTCTATTTTTGGATGGGATACTGCTAGTTGCTTGTGTTCTTTGCAGGCACATTCTTGGAAAGGTCGTCGGTGGTACCAATCTCCACCGTACATTCTTAGACCTCTTCCAATTGATCCTGAACCACCTCCACCAAGGAATTTCAATGCGACAGAAGGTGCTTCAAAAGACAAATTCATGATTCTCATCAAGGATGAGAACTTCTCCTTCAAGCGACTCAAAATACTCTAACAAAGGTTGTCTCTTTCCTCACTTATTTTCTTCCTAATTCTTATGATCACTTGGGCTTAATTGTTGCATGAGGAAGATAAGTGTGGGGGAGGGACACAATCCAGTAGAAAAAGTAGAAATAATTTAGTTTAGTAAGCAGAATAAGAACCCCCTCTGTATGCTTTGCATCTTTTTGGCCACTACCCTACTTAATTACCATTGTGCTTTGAGTTTCAACTTGTTTATCATTCTCTTTAGAGTGATTTTTCTACATTGAGGACAATGTGTTGATTAAGTGTGGGGGAGAGAAATACATTTTGAGTCCCAATTAATTGTTTGTTTTTAAAATGAGAAAATGCTTAAAACTAGGAAAAAAAAAGTTCAAATTTTTTTTGTAGAATGACTTGCTCTAATTCATGTCCTAAGTGGTAAAGGGTCACATTTGCCACTCTGGAAGTGTATAATTTGTGAGAAATTCTTTGAGCTTTCATGAGATCTAGTGTTTTGGCAACTTTATAAAACCATGTTTTGTTTTTCAAGTGAATGGGAAGAGAAGTGAACCCACAATTGGATTTTTTGCTTACTCCTTATTTTGAAAAAGAAAGAGTTTTGATATCATTAGTGCTTTTAAGAGTTGAGTATTATTTTAATTGATTGCAATGTTTTGATTGATTGTGTTTGGAAGGTTAGCACTTGGAATAGTTAAGTAGATGTTTTGTGGTTAGTTTACCATGCAATTGATTTTGTTAGAGTAAGCATTGGAGAAAAACCTTGTTGGAAGGATATTTGAGCCTTAAAGTCTTTTCATGTGTGCATGTTCACTTGGTTTTTCACCTTCTAGAACTTGTTTCAACTCTTTTTCAAAATGGTATTTGCATTATTGTGATGAAAATGAAAGAGGCATTCAATTCTAAACCATTTTTACCTAAACACAAACCTACATTCATCTACCATTTGCTTACCCCCTTTGAGCATTTCCTATGTTATATGCATGTCATTACTCATAGTGTTCCTAGTATTCTAAAAATCAAAAGAGAATTGTCAATAAAAATTTGAAATGCCATGTATATGAAAAAAAAAAGAGTGAGTATAGTTTGAAAAAAAAGGAAAAAAGAAAGAAAGAAAGAAAGAAAGAAAGATATTGAAAAAATAAAAATAAATGAAGAAGGCATTTGTTCATGAATTTTCAAAAGAATTGGAAAAAGTTTGTAAAGTTATTTAGATGCTATGAACTTGGTTATTAACTGTGACTTGCATATCAACTATTTTCTTTTTCTAATTAATTCATTACATTTAGCCTTCATCCAACATTACAAGCCTTTTAAGTCCTCTTGATTCATTACATTAATTGCTCTTAACAGTGGAGATTTTAGAGTTGTTACAAGCTTATGGTAAGGTATCGATTAAGTGAGCTAGAGTGAAATTATCCCAATCAATGAGGTGAGATGAGTGAAACAATAATATCTTGAGAGTTCTCTTGTGCTTCATTCTAATATTTTGAGTGGTGTAGTCAGCTAATTTCTTTACATCGCTTGATTATCAGTAGTGTCGGCTTAAGGAATTTGATTAATTAATCCATTGCTTTCTAATTATAAAATTGCTTATCTTTCAAATGCATTAGTGATTTGGACTTGGAATTGTGTGCTCAATTGCCTTTGTTCAGGAGTACAAAGGTCTAAGTGTGGGGGAATTGATCGAACCATATTTTTATATGATTTGTCATGATTAAATTGGGATTCTTAATGCATTTTTTTGGGATATTATTGCATGATTAAGCACTAATTTGAGTTAGGGACATTTGTATTGAATTAAGTGAAATTAGAGGCAAAATGGACATAATTTATTACTTATTCATGCAAATGATTTCTTGAACTTTTGATGCTACATTGTGTTTAATCTTGCATTGTAGGTGTTTAAGAAGAAAATTCGAGATTTCAGAAAATGTCAATTGGGGTCAGAATTAACGTGTTGAGGACTGGGCAAAATTACAAGAAAGGGCCCAACAATTTCCAAAAATTGGAAATGAGTGAAGAAAAGGTCCAAAGAAAAATTACATAAAAGGACCCAGATGTTTCAGAAATTTCAGTTAGCCCCACCAAGATTTTGAAACTTCTCACTTTAGTCCCTCCACAAAACGTTTCACACTTTGCACTTAGGTCCCTGGTCAAAACTCTGCGTTTTAACCAGGGCACTTTCAGACTTAGCAGATACGCAGAACGCAGGGAGATTGGAGATTAGAAACGAACCAGTGCCGCGAACACAGACCCACGTTCCTTCGACCATCGACCTCGGCACTTCTTCTTCTTCTTCCTCCTCCAACTTCCTCATCGTCGCTGGCGGTCACCCTCACCATCATCACCGCTGGCGACCTCCTTCCTCCCCCCACCATCATCTCTATTTCAAAGTCCTTCTTTCTAGCCGCAAATCAAAAACGAACCAGAGACCTTCTATCCTCTTTCACTCACACCAAGCTATTTTGATGGGTTGCAGCGCCTGATTTATTGATCTTGGTGATGAAGATTAATTCTTGAGTTCAGAGCTTCAAAGGGGAGTTAATTTGTTCATTCTATTAGTCCTGATTTATATATTTAGGTTGCCTAATTTTAGGAGTTATTGTGTATAAATTCTGGAACTGAGATTAATGTTTATTGTCTCTGTTGGTTTGATATTTGTGATTCAGATTGGATTTTGTAGTGTGAAGATTATATTTGTTTTAATTTCTTTGTGGTTGCAATGAAGCTATGTTGATTAGCGTGGTATTGTCTAGTTAATGTTGTTGAATTGTACCCTTGAGGGGCTAGTTAGCACTCAAATTAAGAAGACTCAAATTGCATTATTCCAATTTCAATTGCACATTAAGTGGTTTCTAATAATATCTCAAGAGGTGGTAGTTAGCTACGGTAGTAGGAGCTACTATTAATTGGGAATATTGGACTCAAGTGGTATCTTGAGGTTTTTCTTATTAAGACTTGATGAAGCTTTGACTCCCATATTTTTGAGCGATGATAGCTATTTTCTTCATTACCAAGAGCATCCATCATTAATATTTTCACTTCCATACCATTCCATTCACTTATTCACCATGTTATAAAGAAAATACCAAAAATAATGTTTTAGTATTTAATTAAATTGCATTTCTCTTTACTTTATTAATTTCAAAAGCCAAAACATATTTTCCCCTTATTTTATTGCATCTTCATGGCATTTAGATTATCTAGGATTCAATAAAAGACTCCTCGAGAAGAGAGAACGATCATCGGTTTGCTTATACGCAATCCTTGGTTTATTTTTGATTGTGGAACCCAAGGCTAAAGACAAAAAGGCCCTCATCAAATGCCCACTATTTTGCACAGAACTTCTGTCATCTTGGTCTTTTGTGTAGAAAGAATATCCGTTTATATCATAACCGCTCCATGTGATGACTTGAAAAGAAGGGTCCCAGGCTAACCACTCAATTGTATCCGGCACATCGATCTTGTGCAATACCGTCTCCTTGAACCACTTTATGAATGTCTTCTTTTGCTCATTAGTTATCTGCATGTCATTCTTCCTTGGATTCATATTCTTCAAACTCTTTCTATGTTCATCAATGTATGGTTGAACTTCTTCCATATTATTCAAGATGTACAAGTATGCTTGCAACACCTCTTCACGAGGCATATTCTTCAGTTTGATTCCTCGAGTTCCCTTGCTTATCCCCTTGTCATGCTGAGATTGTATCGTCGCCCCTGATAGATAATCTTTGCAGAATTCCATAGCCTCTTTTACTATATATCTCTCAACTATTGAGGCTTCCGGTCGATAAGGATTTTTAGAATACTCTTTTAAGATCTTCATGTATCGCTCGAAAGGGTATATCCACCTTAGGTAAACTGGACCGCAAAGCCTTACCTCCCTTACCAAGTGCACTATCAGATGCACCATTATATAAAAAAATGCAGGAGGAAAATGCATCTCTAGTTGGGACAAAATAATATAACCCTCATTTTCCAATTCATCCAACTTTTCAATGTCAATGACTTTGTTACAGATAGCATTAAAGAAAATACTCAATTTTGTTATAGTGGTTCGCACTTCATCTTTCATAATGCCTCTAATAGCTACTGGTAATAGTTGTTGCATCCACACATGATAATCATGGGACTTCATTCCCACTAACTTCAAATCGTCCATTGAAAAACACTTTGTCAAATTAGAAGAATATCCTTGTGGAACCTTAATGTCATATAGACACCTACGCAAACTTTTTTTCTCTGCTTTTGATAGTGTATGAGCTGCTGGCTCCATGTATGCCCTCTTACCATCTTCCCTTACTTGTGGATGTAACCGTTCTCTTATTCCCGTATCAACCAGGTCTTGTCTCGCATTAATTCCATCCTTTGTGTTCCCTGGTATGTGCAAAAGAGTACTGACAAGGCTATCGAAAACATTTTTCTCCACATGCATCACATCGAGACTGTGTCTCACATCAAGACTATGCCAATATGGAAGATCAAAGAAAATTGATCTCTTCTTCCATATATTCTTCTCAAACACAATCCTTTGTTGCTTACCTAATATGACATTGATATGTTTCACCCGACTATAAACTTCCTCTCCGGTCAATGCCTTTGGAGCCGTTCTATGCTCCGGTAAGCCGTTAAAACGCTTTCTTAACTTACGATATGGGTGGAACTGAGGAAGAAACCTCTTGCGGCTGAGGTAGACCATTTTTTCCCCGTGCTATGGTTGGTGGAAGTTTGTGTTTGCTTCACATATTGGACATGCTTTATGCCCCTTCACACTGTACCCTGACAAATTTCCGTATGCAGGAAAGTCATTTATCGTTACACGCAACTTGAAGGACTCCTTCTTATATGCATCAAACACATCTACGCCTTCCTCCCACAACTTCTTCAAATCCTCAACCAAAGGCGCCAAGTACACATCGATATTGTTCTTGGGCTGTTTTGGTCCAGAAATCATCATAGAAAGCATCACGTACTTGCGTTTCATACATAGCCAGGGAGGTAAGTTGTATATTACAAGGAGAACCAGCCATGCACTGTGGGTGCTACTAAGAGTTCGATACAAATTGAAGCCATCTATACAAAGCCCCAGCCGAAGATTTCTTGGCTCACTGCCAAATTGAGGGAACATTTCGTCTATTTTCTTCCATTGCAGAAAGTCAGCCGGGTGCCGAAGATATTTTCTATCAGATATTCTCTCATCAGAATGCCATCTCAACTTCTTCGTCATTGCTTCACTAGTAAACAGACGCTTAAACCGCGGTATTATTGAAAGATACCACAATGCCTTCAAAGGTTGCCTTTTTGTTGTCTTATCTCCAGAACCACCACCTTTCTTCATTTTGTATCGTGAAGTTTTACACTTCGGACAATTACTAAGGCTTTCATACTCATTCCTGTACAATATGCAGTCATTAGGGCAGCTGTGTATTTTTTTATACTCCATACCCATTGTAGACAAGATGTTTTTGGCCTCATACATATGATTTTGAAGTACATTATCATCTGGTAACATATCACACAACAATTCAAACAGCAACGTGAAACTGCTATCGGTCTACCCACAAGTTGCCTTTAAGTTGACCAAATGTAAGGTTCCAGTCAATCGTGTATACTTAGTACACCCAGGGAACAAAGGTGTCTTTGAATCACTCCAGACGCTATCATATTCACACGATTGTGCAAAAGATTCTACCTCAACTTCATTTTCGTGGGACACACTGGTACTTACTTCTTCACCATGCCATATCCACGTTCTGTACCGAAGGTTTATTCCATCACAAAGTAGGTGATCCCTTATATCAGCAATATCCCTTCAACTCCCATTTAAACAATTAACACATAGACAATAATACATCCCATTTTGTGTAGCCACATTCCTTCTAGCAAATTCAATGAACTCTTCCACCCCATTCTCATATTCTTCACTAGTTCTCAACGCATTCATCCAACTATGACCCATTTTATTACCACCTAAGACATTTCCAACAACAATCAAGTTCATAACAATTTCAAGAACGACATGCTTGTTTAATTTCTCAATCTTGTAAAAAAAATTTGGCAGCATTTCCCCTCAAAAGTAAGACACCCCAAAATTTCAACAACAAACAATTTCAACTTAATTGAACAAAACTTACTAACTAAGGCAATTTAGAAAACATCAGCTATTAAATCCAATAATTTCATCAATACAAAATATGAAAATATATCTAAGTTGTCTAAGTCATAAACTATAAACAATGGACTTCTAAGCATCATGATTCATACTACAAAGTTTACCTAGTTCAATGCACATCAACAAAAAACAACAATATTTAACTATAATTACTTCAACTTTAAATTCCGATGCTTGAAATTTATTTGCTCAATTCAACCTAAAGACAACAACAATAAAGACAACCTTAGCATTATTTAAACTAACATATGGGAGAGGGAATAATTGTATGACAAAAGGAACATGATTACAAATACCTACCCTAGGACCAACAACATGTTTGGATTGATAAAATAAGAAGAAGAAGAAGAAATCAATTGTAGGGAATAATTGTATGACAAAAGGAACATGATTACAAAGAGTATTTCCCAAAGAAAATACAATTTCACTATATCAAATGCATTAATGTGAACCTATGCAAAAAAACCAATTCTAGGCTTGTAAAAGTTCAACAATGATTTCTCATATACCCTTGTTTTAATTGAACAAGTCAACTTGGAATCTTTTATAAACAAATCAACAAGATGAATGTATGTACTATTACCCAATTTATGCTTTTTCAACCTCTAGTCATCACCTTAAAATACAAATTTTGAATAAAGTTTCTAATTTTCAATAAACATGTCAATATAATAAATCAAAATTAATCAACAAGTTCATTACATATTTTTTGCTTTTTTAGTGGCCTCTGTTTCTGACTTCTCACAGTTTGACGATCCCCATCCATGAACAAACATTCAACTTCTTCATTTACACATTTATTTATCCATTTCAAGCTTTCTCATTCAACCTACCCACAATCCTAAGTTGCAGTTTCTTGATTTGAAAATCACAAATAGTAAGCTCTAATAATATCTACCAACTAGAAATTTTCAAAACAACATAAAATCCCCAATGTCATATCAACATATTATTTGGATACTGATAAATAATCATCAATTATAGGTCTTTAACATTTATCTTCTCACCGACATATAGCAACATTTCCCCAAAAGTTACAAGTCGGCCAAACTCATCTACACTCTATGCATTACGTGAAACATGTTATTTTAGTCACATTCAATTTATAATAGTATACAAAATTTAAAGCCTCACTATCCATGAACATCCGTAGAGAATAGAAAGCCCATATGCGAAGTGGAAAAAGCATGAAAGGTTGTAGCCAGGGATCGTCAACAAACCTTAGCTATTCGTTGGATCCTTGAAGCAGCTTTCAAACGACGTATAAGCTACAGGATAAGCTTAGAGAAATGTTCATTTGCTAACAATCAATACCTTCAAGACAAGCATTCTCAGGCCTCCAATGCTATATGCATAAAATAAGCTTTAATTATGAAAAACTAAAGAGAATAACAACAACAGGACTTGAATGATTATAAAATTACCACCAGCTATATATATCATTATGTACATATTATCTATATATCATCCAATGTCTTGTAAACCTTTCAACTAGATAGACCCTGTGCCTACTCTTCAAATTTAAAAAATGAAACTTCCCTTCTTCCAAGAGCTAAATCGATGGCACTAGGGATCTATCCTAAAGAAAGAATTGACTGACCTTGCGCCGGTATCATTTAGCGGAACTCCTGTTTACCCTGCAGGTCTGTAACTCCCCATATGAGATTTGAACCTCATTCCTTCACCTGTGCTTGGTAGGCACTGTTTGTGGAGCCCTTTGGTAATACCAGAGGTGAGATGCCTTCCTACGGCTCACCATTCAATGGGCCATGTGGGCGAGTCAGGTGGGTTCTCACCGTAATATCAACAAAAACTTTGAGGGGTGTGAAAGAGGAGAATTGCGTACTGTTAGAGATCGTCGGAGAAGGTGGGGGAAGCGGTGGAAACAGACAACGAGAGTTGACGGACACCGCCGTGAAGAGGGAAGACGGAGAGGAGACGGACTATCGCGCAAGGGAGGGACGGCGTGAATCGCGATTAGGGGAGAGTGACTGATCGCGATTAGGGGAGAGTGACTGATCGCGATTAGGGCTTACGGCGTGAATCGAGTTCGACTAAGGAGACTAAAGTAGGCAGAGGGAATAATAGCTGAGATAAATTAAGAGTGTGGCCGGGTAAGCAAAAAGACGCGGCTCATAGGCTTATTTTGCAATTTTGGCGTCGTGAAATAATATTCAGGACGCCAAAAAACTAATTAAGGCGTCGTGAAATTATATCAGGATGCCTTAAAATTAATTAAGGCGTCCTGAAATTATATCAAGACGCCTAAAAATTAATTAAGGCGTCCTAAAATTATATCAGGATGCCAATAAATGAGATATAGGCGTCCTGATCATAATTCAGGACGCCAATAAATATAATAAAGGCATCCCGATATTAATTTAGGACGCAAAAAAAAATCCTAAAACATTAGCTGGCGCCAAAAAAGTTCACAAAATAGCGTCATGGCGCTAAACAATTAATTTTTGGCGCTAAAAATTTAATTTTAGGCGTCCTGAAATGTTTTTAGGATGCCTTAATTTATTCTTGGCATCCTGAAAATTATTTTAGGACGCCACATTCTTAGAATTCAACTATATAATTACAAGAATGCCACTACATTTACTTTTAATTTCCTTTTAAAAAATAAGGACGTCTTTTAGGGAAGTAGTAACCCTTTTTTTGTAATAGTGTTGAGGTAAGTAATGTCAAAGGATCAAAAAATATATTTTTCCTCATTATTTCTTTAATTTCCGTCCAATAAAAGGAGAGGGAATTCTGATGAAAGCATAGTGGAGTTTTAGTATAAATCTAATTTGCCTTAGAAAAGTGGACATTGGATGAGACTTATATGACACAAAATCACCCCAAAATCTTTCTTTTCTCTCCCATTCACGTTTTCAAAGGAGAAGGGAATAGTTGATGTGCCTTCATGTCATATATATGTCATGTTAAAATAAATATTGAAGGGAGTAGGTAAGGGATTTGGGGAAACACAATTTTCTTCCCAAAATACCCTTAAATTTTCGAAATTCAGGAGAGAGAGAGAGGAAATATAACACATGTTATAGTACAATATAAGGACTTGAGAAGAGATGAAAGTGTACTAAAAGGCTTTTTTTTTTTCTAGAAGGGCCTTCAGATTTTGAAATACTTACAGGAAAGAAAGAGAAAATTTAATCTGAAGTAAATGGGCAAGGCTTTAACCAATGGACAAAGGGGAGATTGTACTTGTGATGGGATAAATCAAATAAATTATAATCTCTCCCCATCAGCTACCATCTTGTCGCTTGGAAGAAGGGAAAAGTAGGAAATAATTAATGAGGAGAGAAGGAGTGAGCATGTGAAGCAAGGCAAGATTAGACACAAAATATTTCTCCCATATTTCCCCAACTGCTGGACGTGTGAGGGAGAGAAGCTAAATGAAATAATAATAATGACAAGCAACAACAACAACCATTAAACAACAGAGAGGTTGAGACTCCTCAATACTGGGTTAAACGGTTCTGTAAACATCAACTTTCGGTAGTTAAAGGAAGATTTGATAGTGTAGAGGATTGGCTACTGTGTCATGAGAAAATTTTCAGGTACTAGAATGCCCTGAAGACAAGAGGCCTTTGTTGGCTATTTATAAATTAGTGGGTGATACAGACAGATGGTGGAGGAACACTGAAACAACTCTTCGTGCTGATAATGTCCCTATCACTTTGGAGGTCTTGCGAGAGAAAAAAATTCAATGAACAATACTTCCCTTGCTTGAATCAAGTTGCAAAAGAATCTGAATTCTTAAATATTCAGCAGGGAACTAATGAATCGTTTGAGGATTTCTATGTTTGATTCACTTATCATTTTGCTTATCATAGAAATCCAGATGCTATGAGGATGTTAGATTGAATAAGGAAATGATTGAGACTAGGCTTGAATTTGATCTAAGTTGAAATAGTGCCTAGATCAAAATGTGAATGAGGTTGCACTAAGGTTCCAATACATGAGAATAGAGATCCTGTGAATATTGATTGATGATGAATTGTCAACATGTTTGAGGTATGATTGTGGATTGTGTTGGGATCCGTACACGCAGCGGAGTAAAAATTTTACGAATGCCATCCAAGGATCGCTCAACGGCGTTTAAATCAAGGTTTAGGGTTTCTGAATCATACCTATGCAGAACAATTGGACTGAGTCGACTCTTTGAATCGCCTTCCTCTACCGGTATCCACACGAACAGCCTTCAGAAACACGAACGGAAGCGTGCTAGCGCCTCTGAACTGTGCATCTCTCTATTTTCCCTCTAGGGTTTCTCGCGGCTTTCTAATACGCTCGACAAAGTTCTGTAGGTTTTTCTAAACCTAGCAGGCATATTATATTCAAAATTTTGAATTTGGATTAAAAAAACATATTAATTAAATCTATCTGATAGATCTAATCTAATCTATTTATTTAATCCAAATTAAAAGCCTTCTGATTTAATTTATCTCTATAAATTAAATCCGAGAAATGATATCTTTATTCGAAAATTAAATCTGAGATACAATATCTCTATTTGTTTTAGATATTTAATTTATCAAATAAATTAAATACAAACAAATATTATATAATAATATTATAATCATTATTAATTAAGATTATTATATTAATTTCAAATTTAATATATATATATATATATATATATATATATATATATATATATATATATATATATATATATATAGGTCGGGAGGGCCCGAAGGAGCTGAAGGGGACGGAGGGGAGATGGGAGTAAGAGAGAAGTAGAGAAGGGAAGAACACTTAAAACATAAGCATAAACTTAAAATATGCAGAAGAAGTAAAGAAAGGAAGAGATAAAACTGAAATCACACGTTTATGCTCTTTTGAATTTTCTGTTTTAAAGTTTTTATTTTCCTGCATTATTTTCTGCATTTTTCATCATGTCTTCCATCTTCCGTTCTTTCTCTCGCCGTTCCTCATTCTCTTCCACCTCTTCCAACCCACCTTCTTCCTTAAACGATGAGGGAGTTCATTCCTCAACAAACAACATTTTTGATGAAGAAATTCATTTCAAAGATTTAAATCAACAAGTTGACGATTGGACTCTTCCTCCAGTCGACAACAAAGATGTGTTCCACACATCAAAGAAATGGTTCTCAAAGTCTGATTATATAATCAAGACTGTTGAAGAATCTATTTCTGTCCAACCGGAGAAAGAGGAATTCTTTCTTCTCTCTCCAAATTCCATTCTTAAACACAAAGAGGATTACAACTACCTACACATCGGTTGTGTACAAGTTGCTCTTAAACCTCTTGTCCGCCTTGGCTTAAATGTTTCTTGCCTTGTCTGCCTTAGAGATTCGAGACATTACGATTTCTCTGATTCTCTATTTGCAGCGGCTGAGTTTGGACTACATAATGGTCCTGTCTATTTCAACTGTTACCCAAATCAAACGGTTGCTTTAGATGACAAACGTATATGGAAGTCCTTAAACTCAATGTTAAACTACATGGTTTCAACATGAAATCAGGATCTATACATGTTGCTCTAATATATAGGGTACAGTATAAGGTCTCAAAATCTTCTGCTTCGAGTGCTCGTTACCTCCCAAGCAATAGACAAACTGTTGTTTTTGTAACTGACCACTTGAACACAAACGTCACCATTCCACAAACCATTGAAGAAGTTCTACTTCTTCCATACCCAGATCTATCTCTTCAAGATATGGAGATTTTAGATCTACTTTAAACTCTGAATTACCGAGGCATTCTTGTTCCTCTAAACGGTCCCTTACACAATCAGAAAGGACTATTCCTCCGGTGATTCACTTACCACCTCCACCTCCAGTAACAACAAAGAACCCTTTACCCGGGAATGTTCAGATGCAAGGCGTCACAGACGAGGGTAATATTTCTCATGCAAACTATCAAACCGAGGATGACACCAGGACTATAGTACCACCGGCTGACTATAATGACTTGTGTGAGCCTCAAGATACAGACTCAGGGGAAACTCCAAATCCTCTAATTCTGTATGTTTTACAAAAGGAATTTTCGATTGACAAACAAAGTTTGCAAAAGGAATTTTATTCCGAAGAAAATACTTTGCAAAGAAACTGGTTCTTAGAAAAATTCAAAGGATCATTGCGAAAGCATATCCAAGAAAGATTCTACGCTTCCTTGAAAAGTATGAAGTGAATATTCCATTTTTTGACTGGTTTGAAGCTTTTGCCAGAAGTCAGAAACTGGATTATCCATTTCCCCAATCAAACGTGACAAAGAAGGAGTGGAAAACCTCTGATGGACAAACAGTCTCTTCAAAAGTCCCTCCACCTGTATCTTTTCACATACCCCGGATTCAAGATCTCAAAAAACAACCTGTAGTTGCAACTCCTTTCAAAACCAAGCAACTTGATGAGGAGATAAGTCCAAGAGATATCAAAAATCTCATGGAACAAAACAACTACACCAATCAGTATCTCCAAATCATTGGAGATCATGTTACCCAAAGTTCGGTAGCTTCAACCTCCTCCTCAAAAGAACCTGTCCAAACACAGATAGGATCTTCTAGAGAGAAACCTTTGTTTGAACCTTTCCAACTTGACCCCAGAATCAAATTGGAACTCTTCAACAAATCCAAAGCTGCCTTAATCAAGAAAATTGAGAAAAGGCAACAGCAACAACTTCCTAACTCCTCCGAAACAATACAGCTCCAGCAGTCAATTGTTCCGGATACCCCTCAAGCTTCAGCATCCTCTACAAAGAAGGTGATGAATCTTGAAATTAGACCCCAAACCACTGAAACTGAGTCCCCAAACTCGTTTCAGATCAATCAACAAGACTGGCGAAAACCAACGAAACTATATTATCCAAGGGCCAGCCCTCCGGATATCCTAGTTGAGGAACGCCAAACATATAAATCTTTCAATGCTGATCGTGTCTATGAATGGAACATAGATGGTCAGAACGAAACTACCATTCTTCAGACACTCCAACACATGACCATGGCAAGCACAGCTTACCAAACTGGCATGGATTATTCTGATGAAAGTATCACCAATCTCCTTGTTTCTGGTTTCACCGGACAACTTAAGAATTGGTGGGATCATTATCTTTCACAGGATGACAAACAGAAAATCTACACTTCTGTTAAGATCCAAACAGATGGAACACCAATCCTTTACAATGGTGAACCAATCCCAGATTCTGTAAACACTCTCATCCTTACCATTATTAAACATTTTGTTGGAGATCCTTCCTTATGGAAAGATCGCTCAGCAGAACTTCTTTCAAATTTAAAATGCAGAACACTATCTGATTTCAGATGGTACAGAGATACATTCTTGGCTCGGGTGTACACAAGAGATGATGCCCAACAACCATTTTGGAAAGAAAAATTCTTAGCCGGATTACCAAAATCTTTTGGTGATAAGGTTAGAGAAAAACTTCAAAATCAAAATGATGGGTACATCCCTTATGAACATCTGACATATGGAGAATTAATCTCACATGTTCAGAAAACTGCTCTTAAAATTTGTCAGGATGACAAAATCCAGCATCAACTCTCGAAAGAGAGATCCATTAACAAAAAAGAACTTGGTTCTTTTTGTGAACAATTTGGTTTTCCTGCTTGCAAACAATACAAGCCCAAAGCCAACAAACATCAGAAGCCATATCGGAAGTCTTCTTACTTCAAAGAGAGACAAACCCGGTATGAAAACCATAAACGCCCGTACCAAAGGTACAAACCCAGAACTCCTCCAAGACGACTCAAAGATGAGTTCAAATCCAAACCAAGAATTGATTTTCCTAAGAGTGACAAACCAGTTTGCTACAATTGTGGTAAACCAGGGCATTATGCAAGAGATTGCAAACTTGCAGGAAAAATCAGACAGCTTCAACTAGAAGAATCTGTTCAAGAACAGATTAACAAACTTCTTCTTGAACAATCCTCAGAATCCTCAGAATCTGACGAAGCACTTTCTTCTGAAGATTTAAACCAACTTCAGGATGATGAACTCAATTCGTCTTCTGACAATTCTTCCTTCATAAACGTCATCACTAAAGAGCAAGACTTGCTCTTTGATGTCATCCATAAACTACCTGATTGTGATAAAGGTGAATATCTGTCCAAATTCAAAGATATTCTCAATCAACCTTCATCATCATCTTCCATACATTCCAAACCATCGATTATGCATAACAGGTATGATCTGACTAGTACTCTAGAAAGATTCAAACCCTCTGTTAAGCCTACATCGATTCAAGATCTTCAGAACGAGATTAACAATCTCAAAACTGAAGTTCGATCTCTTAAACTTAGCCGAGATTCACATGAGTCTGCTTTAAACCAGATTCAAGACTTCCTAATCTCGCTTCAGACTTCCTCAATTGAAGAAGATGATCTGATTTTAAAAGATGACTGTGAAAATCTGGTTCTGGAAAATGATCACAATTTTCAATCTATTCTAGATCCAGAAAAACAGGCTTTATTAAACCAGGAAGATTGTCCTGAACCCTTTTTAAATATGTTTTCTAAAACTTTTTTACAGAAGTTCTATATACAAGCAAGAATCATTATTAATGATGAATTTGTTATAGAACAATCTGTTTTGTTTGATACAGGGGCTCAAGCTAACTGCATTGAGGAAAGCTTAGTTCCTACAAAATATTTTGAAAAAACGACTGAACGATATAGTGGTATTAATAAATCCAATATATCACCAAAGACAACTGTCAAATGTCATTATAGAAAATGAAAGCTTGCGAATTAAGACCCCATTTATTCTCATGAAGGTAATGGGAACTCCAATTGTACTTGGAGCACCATTCGCACAGATTTTATTTCCCTATTTAACTGACCATGACGGTATTTCAAAATCATACTTGGGAAAGATGGTCACATTTTCTTTTACTCACAAACCAAAATTTGCTGAGTTGAATCCTCATCTTTTTCCTGAGAAAAAACAGATCAACTTGCTCAATGAAGAAGTTTCTTCTAAGGCTAGTTACTCAAGTAAACATCTGATTAAGGATATTCTTTGCCTTAGTCTTCCACTCCCCTCTTTCTTTCATGATCATTAATATTTGCATTTTGGAAGGGTAGGTAGAATATTGAGAGAACCTCCACCAGATATGCCCAGAAAAAAGAAACTTGGTGAAAACCAGAAAGACAAAGGTAAACAGGCTGACCAATCTGATGAAAGCCAGAGCTTTTCCGAAGAAGCACAAAGGCCAATTTCAGAGGAAGAAGCCTTCCAAGAAATAGTTAAACAGTTGTGGCAAGTCACAACATTACCAAGGCTCAACGAGCTACCAAAGTCCCAAACACAGGACTTAAAGACAAATCAAACAAATTCCTCTTCCAAGGAGTATACTGGGTCATCCACCCAGAAACCCAAAAAAGAGTCTTCGACCCAAAGGCTCACTTCCATCAAACTTGGACAAATGACTGTTGAATCCTATGCTAAGAAACTTCCTACAAACACATGGGGAGAATTATTAGCCCAAAAGGATAAACAGCCACTGGCCTTAACAACAGTTGCCTCTTCTTCACAGGCAATAATTAAACAGCCAACTCAGGCATCCAAATCATTAGTAACTATTCCAGTTGCTAACCCGAATGATACCCCTTATATTCCTAAACACAATAAGGAACAAAATATCATTCAGATTGAACCTGAGTTTTTCCTTCAAACCCCAAACCAAGTGGCCTTAAAGATTTTCCCTCCTGGATTTCATTATACGCCTACTGATTTAAGAAAAACAAGAGAGTATTATGAGTTAATACTGGTTCATTCTAAGTCTGTTTGTTTGGAAAAACATATGGACCAAAAGGATGAAACTTTAAAAACTCATTCTACTTTTCAAATTTTAAATGTTCTTACTCCTTCAGAGTGGGGACCAAATTTAAACAAACCTCGCATGTTTCCATGCAAGGTTTTGGATTTTGATCCTAAAGGATATAATTACTGGGATTATTGTGATGCCTGGTATAATGTCTTTTGGGAACAAAATAGAATTTTTAAACATACTTGGTTTATTTATTGGAAAAATAAAACCAAGTACACTTTCCTCAGTGGTTTCGACGATGGTGGGATTTTTTCGGACCTATTCCAGAAATTCTCCCTCCAACGGTTCAGAAAGCATTGAATCTTTTTCAAAGAAAATTTAAACTTGATGAAGATCCTTTTCCCATTGATCTTCATTACTTTTCAAAAATGTCTGTCTCCTGGATATTTTCTTGGCAGTACAGGTTTTCTCACAGTAACAGAAATTCTCAAACACTGCCCATTCTCCAGAGGATTCCCTATGTTCGATGGTGGGCTAAGTTTGATCAAACTCGGATAGATTCCAAAGCAGTGGAGTTATGGTTTAAACAGAACCCTAAATTCCTCTGTGCTATCAAGAAAGCAGATTTTTGAACCGAAGGCTCAGGCCCAATGTAAACTTGCTGCTGTCTCCAAGAAACAAGAATATATCCAATGCCTTCGCTTCATGCTTAAACAGCTCCAACAAGCCTCTTCTTCCACAACCTTAGAAGAAGAAGTTCAGACTGATGATGAAGACTTTATCATTGATCTGAATGAAGATTAAAATTCACAGTTTTTGACGAAAGCACGGTTGTATGCACAGACACTGTAGCTTTCATGTATAGAACTGTTTAAGTTGTAATTTGCACTGTAGCAAAATTCACTGTAGTGCACTGTAGCAAAATGCTGAGGTGTCAGTTCACTGTAGCACTGTACACTGTAGCACACTGTAGCAGGTTACTGTAGCGTCGGCAGATCACTGTAGCGTCGGCAGACTACTGTAGCAGGTTACTGTTTAAATAGTGCCAAATAGTGCCGGTCACCAACCGGTTACTATTCAAACAGTGACTTCGAAAATGCCTATTTAAGGAGCTCCTCCCCTTTGGTTGAGGACAAGCCTTGGATAGCCATCTTCCAAGCCACACCCTTCTCTCCTCCCTCTCTGTTTCCTTTGTAAGTTTAAGCTTTCTGTTTCTGTAAGCTTTATGTTTTAAATAAACGTGTGATTTCAGTTTTATCTCTTCCTTTCTTTACTTCTTCTGCATATTTTAAGTTTATGCTTATGTTTTAAGTGTTCTTCGTTCTCTACTTCTCTCTCACTCCCATCTCCCCTCCGTCCCCTTCAGCTCCTTCGGGCCCTCCCGACATATATATATATATATATATATATATATATATATATATATATATATATATATATATATATATATATATATATATATATATATATATATATATATATCCATCCTAGATTAAATACAATATTCATTAAATCTTAGACGTATCTAAGATTCAATGAATCTGGACACTTTTGCTCGTGTTGGGCTATTCTTGTGTGTGACCCTGCAGACCCACATGAGATTGGCAGTGGGCCAATACTGTACCATCCCACAAGTCACAAGCGGCCTCTAGCAAGACATTGCGACTACCCAATTCATATGGGGATCGATGATACGATACAATCTATCGTACAACCATGTCACGTCCCTTTTGTCACGCGATAATTTGGTCAATGATGAGGCATGGAGAAAGTCAACTTCCTGTTCTTGACCATTACTTTCTCGATTCTTGAGTAGTCTAACAAATTGAAATGGAAACTCCTTTCCACCGTAGTATGGCCATACATTTCTTAGACTCACTCATCGAGGGGCCTAGTATTATCTCTCTACAAATGTGAGGGACAAGTTCCATCTTGACCATTCACATTCCTCTGGATGAAAACCACTGATCCCGATCCTAGCCTTTATCATCATCCGGTCAAATGTGACTTTTGACTAGGTCAAAGACCAGTGACTCATGATGTAGGAATCCATGATGATCTCAGGTCAAAGGGCGTTGTGACGCGGTTATACATGAGAAAACCTTATGACTTATTCCATGCAGCTTTCTCATAGTGGGTTGGTCCAGCACCTTGTACTCTTACAAGTTCCTATGACTTTGACTTGCATCTCCATACTCATCAAAGTCATGCTGGTCTTATTTCATCTTCGCTCCCACGGAGATGACCGACCAGGGACATTTAGGGTAATCTATAAGATATATCCAAGGATCAGTTATCGTTATAAACATGCAAATATAATGATAACTAAAGGAGAATACTTTAAATAACATTAACGTTTAAAGTACAATGACTTGCCCTTAGGGCATACTTTCCAACAGATTGATGATTGACCTTTAGGTGAAATAATAATGTTAGAATATGCCCTTGTGATATTGAGGTCTAAGAGGGAATTCGAATCTCGTAATTAGTGTTGATGTTACTTGAATGTTTTGAGGTTTAGACTAGGAATGTGAATTATGATCCTAGTTTGTATATTGGGTATTGATGAGGCAATGTGATTTCTAAACCCAACTAATGTTTGAGGTTCTAGGAGTTGGATTATGAATCTAACAATTATTATTGTTTGGGGTTATTTGAGGATAGTGCCTGAATGCAGTAGGCTATGAATCCTGATGATCGTAGTATGTTTATTGGGTATGGTCGAGGTTTCAGTATTAGGTTAATGAACCTAAGAATCTGATTTGATAACAAGAGATTGTTTAGGCATTTGATTGATCTGAATGCATTGAGGCATTAGAGTATAGTACCCGTGTGTATAAGGTATTTGGAAGTCACTAGCTAATAGGGAATGATTTTAGTCTCATGATATTCCCTTAGAAAGAATGATTGAAAGTAGAAACCTTGATAATATGGATTGATGCTGTGTCATCAGCATGTTATTTGAGGTATGTTTGAGGACAATACCTATATGATATGGGGTATTTTGAGGTTGTTAGTTGTTGTATCAGCATAGGGAAAGATCTTGAATATAGAATATTCCCTGAGAGTATATGATTGAGAATTAGTTTCTCGATTAAACCGAACGATAGCTAGAACCCCGGTAGCAATAGGTTACGATCTCATGAATGGGACCGATAGCTGTAGATATGAATATGGCTAGTGGTTTCCCTGGAAAAAATGGGTTGAATACCCGATAGGGAAAGTTGGATCTGTGGCTATGCCTAGAGCTAGACCATTATTAAAAGTCCATATACAAAATGACCCCATATGATGTTTATATGATGCAATGTATTACTATGGGGTATGCCAGTGCTATGTGTATTATTATCGGAGTGAAAATTGTGGTATGAATATACAATGGGTAAGGAGACCGACTAGAGTGATATGATTTTGGTTGTTAAATTTGATGTGTTCAATGAGAGGCCTAAGTCCTGTGTGATTAATATGTTCATAGATTGGCAGAAGTCTACAACTATTAGACCATGAGTACCGGGCAAAGTACCAAAGAGGTTGTAATCCTCAGAATTACAGGCATTATATCTGGAGTGACCGGACAAATGAAATGGAATGGACTGAGTGTCCTATGGAAGATTCGAGTAGCCAAGGATAGAGCCTGAGATGTAATTGGAGTTGATGACCTTCTATGTCAGTTGTCTAGTTCCTATTATATTTAAAAATTGAATTTTGAATTTGCCAATACATCTGCTATATTGTGAATTTTTGAAATCGAATTTTTCTGAACTGAAGTTTAAATGAAATGTTCTCTATGAATTTGAAACCAATTTGAAGTGGTTGTTCTTGAGCTATGTTGTCTCATAAATAGGGTCCTAATAGAACCCAATTTTGAAAAATTGAGCTGGCAACGATTAAATTTGAAAATGTGATAGCATTATTATTGTTTGTATAGTATGAATTGTGAAATGTACTGCGAACATAGAGATTTTCAAACATGTGAAATTTGAAATGTATGAGACAACATAGTAAGTAGTGACATGACTGTTGTCGTTGTTGTATTAAAATAAAAGCGGTGTAGTTGATTATTAGTTGATATAGGAACAGAAACTGATAGAATGATCTACAAATTTGAACTGGTTAAATCAGATAGTATTTTCCAGTTACTGTACTAAGCAAGAGGAAAATGTTTTAAGAGCCTAAAATTGAGAAAGCTTTAAAAAAATTGATGAGCAAAGGCTCGAGGTGGTAAGACCCGGTGTACAAGTTTACATGGGGTGGAGTCCCTAGGCTGTAAGACCTATGATGCTTAGCACTGTATGGAATATTGATTTGCATGATAATTTTGGACTAGCACGTCCAAAGAATGTTGTGAGACTTGCAGAATATTCAATCCATACCAGTGATAGTTGAGATGCCTATATATTGGCGATAAATCCTTAAGTAGTAAGGCTTTAATATTCAGCGTGGTGGTAATAGAATGAGCCAGAGGGCTAGTATATGATAAGCTAAGTGGCAAAACGAATTAGGCAATGGGATTTGCGTAACCAAGCACTATGCAAATGGACAGTTGGTCCTGTGAAATTAAGCACTACGCCTGGGTACAAGATAATAGAGTGGAGTGTATAATTATGTTGTGAGCTTGTGTCTTGGATTTTAAAGGAAATTGGGATCGATATTTACCTCCGCCAGATTTTTGTATAATAATAGTTATCATGCTAGTATACAGATGGCTCCTTATGAAGCATTGTATGGAAGAAAATGCTGAGCACCTCTCTGTTGGACTGAGTTATCTGAACGAAAGCTGTTTGGACTAGAAATGGTAGATGGAACTTCTGAACAGATCAACTTAATAAAAAAGAGGCTCCTAGCGGCTTAAAGTCGACAAAAGAGTTATGCAGATAAGAGAAGGAGACCTCTAGAATTTAATGTGGGTGATCATGTATTTTTAAGATATCTCTGGTTACTTATATGTACGCAGCCTTACCCACAAATGGAGAGAATATTTTCAAGACTTAAACCTGTGACCTTTTAAAGTGGAGAGAATATTCAAAAGAATTTTACAAATTTAATGGGGGTTAATTAATCAAGATTTTTGGCTTCCCTCCAAAACCCCCCAATTTATTCCTAATTTGAAGGGAACAAAAATAAAGGGACGAAAGGGGAGGGAGAAGCAATTTTTTTGCTCACCTCCCCTCCAACATTTCAAACCAAATGAGGGGAGAGGCTTATTTTTCTCCCCTCCCCTCCCATCCCATCCCTTCCCTTCAAATCAAACACACCCTTAGAGTTTGTTTGGCAGGAGGGGAAGGGAAGGGATACAAAATTTTTATGAGTGGAATTTTAAAAATAGGAGAAGTGATGTTATAAAATCTTAATAAAAATAAGATTCAAAATAAAAGAGTAAGCAAATTTAATTAAAAAAACTTTCAACTCCACTTCTATAATCCCCTCCCATTCCCTCCAAATCCTTCAAACCAAACAACCTCTTAGTCACATGACAATAACATTTACCATTGTTCCTAGACTTGTTCTCTTATTAAAGAACAAAGGCTAAAGTATATATTTGTCCTATTATGCTTGCGTCATGTATCTCTTTAAGTTTATAAAGTGTCTTTTTAGTCCAAGAATATTAACAACAAGAGTAAATACCCTTTCTGGTCCCTGACAAAAAGCACGGACCCCATTTTGGTCTCTGACAAAAAAAACGACCCTTATTCGTCCTTTTTATGGGACTAAAAGGGACCTTTTGGAAATTTGTGAGGGATCAAAATGTCCACCAATCGACCATTATTCGTCCTTTTTATAGACTAAAAAGGACATTTTTTTTGTCAGGAACCAAAATGGGGTCCGTGTTTTTGTCAAAGACCAAAAAGGGTATTTACTCTAACAACAATATTAGTCTTATTTCACTAAAAAATATGACTCATCAAATTTAAGTGATGATTGTGTAATTAAACGCTAACAAAATATATTTACAATTTTTAACATATATTTTTATATTTTTAATGGTGAAAATTAAAAATGATTTAAAATGAAAACAACCCTTAATTTCTGGACTTCATCCTTGCTACCAACATCTCATCCTAGCAATTTAAAATTCTATTACAGTTTTACAGAGCTTCAAAGTTGTTGGTTTTTTTCTGTCAACAAATGTAAGGTTCTATCCACTTCCGTAGCTCAAGTGCTCCGGAATTTGTACACAGATTAAATTGAAACCATTATGATTTCATTTATAAACAAACTCCCATAACCTTACATTTCCCTAAACATTGAAATGCAGTTTGCAGAACGGCCTAAACATGTAGTAGCTATCAACATTGCACTCCATATCGCTAAATCTAATTTCAGAGTTTTGTCAGATACATTTCGTGCAGACTTGACTCCTTCGTTACAACAATACATGTGAACATTGTATTCTGGATATGAAGATTGTCATCAAGTCCAAACGTCATAGACTGACCCTTGAACAGATTTCCCTAAATTCAATGAGTGAGGCTCACATAGGACTTGAGCATGAATGGGAAAGTGAATTATTTGGCAAAACTCCATAATTGAGCATAGTTCAGTAGAAACATATGGCCTATTTTTAGTTGCCAGTAATTTAAAATGATGTTACTTATGGGGACGAGGTGCCGTGCCAACTGACAAGGATATGAAACGTACAAATTTAGAGTTGTTTTCATTTAAAATCATTTTTAATTTTCACAATAAAAAATATTAAAATATTATGCGAAACTAATAAAAATAAAAATGCAAACATAATTTGTTAGTGTTTAATTTTATGGTCATCACTTAAACTTGATAAGTCATCATGTTTTGTTAAATAAGACTAACAATGTTAAGGTCCTAGGACTAAAAGTGCATTTTATAAAATTAAGGGACTAAAATGATATTTGAGGTAAATATAAAGGACCAAATATATACTTTAGCCTAAAAAAAAGAAACATATAAAATGTTATAGGATAAGATAATTTCTTATTTTTTGGATAAAGCAAGATTGGAAACTGAAAAGTGAAGTACATATATATTATATTTAAGTTTAAGTGAAATTAAAAATGTCATGTTTAATAGATGATATTATAATTATTTGAGAAAATAACAGAAAAATACTACTGGTACTTCAAAAACCTATTGACAACAACAATAATATGATTAACGAGAACAATCAAGAAATTTACAACCCGTTTTATTAAGAAATCATTTATTTGAGATTTTGAAATTCAAGTGGTATTCTTTTAGAATTTTCCTTAATTATTTTCTTGCCTCTAATAATATTATAATTTTTTGGCCAGAACTATAATGTTGTAATTACTCCTATATTAGTATTACAAGTAGTATAATATAATAAAGCTACCATACAACAAGCCATTAACTCTGAATTGGGATTAAAAAAAAAAAAGGAAAATGTCAGCGAGGTCCCAATGTAGATAAAAAATATAAAAAAAAGTCTCAACCCCAAATCCTCTCACTATGAATTTGTAATACCTGGATAATTATTTATCTGGAATATTATATTTTAATAAATAATACCTATTAGAAATAGGTGAATATGTGGTGTCAAATTTGTAGGGAAAAATCTCTTGAAAATTAGAGTGCCAAAATTACGAAAATGCCCTTGTGGAGCATAAAGTGACTTAAGGAAATTATGAAAAATCCTTAGAGGCAATAAAATAATTATTAAAAATTAGAGAGTATGTTGTCTCTAATTTAGACAATTTTTGGTAAATAGTGAGAGAAAAATTAAAAAGTATTCCGGGATCATTATTGACCCCGTGATTTTTAATATTTTATGTAAAGCATAAAATATCAATGTAAGTCCAATTGTTGTGAGGAAATAATTATTTATAAATAAGAAAATTATCAACAATTGGTGGGGGATTAATTAGGTAATTATTGGCTAATTATTTGGGCTTAAACAAGGGAAAATCCAGAGATAATTATGTAAAACCCTATAATTAGTGGTTTATGGCTAAAATTAGCATAAAATATATTTGCTAATTAATTGGAAAATATGAAGGAAAATTGGTGAGGTTAAGTAATTTTAAGCCTAAATCAAAGTATGGACCAATAGGAAACTTTGTGGAAAAATTATGAAAAATAATTATTAAATAATTAAAATATATATATTATTAATTAAATAATTAATTAAAAAACGGAAAAAAAAGACCAGAATTGTTGACCAAAATTTTGAGCTCAAATGGATAAGAATTAGTGAAGAATATTCTATGGAATATTCTATGGAATATGCTGTTGAAAAAGCAAATAGGATAAATGACCACCGATAGAGATTAAATCCTATTTAGAGAACCATGAATAAGGTTTCTAAGGTCAGAGTATTTTATAGACAAGTGAATTTTTATCTCGGAGTGGATTTGTCTTGAAGTCATTTCGAAACCGACGGAACAGTAAGGGAATAAGACGAAAAGGACAAAGGAGCAGTTGAGGAAATGAAAACTTATAGAAAATAAATCCTAACTCAATATCTGGGGATGAGTTGGTAATCAACTGGACGTTTTATGAATCAATGGATTTTTGTCCAAGTTTATGATTCGAAGTTATTTCCGTAACCGACGCGTTTTTCCGTAAATCTTCGGCAGGACCGGAGAAGACCTGAAAGGGATAAAAAATTTAATTAACCCAGACATTTCTAATGAGTAGGAAAAGAACATCGAAGTTGTGATTCTAGATTTTTGAGATTTTCCGAGATTACGCGATTAGGACACCGAACAGAGAACTTTATCGGCAGAAACTCATAAAACACATGGGTGACATCATGAGGATGATGTCATTTTGGAGAAAGATGATGTAAGGAGGTGGATTGTGTGGCCAAGAGAAGAGCTTCTAGAAGCTTTTGCTTTCTGTGGTCCAGAATGAATCAGGGGAAGTTGTTATACCGGTTGTGTCCCTGGGGTTTTTCCTATAAATAGGGGTCATTGCCCTTCATATTTCTTCACACCTTGAAAGCATTCTAAAGAGTAGAGAGAAGTTAGAGAGAGAAGCTCTGGAGAAGTTGTAGCGAAGTTCTTCAACGGGTAAGTTCTTCGGTTCATAGTTTTAGTTCGGTAGTTCTTGAAGTTCTAGAGTAGATGTTGTTTTGATCTTTAATCTTCCAAGTATGATTAGAAATCATGTTTAGGGGTAATTAAGGCACTAATTTCGAAAATATTGTTGGGGTTAAAGATATGTCAAAATTCTGGAAGATTAAAGTCAAAGTAACGAAGTCTTTGGCGAAATTCCGCCGATTAGAGGCATCAGGGGCAAAATGGTCATTTATGCCTAAAATGCCTGTTATGACGTCAAATGTTAATAGAATGTGATATTATCCTTATAGGATATCTGAAATCACAAATCGCTGTTGTACCGCTGTCAAACGTACCGTTTTCCGTCAGAAGTACTGATTACCGTCAACGAAGGTACGTTCGCGTACTGTAACACTAACTCTGATGTTTATTGTATACATATATGTGATGTGTATTGTATTGTATATGTGGTATGTATATATGTACGTTCGCGTACTGTAACACTAATCTGATGGATATAGTATGCGTGTATGTGATGTGTGTGTGGTATGATGTGAGTATGGTATGTGTATATGTGGTGTCTGGGAGCGATACATGTGCATTGGTTGGGTGTGATTTATATGTTGTGTTAATGTTGTTCTGTAACCCATATGTGTGTATGTACATATGAGGTTAACCGTTACCTGAGATCCGGTGCGGATCTCAGCTCTTAACATAGCATCAGGGTCGGAAGGACCGAGGACCGAGGTGAGAGGAAAGCAGCAGGTTCAAGGATCCGGCTGAAGACTTTCTGTTGTTACTCTTTACTTTTGAAAACTCTCGGTCACTGTACCGCTTTTGTAATTAGCCAGTGGGCATTTTGAATATAAATATCAGTTACACACTTGCTCTGTTTCTCTACTCTGATGAAAAAAAATTATACTGCTTCTGGAAATAAATATATTATATTTATCTAAATCTAAATAAATATAATATATATATAAAAAAAATATATATATGTTGATATCTCTATTAGATAATAGAGAGGTATGAGGCGTGCACCTAATGTGCATTCCTCTCTATCTCTCGCTCCCAGTCTCTCCCCCGTAGGTTCACATTAGGTGCTTTTCTCTTATGTGCTTCTTAAGTGCTTTTCTCTCTAATTAGAGGGATTAGACATTTTTTTTTAATTTTTTTTTAAAATTTTATATATTCTATTTGTTTAGATTAGATTATATGCTGGATCTTGAATTTTTTTTTGCACCCAATATCTCAAATTAATTAATTTCCAGTTCTGCATTCAAAAATATTTTCCTCTAACCCCAATATCCTGGAAATTAATTAATTTGAGATATTAGGTGAAAAAAAAATTCAAGATGCAACATAATAATCTAATCTAAATAAATAGAATATATAAATAAAAAAAATGTCTAATCCTCTAATTAGAGAGAAAAGCAAAATACCTAAAAAGCACATAAGAGAATAAGAGAATAGCACCTACCTAATGTGAATTCATAGTGGGCTTGCTCTATTTTTCCTTCATCACTGATCACCGCCTCTACTTCATTCCTCCACTACTCATCGTCAATTCATTGGAGCGGACAATAATGGAGAATGGCACGCCAATTTTTCCCCAAGAAATCATCACAAGTATTCTGGTACGACTTCCGGTAAAATCCCTAATCCGATTTCAGTGTGTTTGTAAATATTGGAAGAATTTGTTCATAACTCCATCCTTCACTGCCGAACACCTCCACCATTCCTCTCGGCAAAACCCTTTACTTATTGTCGATAGTAATATCTCTGAAGGTACTTTATGTGTGCTCAATTGTGAGATGCAAGTCTTTGAATTTCAGAGCACACTTATCACTGATTCCGTAATGTTGGGGCTGGTTTATTCCAGTAATGGCTTGCTCTGTGTGAAACTCGGGGGTAATTCTCAAGATTGCCTTTGGTTGTGGAATCCAGCTATTAGAGTAGTTAGACAAGTGCCAAAGTCTCCTAACAATTATGAGTTTTTTTCGGTAGGATTTGGATTCAGCCCAATCATTAATGATTATAAGATTGTGAAATTTATTATTCCTGTACATTTCGTTGTTCAAGCGGAAGTTTATTCATTTAGGACGGGATTATGGAGAAAAGTTGAAATCGGGAACTTAGAGGGTGTATATGGTCTCATTTGTGGCGCTTTCCCCCTTAATGGAGCTATCTTTTGGATTGGAGAAAAGAAATGTGTGGTGGGGCACAACAAAATTCGTTTTGATTTGATAGTTTCATTTGATATAGCAACAGAAGTATTCACATTGATACCATTTCCTACCATGGCTCCTGCCCATCGATGTTACTATACGCTTGCTAGCTTTGAGAACAAACTAGCTTTATTTTTTCCCGTTGACATTGAAAATTCTGAATCATATGTGATTGATCTGTGGGTGTTGGAGGTGTATGCAGATCCATCCAGGGAGAGATGGAGTTGGGCTAAAATATATACTAGCAGACAGTCAGCAGACCCAATCCATACTGCTATACCATTCGTCCAGAAATTATTTGGAAAAATGAAATTGTTTGCTTAGTGGAAGCATCGCCTGAATACCAAATTGAAGGTGAAGAGGAGAATTATGAAGGAAAAGTTGTGTTGTGCAATTTCATTACTGATGAATTCTTTTTTTTGCTCAAGTTTTACTGATGAATTCAACTTGTTTGATATCCCACAATGTTGCTATAGTCTTGAGATTTTGGATTATGTGGAAAGCCTGGTACTACTTGACAACATCCATATTTGAAAAAATGCTACTCCTAATTATAAAACAAAATTTATAGTGCAATTTGCATTACGAACGTTGTCCTATGAGGACTGGAGATAGTAATATTTAATACCTTATGTTTCTTGCCATGTTTGACCTTTTTGTAATTTGTGCTTGCTGAGTTTTTGTATCCTAGTTGTTAGTTTGTGGTTTTTTTGGGACTAGTTAATCTGCCACTGGTTTTATATATATTGAAGGGCGTTGATCCACTCTGACATTAAGTTAAGTAATTATTTTATTTTGGTAAATTATTTTATGGTGGAAATGAATCCACTCACATATTAGCCCATATCACTGACCTCAGGTTAATTATTGGTATATGTGTGTGTATTTTCTGTCATTCTGAGTTATCTTTGTATGAGAGACTCAATCTCCAACATTAGTAAATCAAATGGGACAATGCAAGGAAGGAAGGGTAGCAGCTGAATTCTGGGATTTTCCTGATTGCTGATTGGGGTCTTCTATGGAAAATTGTGAGGTATGTGGCTCTTCTCTCATGATGGCATAATGTTGATTCCAAATTTTGGAAGTTTTTTTTTTGAAAAAAATGAAGAGCTCAAGAGCACTGAATTATCCAGAACTAAGATCAAACAGACCCCTATGTGAATCGTCCTTTGTCTCTCAATTCTTTTTCTGCATACACACACACTCTCTCTCTCTCTAATCTCACTTACTAGGCACTAAGGCCTTGTTTGAATCGAAGAAAAGGTAGGAATGGAAATGAAAAGAATGGAATAGAACAGAAAATATTTTGCCTCGATATATTTGGTTCGCACTAGAAAAGAATGATAGGAAAATTTTTGTTTAGTTGGAGGAAAATAAGGTAAATAGAACCCCTAAAGATAAAAAATTATTTTACACCAGAAGCAGTGCACACTCAAAGTACACACTCAAGTGTGCACCACTTCTCTTCCTCCCTCATTAGTTCGCCGCCATGGAAATCACCTAAATGCCTAATAAAAACAGGTTATTTAAATTACAGTTTGCCTAAGCCGAAAAAATCACCAGGTTATTTAAATTACAGTATGCCTAAGCCGAAAAAATTGATCCGAAGCTAGAAACCATGAATGCAAACACAAAGAATTGGATATCAGTTTACCTTTTAAAGAAGCAGAGCATGGGACAAACAGATGATAACTAAAGCAGGGATAGTAATAAAATGACCAATTCATACAATCGATGCAGATAGTAAAGTTGACACCTATTACCAACATCTTACTCCCCACTCGTGAATGTGGTAGAATTACTAGAGAACCTAAAAGATATTGCCTGGTCTAAAGAACTATAAATTTTATTTGATTTATCAGACCCGAGCATATAGTAAATAAGAAAATTATGACCTCGTTTGCATACTCATTCCCACTTTGAGCCTGAGGTGCTTCATCAGCCCCCAGTTTACATCCTCAATCAAGGTCATGAATCCATGAGAGCGTCTCTTCTGCTGCATCACGAGCTTTGCTCAAATGGAACTGCCTCCTGCTAATGTTTTTTATTATTTTTATTTTTTATTTTTTAAGAAGCTCAAATGATAAATAAACCAATTAATTTTCTATTAGTCTTCTGAATCGGTCTCTTGTCAGTTCTGGTGTCATACATTCTTAAGTTATTTATCTCAGTTAACAATTCAAATTCATAATGCAGATTATGAAAAGCAAACCAAAGACAAGGGAAAATGATATTCGTTACCTCCTATTACAGATGGAAAAAGGTTCTTCCCACCAAAAAGGCAAAAGCAATAGTTGAAGTTCTTGAGTACATTTGAATGATAAAGCAGAAAGGAGTTAATTGACAGCAAGTATTCTAAATAAATTTTGTGGAAAAACCAAGAATCGGTCAAGAACATCTCAAATTCGCAACTGACTCACCACCAAAAACCACAAAGGAAAAAGGAACAGGCATAAACTATTTTAAAGAAACACCAAGACCAAAGATACCTGAAGCATGAAAGGAATTCGGTTGGGAAAAAACTAAGAATTTAGAAAGATCAAACTAAAGAATGCAGGGTTTTAAGAAAGAAACGTGTGAGAGCTTCCCGCTAAATGAGAATGAAAAGCTTGCTCATTTATCATCATCCCTTGAGAACGAAAACACAATTTAGACAAGGGACAAAACTGAGAGTTCAGAAACAAAAAGCTTGCTCATTTATCATATGTCTAAACCCAGATTCCTTTCTTTGAATGGGTTTCACCCAAAGTCCCAAAAAATCATTACCTCCGTATAATGATTCTTAATAAGGAAACAAAAATGAGATTACCCAGAGAGCTGTGTGTCCAGTTTAACCAGTAACGAATTTGCTTTAGGGAAAGAAGCAAATCCTTCGTTGTTTTCTCCGCAAACAAACACAATTTCTGTCGTTGCCTACCGTTTACCGTGTACCACCTTGCCCCCAACTTCCGTCGCTCTCGTGATTGTGCTCCTATGTTAGGGCTTCTGGAAAAAATGAGCGCAGGTGCTTCACCTTACCCAGAAGCAAATGCAGAGGTGCTTCACCGTACCCAGAAGCCAGAAGCTAATCACAAGGATTGTGGGTTTTGGATAATTCACCGCCATTTCCCAGCAGGTTAAACTGCCACTCGAGTGAAAATGCCACACACTTGAGTGTTCATTTGAGTGTGACATTTATACAGTCTAGTGTGCTGTCATTTTTACATGTCCCGTTGCAAGTTGCTGTCAATAAAACAAAGCGAGTGTGAAAAATACCACACTTGAGTGAAGTGTGCACGACCTGACCACTGTTTAAATGTTTTTTGTGAGTGATTTCACTGAGTGTCGCACATATGAAGAGATTTTCTATTAAACTCTGTCTGAAGTGACTTGAACAAGAGATTGCAGGAAGGAAGAAATATATAGTTCTGCATGTTGTAAACTTAAACGATGAACTTTAACTACTTTAGCGGTTACATTCGTTGTCAATTGTAATCACATAGATTGCTTTTACAAAAATATAAATATATGTGGATGTACAGTTCGATATTCTTCTCAGCTCTCTGTTTTTCTAGGATCACATGCTCACCCTTTTATATAGTTAGCTGTGTCATCGGGGCAAATGGGATTTTCGGCAATTTTCAAAACCGCTGGAAAATAGGTTCCTATCATTTTTGGTGGGAACTCATTTTCCTTTAAACGTGGAAGAATGGCGCCCGTGTGGGATCTCCTACGGAAAATTTGATTCAAATGGTTGCTGTCAGCAGAAAATTTGAATTCTCCTTTTTCATCGTCCGATTTTCAGTGATCCAAAGGGGCCTAAGATCAGAGCCTCCTGAAAGAAAAAGGCCAGGAGTGGAAACTGGGGGAAGATTTTGAAGATTAGCAAGAGATCTTGGCGGTTCCTACCATGTGGAGGAAGATGACGGAGAAGGCAAGGATAAATAATGTCTTTTTGCATATTACCACATGTTGTGATCCTCATTCTTTACATGAGAAGTATAATCCTTATCACCTCATGTAAAGTAATCCTAATGCATCTCGTAGTCCCCCTTTACATTCTAAATGTGCCAACCAAACGTTTGGAATCATGTGATTCACAACTTCCACATTTGAAAAAGAGTAGTATTTGATCCCAAATGTTTCTTGTCATGTTTGACCTTTTTACAATTTCTAGTTCCTTAGTTTTATACTCCCTCCGTCCTTAATTATAGAAGCAAATTTTAGAATTGGTTTTGGTCCTAATTATAAGAGCAAGTTTTAACTTTTGTCAATTTTTTCCTATAATACCCCTATTTATACTTATTATTAGGAGTATTATATATATGTGTGTTTACATATATATGTATATTTGTGTTTATGTGTGTCAATATATATATGTGTAGATATATATGTGTGAACACACACACACACATAAACATATATATGTGTGTGTAGATATATGGGTGTGTGTCTCTATGTATGTAGATAAGTCTATATGTATACACATATATATACATACATATATGTTTATATAGCAAGACCATTATTTCAATTAGAAAGCGTGTGGAAAGAAAATTAGATCTATATGTATACACATGGCTATATAAAAAGCAACTAATATACATATATAAACTAATATGTCATGGATATTTAACGTAAGACAAATTAGAAACACTTATAATTAGGGCAACTTGTGTCATTTTAAATTTATATAAGGACATTTTAGGAAAATGAGTAAAATTAACTAATTTAACTCCTCTCCTTAATTCTTCCAAAATCGGTTAAATTGCTCATATAATTAGGGACGGAGGGAGTATTATTTAGTTGCAAGTGGATTATTTTGGGCAAGCCAATCTGCCACGGGGCTTTATATATATTGAAGGGTGTTGGTCCACTCTTATATATTTTGAAATATCATTTTAGGACATCTGACTTGATTTAAGATTTGTAAAATTTAATGACCCAATTTAGAATTTTGTGTGTCAATGCCAAGGATCCCATAGGTGGGTTCTGAGAAACTTATATGTACACAACCTTACTCACAAGTGGATAGAATATTTTTAGGATTTAAACCAGTGACCTCTTAAAATCACATGGCAACAACCTTTACCGTTGTTTCTAGACTCATCCTCTTATTAAAGAAAAAAGGCTAAAGTATATGTTTGGTCATTTATGCTTGCGTCAATTATCAGTTTAGTTCCTTAAGTTCATAACTTGCTTTTTTAGTCCTAAGATCTTAACACCATTAATCTTATTTAACTGAAAATGATGAATCATCAAATTTTAGTGATGAGTGTCTAATTAAACACAAACAAAGTATATTTGCATTTTTTTAACAAATATTTTTATATTTTTAATGGTTGAAATTAAAAATGATTTAAAATGAAAACAACCCTTAAAATCTTGATTTCATCCTTGCTACCAACATCTCATCCCAGCAATTTAAAATTCTATTACACTATTACAGAGCTTCCCAGTTGTTGGTTTTTTCTCTCTCAACCAACGTAAGATTCTATCCACTTCCCCAGCTCAAGTGCTCCTGAATTTGTACACACAAATAAAATTGAAACCATTGTGATTTTATTTATAAACATACTCCCATAACCTACAAATTTAGAGTTGTTTCCATTTATAATCATTTTTAATTTTCACAATTAAAAATCTTAAAATATTATGTGAAAAGAATACAAATAAAAATGCAAACATAATTTGTTAGTGTTTAATTTTATTGTCATCACTTAAACTTGATGGGTAATCATTTTCTGTTAAATAAAACTAACATGGGTGGAAAAAAGGCTTTTAAGACCGGACAAAACAAGTATATTAGGACCGGACCCACGACCAGTCTTGTTCCAAGCGGTATTAAAAGTCTTCCTTTAAGACCGGACTTTTAAACGGTCTTAAAGAGTTTCTTTGAGACCAGACATTTTAAACCTTCGGTCTTAAAAGTCGTACTAAATAAATCTGAAATATTTTTAGTTCGGTCCTAAAACTCAAACTTTAAGACCGGACATAAACTCGACCGCTCTTAAAAGATCCAAATATTAAGACCGGACAAATATCAATCCGGTCCAAAAGATAGCGGACTCTAAGACCAGAGGACTAATTACGCGGTCTTAAAAGTGACTTTCAAGACCGGATGTTATAAATGGACCGGTCTTAAAAGACCAACTTTTAAGACCAGAAGCTTAATATCTTTAAGAGCGGTCATAGAAGTACATCCGGTCTTAACATTTGAACATTTAAGACCGTCTTTTTATTTGCGGTCTAAATTTTCCCAAATTTTTTCCTGTTACATTCTTCCTGATCATATATATACACAAATCCACCATCCAAAACAGCACATAAAAGTCGATATACTTTAAGCTACAAGCTATGAACATGAATAAATTGAATTGGGAAAAAGAATACAAATATTATCCACCATGAGTTATGTGGCCTCTTAAGTCTACAACAACTAAAGTAATTTATACAATAAGCTAAGATATAACTAATTACAATCACAATGAGTTACAATACATGCAGCACGTAAATCAACATACATGTAGTCCAATATATTATTCACCATGCCTTCATCTGATTCCCACCCAACAACGTAACATGCATATTCTTTTATAACATGCCCCTTTGAATCGGATCACGCAAAAAAAAAAAAAAAAACAAGAACAAATTCATAGTCAATGATGACATTGTTTAATTAAGAACATAGAAGGAATATAATATAGTTAAAACCTTAAAGTTTTCTAAGAATTCTGCATATGAATATTACCTTATGAATTGACTCTTTTATAAAGTGATATCCTCCCATATCCCTTCTTGATAACCATTTCTTATGCCGGGTTCATTATCCGCTTCATCTTCTTCGTTCATGTCCGGTAGACCCCTTGAAAAAGGAGTACTCTCAGGAAGACCATAATTTGAATGACTTTCCTCATCAATATCAATGACCCTCTTTCCTTGGAGAGCTACATACCACATTTTATTTTCTTGATCGGTGATATAGAACACTTGTTTTGCATGCTCTGCTATAATAAAAGGTTCATCTCCAAAACTTCTACTATTGACATCGACTAAAGTGAATCCTAGCCGATCGATCTGAACACCATTATTGACATTAACCCACTTGCATTTGAATATGGGAAATCTAACTTTGACATAGTCCACCTCCCAAATCTCTTCAATAACCCCATAATATGGCATGAGCGCCAATTTAGGCCTCTTGTCTTTCGAACTGGAGAAGTGCATAGATTCAGCCTCTAACATAACACCACCTGTTGCGGGTGTGCTCATATCATCTAGGGACTTCGTGTAAAATGTATAACCATTGATCACATACGAATTCCAACTTATGACATCAACCTCGGGATCACGTGCTAACCATTTCATTGTATCGAAACACATTCAGATCCTCGACCTTTTGTTTGAACCAGGTTTGCAAAAGTTACATTATGTTCCCTAATCAACCTTTGTTCGGTCATTCGATGGTTCTCTTTCCTTACTGACTTCTTTATGTGCAGATATCTTTGGCTTGAACTTCATCAACATTATTCAAGATGTATAAGTGGACTTGTGACAATTCATCACGGTTCACACTCTTTACCGAAGCCCCTCGTCTACCCCCTTCAGCCAGCTGACGTTTTGGAAGCCCAATATGTCTTACTTTGGCCAAATAATTTTGACAAAATTCCATGGCTTCTTCAGAAACATTTTTCTGAACAATTGATGCTTCTGGCCGGTACGCGTTCTTCACGTACCCTTTTAAAAGCGGAAAGGAATGCGTAAAGCGATAAAGATAGAGACAGTCTTCAGCTGCACGCCTACTCCGGGTATTTGCCTTGATTCACGAACTGTGGTCCACCTGACCCTGAAGCTACAGCTGAGATTCAATTCAACGCATTGAATCTCAGGTAACGGTTAACCTCAAACCCAAACAACACAGTATATAGCCAACAGATATTCTAGAGCTAATACAACAGTATATCATAAGCATACTAGAGATGCATGATCATTATGCCGACAAACATAAGCAATAAGCAATATGAAAGCCCCACAATGTAAAACAACAACAGCTTGCACTATTCACCAGTGCCACGATAACACTCGTGTCCTCAGCGCTAGGAAAACAAAACGGCGTTCCAAACATAACAGTATAAGCGTACGTATAACGGTCTACGACATATCCAAGACATATATGCATTTAAGAAGCACAAGATTAGTGTTACAGTACGCGTCCGTACCTTCGTTGGCAACGTTAGGTACTACCGGCGGAAAACGTACTTTCTACGGAGAAATGTGTAAAAGTCTACTACGGCACGTCGGCGTAACGGCGGCGAGAATCAGCTTTTCGGATATCCTATGAGAATAATGTCACTTCTATTAGTAATTTGACATTATAAGCGGCATTTAGGTAAAAATTACCATTTTGCCCTATACCCCTACTTGGTGGAATTTCGCGGTAGCTTAGCTACAAAGGCTATTTCCTTCCCAAAATTTTGCCAGAACTTCGACGTCATCATGATTTTCGAAAATAAAGACTAAAATAGCCCTCCCATCTAATATCAAAACATAAAAATAAAGACTACTCTAGCATTATTAACTATTGAACTAAAGACTAAAAACTAAAGACCGAAAGACTTACCCGTTGAAGACTTCGGCGAGAACTTCCCCAGCTTCTCTCTCTACTTTCTCTCCCTAGGATTTCGGCCAAAGGAAGCAAGGAAATTGGTGTGAAGAAAAGTGAAGGAGGGGGTATTTATAAGAAAAGGTGTAGGATTTCCGTAGTCGGATCAACTTTGTGAGAATCGATCTGGACTAGTCCAAAGCAACTTTTCCAAAAGTTTTTCCTTCTTCTTCCTTCCTCTTGGCCGACCTGCCCTCTTGCTGAGGTGGCACCAATTGGCCAATGGGAAGTGGCCATGTGGCCCTTCTAGAAGCCTACCCGGATGAATTTCTCCGATCGGTACCCGATTCGCGTAATTTCGAAGACATGTTCTCACTTAGTAGAAATGTCCAAGTTAACCTAAATTTTGATTCCATATAGGCCTCCAACAGTCCAGTTGAAGTTTTCTCGAAAAACATGTCCGATCGCGTCCGGTTTCAGAACGCATTTCTGAAAATACCAACTTCTTCAGAAAAATTCACTGATTCCAAATATGTCTAAATAAATTCAAACTCATTCCTAAATATTGAGTTAGAATTTATTTTCCTCTTTTCCAAAATTATGCCTATATGCATTTTTCCCTATTTTGTTTTATTAGGAAAATGCACAAACGGCCTCGGAATTAACTTCCGGAAGAGGTCACTTGAAGGTAAAAACTCACTGATCAATATTTTACCTTGACCTTGGGATTCCTATTCCTAGATCTCTAGATAGGATCCGTTTCCTAATTTTAATATTACTATTCACAAATTTTGCTTTAATTAATTTTAATATTATTTTAATGTGCAAGTTGCACAACTTGTGTTCCTATTTCATTTTTCATTTTTTATTTATTTTATTTTGCCTTGAATTTTCGGCTGGCCCTTTTATTATTTTAATAAATATTTATTTTTTATTTAATTAATTATTTAATGATTTATTTATTTACTTTTTCCAAAAATTTCACAAAATTACCTAATTGGTCCATTCTTGTATTTAGGTCTAAAAATACCTAAACTCAACTATCTTTCATAAAAATTTCCAATTAATTAGTAAATACATTTTTACTAATATTCCACCAATTTCCACTAATTTTTGAGCTTCACATAATTATTACTGAATTTCCTTTGCTTATGCTTAAGTAATTAGCTCAATATTACTTAATTACTTAATTATCATAACTTGATAATTTTCTTAATTACAATGTCTCATTATCTTCATACTCATGTATTTACATTAGTATTTTCATACCTCTAACATTATTCTATAATTACAAGGGTATTTTGGTCTTTTCATTACTTTTTGAACATTCTTATACAATTTTCCCAAGTTCATAATTTATTAAATTACCATAATTAGGGATAATATACTCTCCTAATTTACTTGGTCATTTTACTGCCTTTTGGCATTTTTCCATAATTTCCTAAGTTAATTACCCTTTCCAGAGGCATTTTGGTCATTTTGGCTCTTTGACCCTTAAATTCCCTAATTTCTTGTAGAAATTCTACTTAGAAAATACACTATAATTATACAAGACTGGAGATTGAAATTTCACTTATCAGAAATATCCAACTTTTATTTATAATATCCCAGATAAATATCCGGGTATTACATTTCTCCCCCCCCCTTACACAAAATTTCGCCCTCGAAATTTAATCTATACTAACTAAACTCCGGGCCATGAACTCTGGGTACTTCTCCTTCATGTCACTCTCGGTTTCCCAAGTTGCTTCTTCGGGTGTTAAACCCTTCCAAACCACCTTCACTATCAAAATAGTCTTGTTTCGAAGCCGTTTCTCTTTGTGATCGATGATCTGCTCCGGCTCGACTATGAAGGTATTATCATGCCGTACTTCAACATCCTCGTACTCGATGACATGATCATGGTCGGGTTGGTATTTCTTCAATTGTGACACGTGAAAACGTCGTGGAGATTACTCGATTCGGGGTAAGGCTAGCGATAAGCTACTTCTCCGCGCTTAGCCAAAATTTGAATGGTCCAACATACCGTGGACTGAGTTTCTTCCTCTTAAGTGTTACCAGACACCGATTCTTGGAGATAACTTAAGGAATACATGGTCGCCGACATAGAACGTCGAGGTCTCCTCCTTTTGTCCGCATAGCTCTTTGTCTACTATGTCTTTGCTAGGAGTCTTTTCTTGATTAACGCGATCATTCGGAGGTGCGCTCAAGCATATCCGGCCCAAGTGCTTGCTTTTCGGACGCATCATCGGCATAATGGTGATTGACACGTCCGTCCATACAATGCCTCGAACGGGGCCATTTGTATACTTGCATGATAACTGTTGTTATATGCAAATTCAGCTAGCGAAAGATGTTGATCCCAACTTTCTTTGAAATCCAGGGCACATGCTCGTAGCATATCCTCCAGTGTCTGTATGGTTCTCTCAGATTGACCGTCAGTTTGAGGGTGATAAGCCGAACTGAACCTTAGCTTAGTCCCCATACCTTCATGTAGTGCTTGCCAGAAACGGGATTTGAATCGTGTATCACGATCAGAGACAATGCTCTTAGGGACACCATGTAATCTCACTATCTCTTTGATATAAATCTCCGCCAATCGTTAGGAGAATAGTGGATCTTGATGGGAATAAAGTGTGCTGACTTGGTTAATCTGTCAACAACTACCCAAATTGTATCATGATTTCGATTTTGGGCAGACCTACCACAAAATCCATGGTTATGTTCTCCCATTTCCATTCCGCGACTCTAGTCCTTGTAAAAGACCAGGGGTCGACGGTGTTCAATCTTTACTTTCTGACATGTCAAGCACTTGGCCACGTAATCGGCTACGTCTTTCTTCATTCCGGGCCACCAAAGTTCAGATTTCATACTCTGGTACATCTTGACCATGCCTGGATGTAGAGTGTACTTACTCTTATGAGCTTCATCCATTATTCTGCTCTTGTATCATCATGTATGCCACCTGCACCGTCTTTCTACTAAGAGCATCAGCAACAACATTTGCTTTACCCGGATGATACTTGATCTCCAGGGTGTAATCTTTAATCAGCTCCATCCAACGACGTTGTCTCATGTTGAGTTCTCGTTGATCGAACAAGTATTTCAGACTCTTGTGGTCACAATACACTTCTACGGTTACACCGTACAGGTAATGCCTCCATATCTTCAAAGCGAACACGATAGCGCGGCTCTAGATCGTGTGTAGGATAGTTTAACTCGTGAGGTTTCAGCTGACGAGAGGCATAGGCCACCACCCTGCCCTGCTGCATTAGGACACATCCCAATCCTTGCCCACTGGCATCACTGTAGACAACATAGGTCTCATCTGGATCGGGGATAATCAATACCGGTCTTTGTAGTCAACCTCTCCCTCGGACTCAAAGCTCTCCTCACAATCATCTCCCATATAAAGGGTTGATTCTTCTGGTCGTTTCCAGTCCAGAACTGCATACACCTTGCTGGGATCAACAACAACACTGTCGCGTGATATAACATGGCCCAGAAATTTCACTTCCGGCAGCCAAAATTCACATTTGCTCAGCTTAGCATAAAGTTGTTTCTCCCTGAGTATGCTTAACACCTTTCGTAGATGTTCTTCGTGCTCTTCTTTGCTCTTAGAATATATAAGAATGTCGTCGATGAACACCACCACAAATGAAAGCCGTCTTGGGAATATCGCCATCCTTAACTCGCAACTGATGGTATCCCGAACGCAAGTCAATTTTTGAAAAGACTGTGGAACCAGACAACTGATCCAAAAGATCATCAATCCGGGGAAGTGGGTACTTGTTTTTAACAGTCACCTTGTTGAGTTCGCGGTAATCGATGCAGAGTCGGAAACTTCCATCTTTCTTCTTTACAAAAAGCACTGGGGCTCCCCACGGTGAAACGCTAGGTCGAATGAACCCCTTCTTCAAAAGCTCTTCTAGCTGCTTCTTTAACTCCTGCATCTCGTTAGGAGCCATACGATACGGCGCCTTTGATATTGATCCTGTGTCAGGCATCAAGTCAATGTTGAACTCCACTTCTCGGATAGGAGGTAACTCGGTAAGATCCTCCGGAAATACATCAGGAAAATCATTCACCACAGGAATGTCCTGAAGTGAAAGGTCGACTTCAGCTTTGACTGAAAAGAATACCATGAAGGCATGGCATCCCTGCTTCACGCACCGATCTGCTTCTGTAGCAGAGAGAAAGTTCAGGCTCACTTCAACCTTGTCTCCGGCAAATGATATCTCCTTCTTGCCACAGTCGATCACCGCACTATTGGCCGTCAGCCAGTTCAGACCGAGTATGACGTCAATACCGTGAAGAGGTAGACGGATAAGATCCACTTTAGAAACTCGTCCATCCACGTCAGCAGTACAATTCATACATGCGTCAGAAGCTAAAGACTTTACACCCAACGGTGTAGATACAACAAGATCAAATGATAATCTACAGGCATGCAATCCTAAACGACTTGCACAATCATAGGAAATAAACGAGTGACTAGCACCCGAGTCATACAATGCTTCAAGTAGATTGCCATTGAGATAGATGGTACCTTGAACCATCTCTGGGGACTTCTTGGCCTCTGCGTTGGTCAATGCAAAGATCCGGCCAGTGTTCTGAGGTCTCGCCTCTGCAGTCCTTTCGGGGCAATCCCGGCTAATGTGTCCAGGCTTCTGACATCTGAAGCAGACTTGTTTCCCATCACAGTTGGCTCCTGGATGGTACTTCTTGCATTTGGGACACGTCTGGGATCCCTGCTGTTTCAGATTATACTGTTGGTAAGGTCTCTTGTTCCCACCTTGGTTGTTGCTCCAAGGTACCTTCCTCTTCTGTGAGGGACCTCCGCGGTTGAGTCCACCGCGACCAGCATTGTTACCTTCCGGTCCTCGAGATTTGCGCAGTTCTTTCAAGTTGCGCTCAGTCCTTCTGCAGGATTCCACTGCTTTGGCCATTTTAGAAAATTTCTGAGATACCAGCCTTGCCCTTATGTCATATTTCAGCCCGGTTACCAGTCGGTTAGCCTTCCAGCTCTCATTCTTGTAGATTTTCAGGTATGATGAATACGCGACGGAGTTGGTAAAACGGGCGAAGTAGTCGTCGAATGACTCTTCATTTCCCTGCTGAATCTGCAGAAACTCTTCTTCCTTGATTACCTGTATCGAGGAAGGAAAGTATTGTTCATTGAATTGCTCCAAGAACATCTCCCACGTAACAGGGCTTGGTAGGGTTGTAGAAACACTCTCCCACCATCTGTGGGCATCGCCCTCTAACTTGTAAATAGCCAGCTGTGCCTTCCGATTTCCCGGGCACTCAATAACTTCAAAAATCTTTTTTAGGCTTAGCAGCCAATCCTCAGCTAGTTCATTCTTTCCCCGGAAACCGGGTGGCTTCAGCTTGCAGAACTGGTTGACCCAGCTCTCGGTGGTTCTCTTTTTTTGATGTCGCCTAGGTGGTGATTGGGATCTCTCAGACCCCTCTGGCTCTTCATCATTTTCGTTGTCATCATACACTTCTTCGTTATCATTGTGGTCATCTTCCTCATATTCCTCATTGTTGCGCTCTTCATCTTGTCTTTGTTTTTCCTGCCTTTCTGCCATCAATGCATCGATAAGAGCTCTCTGTTCTTGCAAAGTTCGTTGCATCTCCTGTATGTCGTTTTGTTGGTTCAGGAGTTGATTTTGTGCATGTTGGCCCTCTAGGTGTCGTCCAACTTCAGGTATTGCTTCATCTTGAGGCTGTCTGCCTCTACCTCGACCTCGGCCTCGTCCACGGCCTCGGCCTCTTGGTGCACCGGCACCTCTTAGTATCGCCATTTGTTTTTAATTCCTTTCCTTTATCAAACAACGGATATATGTGTCAGAAAAATAACACAACACGTGGCATCAAAACCTATATATTTTCATATTAGATGTAATGTACATGTTAACGTATATTACATCATCCAGTGCAGTTTATGACCAGTGGTTAAAATCCTTCGCGTCGTAATTCATAGAAAGATTCACTCTCGAATCGTCTTGACAGCTGGAAATACTCACAGTTGTCATCATCAGATGAATGATCTGATCCGACAGGTTTCTCCGGCTCTAAAGGCATACTAGCCATTATCTCTGTTCATCTTTACACATTTACACCAATGGTCGTATCAGTACTCATTTTCAAAAAGTGCTCAAAGTTAAAAGGCTTAAGAATCTAACTCAGTTATCCGAACAGAATGGCCGGGTAAGTGTCTACCATGGGGGCCTCACCGGGTTAGCGGTGACTTATGGCACACCCACGTAGACTAGCCTTGCCTTCGGCACCAAAGCTGTCACGTGGTAACATAGTTAAACACTTGCCAGAAAATTTGCTCTGATACCATAAAATGTAACATCCCATGTTTAAAATGCGGAATTTTTTTTTTTCAAACAAACAATCAGAGTGGAGCAATAGAGCGAAAGAGTAATTGGATTCTTAGCCAAAACAGCAACCATTGTGTAACATTGTATAGATTACAGTAGTCCTAATGTTTAGAAAGGAAACAACAGATAGAAACAGAAAGCGGAAAGGAATGCGTAAAGCGATATAGATAGAGACAGTCTTCAGCTGCACGCCTACTCCGGGGTATGTGCCTCGATTCACGAACTGTGGTCCACCTGACCCTGAAGCTACAGCTGAGATTCAATTCAACGCATTGAATCTCAGGTAACGGTTAACCTCAAACCCAAACAACACAGTATATAGCCAACAGATATTCTAGAGCTAATACAACAGTATATCATAAGCATACTAGAGATGCATGATCATTATGCCGACAAACATAAGCAATAAGCAATATGAAAGCCCCACAATGTAAAACAACAACAGCTTGCACTATTCACCAGTGCCACGATAACACTCGTGTCCTCAGCGCTAGGAAAACAAAACGGCGTTCCAAACATAACCCGTATAACTGTCTGTATAACGGTCTACGACATATCCAAGACATATATGCATTTAAGAAGCACAAGATTAGTGTTACAGTACGCGTCCGTACTTTCGTTGGCAACGTTAGGTACTATCGGCGGAAAACGTACTTTCTACGGAGAAACGTGCAAAAGTCCTACAGCGGCACGTCGGCAGCGTAACGGCAGCAGAATCAGCTTTTCAGATATCCTATGAGAATAATGTCACTTCTATTAGTAATTTGACATTATAACTGGCATTTTAGGTAAAAATTACCATTTTGCCCCTATACCCCTACTTGGTGGAATTTCGCCAGCGCTTCCGCTACAAAGGCTATTTCCTTCCCAAAATTTTGCCAGAACTTCGACGTCATCATGATTTTCGAAAATAAAGACTAAAATAGCCCTCCCATCTAATATCAAAACATAAAAATAAAGACTACTCTAGCATTATTAACTATTGAACTAAAGACTAAAAACTAAAGACCGAAAGACTTACCCGTTGAAGACTTCGGCAGAACTTCCCCCAGAGCTTCTCTCTCTACTTTCTCTCCCTAGGATTTCGGCCAAAGGAAGCAAGGAAATTGGTGTGAAGAAAAGTGAAGGAGGGGGGGTATTTATAAGAAAAGGTGTAGGATTTCGGCCGTCGGATCAACTTTGTGAGAATCGATCTGGACCGTCCAAAGCAACTTTTCCAAAAAGTTTTTCCTTCTTCTTCCTTCCTCTTGGCCGACCTGCCCTCTTGCTGAGGTGGCACCAATTGGCCAATGGGAAGTGGCCATGTGGCCCTTCTAGAAGCCTACCCGGATGAATTTCTCCGATCGGTACCCGATTCGCGTAATTTCGGAAAAATCTCAAAATTCTGGATTTACAACTTTGAAGACATGTTCTAACTTAGTAGAAATGTCCAAGTTAACCTAAATTTTGATTCCATATAGGCCTCCAACAGTCCAGTTGAAGTTTTCTCAAAAAACGTGTCCGATCGCGTCCGGTTTCAGAACGCATTCCGAAAATACCAACTTCTTGAAAAATTCACGACTCCAAATATGTCTAAATAAATTCAAACTCATTCCTAAATATTGAGTTAGAATTTATTTTCCTCTTTCCAAAATTATGCCTATATGCATTTTTCCCTATTTTGTTTTATTAGGAAAATGCACAAACGGCCTCGAATTAACTTAGGAAGAGGTCACTTGAAGGTAAAAACTCACGATCAATATTTTACCTTGACCTTGGGATTCCTATTCCTAGATCTCTAGATAGGATCCGTTTCCTAATTTTAATATTACTATTCACAAATTTTGCTTTAATTAATTTTAATATTATTTTAATGTGCAAGTTGCACAACTTGTGTTCCTATTTCATTTTTCATTTTTTATTTATTTTATTTTGCCTTGAATTTTCGGCTGGCCCTTTTATTATTTTAATAAATATTTATTTTTTATTTAATTAATTATTTAATGATTTATTTATTTACTTTTTCCAAAAATTTCACAAAATTACCTAATTGGTCCATTCTTGTATTTAGGTCTAAAAATACCTAAACTCAACTATCTTTCATAAAAATTTCCAATTAATTAGTAAATACATTTTTACTAATATTCCACCAATTTCCACTAATTTTTGAGCTTCACATAATTATTACTGAATTTCATTTGCTTATGCTTAAGTAATTAGCTCAATATTACTTAATTACTTAATTATCATAACTTGATAATTTTCTTAATTACAATGTCTCATTATCTTCATACTCATGTATTTACATTAGTATTTTCATACCTCTAACATTATTCTATAATTACAAGGGTATTTTGGTCTTTTCATTACTTTTTGAACATTCTTATACAATTTTCCCAAGTTCATAATTTATTAAATTACCATAATTAGGGATAATATACTCTCCTAATTTACTTGGTCATTTTACTGCCTTTTGGCATTTTTCCATAATTTCCTAAGTTAATTACCCTTCCAGAGGCATTTTGGTCATTTTGGCTCTTTGACCCTTAAATTCCCTAATTTCTTGTAGAAATTCTACTTAGAAAATACGCTATAATTATACAAGACTGGAGATTGAAATTTCACTTATCAGAAATATCCAACTTTTATTTATAATATCCCTGATAAATATCCGGGTATTACAACATCCATCATAAATGGATAGGGTCGCACAACCTTATCTCCCTCACTAGATGAACAATCAGATGAACCATGATGTCAAAAAATGTAGGAACAAATAGCTTCTCAAGCTGGCACAAGATAAGATATCCTTCATTCTCCAATTCATCCAACTTTTCAATCTCGAAGACTTTACTACAAACCACATTGAAGAAGAAACAAAGTCTAGTCAAAACAACCCGAAGATCATATTGGGCGACTGGGAGTAGCTGTTGCATCAAGACATGACAATCATGAGACTTTTGGCCTACTAATTTCAAATCCTTCATCGAGACAAGCCTCTTAAAATTTGAAGAATACCCCGAGGGAACTTTTGTGCCATGTAAACACTCACAAAAGCTTCGTTTCTCATCCTTAGACAAAGTATGAGAAGCCGAGGGACAATAAGTTCTCTTCCCATATGGCCTTGGATGCAAGTCTTCGCGTATTCCCATTGCTTGCAAATCCAATCTTGCATTCACACCATCCTTCGAACTACCTTGTATGTTGAGAAGCGTGCCAACAATACTATCACATACGTTCTTCTCCACATGCATGACATCAATACAGTGTCTTACATCAAGATTGCGCCAATATGGAAGATCGAAGAATACAAAGCTCTTCTTCCATATATTTGTGTCTTTTCTACTCTTTCCAGTCTTACCGAAGATGACACTGAGATTTTTAACCTTTTCATACACTTTCTCCCCAGTCAATGCCACCGGAGCTTTTTCATACTCTTGGCCACCAAAAAATGCCTTCTTTAATCGACAATATGGGTGGCCCCGTCTAAGAAATCTCCTATGTCCAAGATACACCGTCTTTCTTCCATGTTGAAGTTGATGGTAGCGTGTGCCTTCTTCACAAACCGGACATGCTTTATGGCCTTTTACACTATACCCTGACAAGTTCCCATATGTTGGGAAGTCGTTTATAGTACAAAATATCATGGCTCTCATTTTAAAGACCTCCTTCTTGAAAGAGTCAAAAACATCGACACCTTCTTCCCACAACTCCTTCAAGTCTTCGATCAAGGGCTCAAGGTAAACATCTATGTCATTTCCGGGTTGTTTTGGTCCCGAAATCAACATAGACAGTTGCATGCCACCTCAGATTTTTTGCATCATTTTCATTCGCAAACAACCGCTTGAACCTTGGTATGATTGGAAGATACCACAACACTTTTGCAGGCCCCTTATCTGACTTGTACCATGGGGTTTCACATTCGGATAACTCTGCTTCTCTTCAAACTCTTTTCTATACAGTACGCAATCATTCGGGCATGCATGGATCTTTTTGTACTCCATCCCCAGTGGACAAAGTATTTTCTTAGCATCATAGTAGCGATGCGGCAACACATTACTATCCGGAGCGTGTCCTTCAAAGCCTCAAGCAATTCTGAAAAACTCTTGTCGCTCCATCCATGACGTGCCTTCAAGCTTACCAATTTCAATACAGTGTTCAACAATTGGTATTTTTAACCCCAGGGTATAGCGGCGTCTCTGCATCACTGCACATATTACCATATGTACGTGATCGCTCAAAAGCCTCTTCTCCTACATCACGGATAATGTCCTCTATGCGATCATCCATATCCGTGTCATTATCATCAAAGGCCACTTCCCCATGTTGAGACCCGCTTGGCACTTTTTCACCATGCCATACCCATAATGTATAGGTCTTACAAAATCCGTGACAAATTAAATGTGTGTGTATAACTTCAGGACTTAGTCGACTCTCATTCAAACATTCTACACAAGGGCAATAAAATTTCCCCTATCATCATGTGCATTTTGTTTAGCAAATTCTATAAATTCCCTCACCCCATTCTGATATTCAACACTCGTTCGTAAAGCACTTATCCAACTGTGATCCATGGTAGAATTCCTATATATAGACGAAAATCATTGATCATACATAATCCGAAAAAATTGAAACTTGCATATAAAATAAGCTAACATCCAAATGCAAATATATGTGCTCAAAGAATAACTTTTACGGAGGAACTTGCCCATTAAATGCATAACAAAGAATCGCTTTTGGTCATAAATGCATCACAGTGAATCTAAGAACCAAAATAAATGCAAGACGAGGAAATTAAATGCATGGGATGAAGGTCTTGTGGACTCACCTGTAGCATATAAATTCAAATGCGTTTGCTGCGTCTTACTTCTCTGGCAACGAACGGTGATGTTGCAGAAGACAAGAAGAGTAACCTAAAAACACTTGTTGGTCAGTTGGGTAGGTCTAAAGTGCAAATATAATCTTCAAAAAACAATATTCATTAACAACAGAGAATACCCATAAGAACATTACATCGATTTCGTTAAACGCATGAAAAACCAAGAACGATAAGATGGAAAATAATAAAGTTATAAAACCGAAACACCTCTTACAGCTTCGTCTATAGACGTTTAGCTAAGGAACCAGATAGTGATTGTCGAGAGAGGAACGCGAAGCAGCGACGAAGCAACACACAAACACTGAAAAAATTCATACAGAGTTCTTAATGTCTTACATTACTTTGAGAATATGCATACACAAGAAAAAAAAACAAAAGAAAAAGAAGCTGAATATTATCATCCACAAGAATCTGACTGAACAACCTCGGCGATTTCGGCGTGAAGAGCATTAATTTCCCGCCGGAGATCAGCAAGTTCTTGTCTTATTTGCTCCACCCACAATATTAATGGATCATTACAGCAAAGCGGAGAGGGGTCAGAGGTAGGCGCGTTGGGGCCAACAGGTTGGGTAGGGGGAGCACGAACATCTGCATGTTGTGAAGGCTGGTGGGGAGCACGAACATCAGGGGGTGCGGCATGCGCAATCTCTTCATCATCCGAAGAAATAACAATGGGTCCAAGGACCCGAGAGTCTTCGGAAACAATACGACGCCAGGAGGAGGCGCACCGTATAACGTTCTAACCATGGCACGAGCTTGAGGTGTGTATGCACCCCTACGAGCGCTTGCTTGTATCTAACCATGGTTTGAGGCTTTGAGAGGTTGGGGTAGAGAGATAGGTAGTGAGGAGTTAACAAGGACAAAGAGGTAGTGTGTGGAGTTAATAAGGACAGAGAGCAGAAGAGATAAACATCGATGATGATTAAGTCAATTGGTATAAATGAATTTAATGTTTCTACTTTAAGAGCGTATTTGTTTAAATATCCGGTCCTAATAGTCAATTATTTTTAACAATTACTTTTAAGACCGACCTTTTATCTTGTATCCGGTCCTAAAACACTTTTTTTTCAATTCAATTACTTTTAAGACCGAGTTTTTATATTTTATCCGGTCCTAAAACTCATTTCTTTCAATTCAATTACTTTTAAGACCGAGTTTTTATCTTTTATCCGGTCCTAAAACTCATTTCTTTTTTAATTCAATTTCTTTTCAAATGAATGATTCAGAGAGTCTCTTCGGCTTCCACACAAACTTCCCAACTAGGCGTCTCCTCGTATTCTGAGGAACTATGCGTCTCCTCATTAATGTTTCCGGCGTATCACATTGTTCAGTATGGGTTCTCTATTTAAACCCGTTGTTACTTTACTTTCTTCACATTCATCTCCATCTCCTCCTACAACCTCCATTGTAATGGCTCCTCCACCACGACGAGGTCCTCCTGCTGGGCGAAATCCTGAGGCACCTCCATATCCTCCTCCGTTGCCTCCGAACCCGAACTTTTGGCAGCTGCTGCAGCACCTGATAGCCCGCGTCGATCATATAGACCGACGCTTGGGCCAATTGTTTCAGGTCTATCACGCCGTCAACAACAAGCTGAACGCGGTACTCGACGCCAATGACGTTGAGTACCATACCTCTGATGACGACGTCTCCGACCCTTCCCTCCCCTCTGACAACGATGGGGAGGATTAGAAATATTTATGTTTTTTTGTAGTACGCTGCCTCTCAAGGCAGCAAAAAATAATAATAAATAAAATAAAATTTTTAGATCCCAATCGCTTTCCTTGTACTTCCTTTATCGTGATGTTCTTTTCTTTTTTCCGACAAAAAGGAAACAAACAAAACATTGTCATCTTCGTGGTGATCAACATTAAAAATTTGCAGAATAAAGTTAACAGTTACGACCATACAAAACAAAAAAAAAACATTGTTTACCTTATTCGAACAAAAACAAACAGAGTGACGATTCTTCTCAAGTTTGGACCATCGTTGTCGTCGTCTTTACTTACCCTGGTGTGAACATTTTCAGTGTCCTTTTCGTTATCTTCTTCCTTTTTCCGACAAAAGAAAAAGGACAAAGAAAAGGGACACCGATGATGATCTCCACATCCAGGTTAAGTGAAAACGAGGACAACGAAGCACAAAACTTGAAAAGAACGCCAGAAACTTGGTTATCTTGAACCCTAACGATATGTCTGAAAACCGAGTCTCGAACTCTATTTAAAGGAAGACTATTAGGACCGGACATATAACAAATCCACGGTCCTAAAAGTTAAGCCTTATTTTAAAAATTTGAAGTTAGGAGCGGACAATTAAACAATATACGGTCCTAAAAGTTTCGGCAAACTATTAAAATAAACGAAGACTTTTAAGACCTGACTCCTAACAAATACACGGTCCTAAAAGTCTAGCCATATCCTTTGGAATTTTTCAAAGACTTTTAGGACCTGATATTAATTAAATATACGGTCCTAAAAGTCTAGCCATATTCTTTGGAGAGTTTTAGGACTGGATATTTGACATATATACGGTCCTAAAAGTCTACCCATACTTTTTAGAATTAGACGAAGACTTTTAGGACCGGATATTTTTTAAATATACGGTCTTAAAATGGACGAAGACCTTTAGGACCGGACTTTTAACAAATATAGGGTCCTAAAAGTCGCGAATACTTTTCAGAGTCTCTTATGGCTCATTTACAACATCCGCCTGTATCTCAAATTTCAAGCACTAATTAAATAGCTTTATCCACCAATCCATTCATTCAGAAACCCAAAATGTACACACACAAATTGTTCGAAAAAATAAACAATTTTATTATTGAATTGCATTGCGTTATATTTACAAATGAATGAATTAGCTAGTCGAAAAAATAAACAAATGTATGTACAGAAGGCTATTGTTGCTACAACATATATTATTTACAAATGAATTAATTTAGAACATTAATTATTGTCCTCACTTTGCTTTTCTAAGAACAGTTTATACAGATATTCACAAAACACATGGCGTATGTGCTCCACTTTATCATCATCAAATGGCTTTTCACAGGAAAACCTCTGTAACATCAAAGACAGAAACAGAAATAACATATTATGTGCATATTTCATATGTAATATTAAACCATCAGTGACTGAATTCAGCCATAACATTTTACCTTTGCAGGGAATTTAGTCTTTCCCTCCGTCACAATATCATATATGTGTTTCATGACGTAAGGGCCACATAAGTTCGATTCTCAAGGTTCTTGACGGGTCTAAAAAGAACAAGAAATATATAAGAGCATATATAGCTTACTGACCTGTGATATATATATATATATATATATATATATGTGTGTGTGTGTGTGTGTGTGTGTGTGTGTGTGTGTGTGTGTGTGTAGCAGAATTAAGTGAATTGCAGACAAGAATTGTGATATATATGTACCCGAGCCAGTGTGGAAACAAGTACACCTTTCTTGTCACTTCACACACCCTCTTTGATTGTACTCCTGTCTCAATTTCTTGGATGTTGTACTTGCATACACTGGGCACAAGAATCCAAAATCATCGATTCTGTCCTGTTCAACAAGTTTCTCATGCATGCACCTACAAGAATGACATCGATCAGGGAATTAGTATATATGTATGTGTGTCTAAACGGTGCATTTAAATTATGTAATCAAGGAAGAAGATACTTACTTAATAAATACTTGAACACATGCACTAGTAACCTGCTGTCCAGGAAGCAGCATGGACTCTACATCTTCATTATCAATACAAAGCGGTTGAGGATGATCGAGGCCTACTACTTCATTGACAGGCCACGATTTATCTTTAAACCATCTGTTGGCTACCAAATCAGATATTTTTTACTTGGCCGTCAAGTTAGCAGTAGGGGATGGAACTTGAGGAGGGGTGAAGCTTGATGAGGGGTGGATCTTGAGGAGGGACGAAGCTTGATGAGGGGGTGGAGCTTGAGGAGGAGTAGAGACATCTACAAGCTTCACGGCCAAGAGATGAAGGTTCCCTTGACATCACTCACAATCTTCAGCTCATCAGTTGGGAGAGGGACAGGTGCATCAAAGATCACCTCTTCAACTGACACTCTGACTTCATCATCATCCATTTGTTGGTGGTGTACAGTTGATCTAAAGTTGTGGACAGTCTCTTTAGCAACCAATTGTCTATGACTATCACTATCCTCCACATACAGATGACAAGGTTGCTCTGACTGTCCAACAATGCAGCTCCCTCTAGTGCTCTGCTGCATATGTGCAGCTGAAGGTGTCAAGGGAACACTGGTCTCTGGCAGAGAGCTCAGGAGACACTTCATTTTCTGATCCATTTCCTCCTTCATCTTGCTTATCTCAGCTTGAAACATTGCCCTCAATGTAGCTTCTCTGGCCGCAAGCGTCTGATCCATCTCCTCCCGGGTAACCATACTTTGTCTTTGGCGTTTGGATTTACCAAAGTATTGCTTTAGGTCTACCCGTCCTCCAATCCCCCTTACACGCCCCGAGTGATCTGCTTTTTCGGTCGCAACGGTCAGAACATCATTCCTCCCGTCCGACGCAAAAGATCCCTTTAAGATCTTCCTGTAAGATACAGATAACAAGAAGCTTAGTAATGAAACATGTTTAGTAAGTAAGAAATAACAATATCGATACTTACAATTCTTTCAGCAACTACACGAGTTTGTTCACTCGTGTAGGCGCCGCTTGGCTTTTGCCGAATATACAACCACAACTCCTCGCGACGTATTGGAGATGGCTGGTCAACTACCGCAGAAGGATTGGATTCAGCTTCATCTTCCAATCTCTTCCACTTGGCTGCCATCAAATCTTTTTCGGCCTTTTCATATCCGCCGCGAGAAGCCCTGTGTGGGCAATCATTCTTTCTCCCGATCTCTTGGTATTTTTCCTTCTTTTCGTGAATCGGGATTGAAAAGAACTATCAATTATGAATTCCACCAGTCACTAACAGAAATTACAGAACTTCTGCTTGATATGAACGTCAAACATTAGTCAAATTCACTTCATCAAGATTCAACATTTTACTTAAGGAAGATGTAGCATTGTAGAAGAAATTGGGAGAACCAAAGGAAAGGGAGTTGCAGAATTGCTGCCAACTTAGTCAATTCATTCATTCATCATAATTGGTTCCTACACACATATTAGAATAACTAACTAACTATTTGCACCGAAACCATTACACAGTTAACATACTAACTAACTAACAGCAACGTCTAACCATATTACACAGTTTACATATCGACTTGCATGGAATTAGGACATGCTCCTCGATGCGGGACAAAGGCAGGAAATGTATACTTCTATTCACACACCAAACCATTTAACTAACAGATTAGATGTACACAAATTCACATATCCGCACAAGTTAATAAGCAAACAAAAGTGCAAACAAAACTAAATATAAACTCACCAGAGCTTCAGGAGTGGTCCGCAGCTGAACAAATTGTTGCCAAATTTGTTCATCAATAAATTTGTACTTGTGCCAGGGTTTATGGTCAGGCTTCACCTCGGCAAAAATATACGTGTTAGCAAGAAAGGTCTTAAACTTCCTCACAATAAGACAATGTTGAGTCTTTCAACTTCTCAGAGTCAGGGACGGTGTATGTAAGCTGGATAGTGTCCCAAATAGGATCCTTTATTGTGCTTTGGTCCACATTTTTCCACTCATCAATCAAGATGCTAACCTTGCTGCGTACTAGAGCGCCGACAAAACTAGTATATGTGGTTTTATTAGGACCGAAAGGTTGCAAATTTTCATCAAATGAATCTCAAGCTTCGTCCGAATTCCGACTAAGGAAACCTCCCTCATTCGTGTGCCGCTTCTACCACGGCGTGCACGGCGCTGAGGAGGCTCATTGTGAGATGAAGAGGGTTCGTTCGTCTGATCCACACTAGTCAAAGCAAGATCACGGAGTTCCGGGAACACGAGTGGAATCGTTTTCACCGTTCATTTTCAAGAAAGTGAGAGGAATGCACGAGCAAATGAGGGAATAACAGAGGCTAACGGTACGTGGGGCGAGGAAGAGAGGTAATGCAACAGGAAGGGTTTCGCAACGTGAACAGGGGTTCTTCAGTGAGAGTGACAAAAGCTTCCGCGCGAAGAAACGTATATTTGGCGCTTCATTTTTAAGACCGGACAAATAAGTATATACGGTCTTAAAAGTTAACCTTTAAGACCGGTCTTCCTAAAACTCCGGTCTTAAAATTAATTAATTTTTTATTTAAACTTTAGTACCGGCCTGATTTTAAGTCCGGTCTTAAAAGTCTAACTTTTAAGACCGGTCATTCTGTAACTCTGGTCTTAACATTAATTATTTTTTTATTTAAACTTTAGTACCGGCCGTGATTGATGTCCAGTCTTAAAGATCTAACTTTTAAGACCGTCTATTATATATGTTCGGTCTTAAAAATTTAATACCTTTATATTTTAATTTTTCCGTATTAATTTTGGAGTGTAAAAAATATAAGTCTGGCTGTATAAGATTTCTCCAAAAGTAATTGATATTTCAATTTTTTTAATAACATTTTTAAGACCGATTGTTATTTTAATAGGTCTGGATAAGACCTATGAAAAAATGATCCAGTATAAGAAGTTCTTTATATTTACAAATCTGCCACCGGTCATATTTTTAGGAGCGGGCCTTCGTTAATCCGGTCTAAATAAGGCGGTCTTAAAGCACTTTAGCGTATAAGAAGTTCTTTATATTTACAAATCTACCACCGGTCATATTTTTAGGAGCGGGTCTTCGTTAATCCGGTCTAAATGAGGCGGTCTTAAAGCACTTTAGTGTATAAGAAGTTTTTTTTATTTACAAAACTGCCACCGGTCACACCTTTAAGAGCGGGGCGTCGATGATCCGCTCTAAATGAGGCGATCTTAAATCCCTTTTTTGCACTAGTGTAATGGTGTTGAGATCCTATGACTAAAAGTGTATTTTATAAAATTAAGGGACTAAAATAATATTTGAAGCAAACATAAAGAACCAAATATATATTTTAAAAAGAAAAATACAAAATGTTATAGGATAGATCATTACTTATTTTCTAAACAAAGCTAGATTTGAAACCGAAAAATGAAATACATATATATTATATTAAAGTTTAAGTGAAATTAAAAATATTATGTTTAATAGATATTATTATAATTATTTGGCCAGAACTATAATATGATAATTACTCCTATATTAGCATTACGAGTAATATAGTATAATAAAGCTACCCTACAAGCCTACAACAAGCCACTAACTCTAACTCTATAACCCAAATGGTCCTCGCAGTCGCGCTCTAGCTCAGTTGCCACCAGTGTCGCACAAGCCGCCGTTTTTATATCTCTCGCTCTCAGTCTCTTGCTCGTGGTCGGTTTCCTCTATTTTTCCTTCATCACCGATCATCGTCTCTATCTCGGTCTCTACTTCATCCCTCCGCTACTCATCGTCACTTCATTGGAGCGGACAATAATGGAGAACGGCACGCCAATTTCTCCTCAAGAAATCATCACAAGTATTCTGGTAAGACTTCCGGTTAAATCCCTAATCCGATTTCAATGTGTTTGTAAAGATTGGAAGAATTTGTTCAGAACCCCATCCTTCATTGCCGAACACCTCCACCATTCCACTCGACAAAACCCTTTACTTATTGTCGATAGTGTTATCGGTGGATATGGATATCCTCCTTGGCAATTATATTTGCTCAACCGTAAGATGCAAGTCTTTGAATTTCAGAACACACCTATGATTAATTCCTTAGAGTCCGGGTGGGTTTAATCCAGTAATGGCTTGCTCTGTGTGAAATTCACGGGTAATAGCCAAGATTGCCTTTGGTTGTGGAATCCATCTATTAGAGTAGTCAGACAAGTGCCAAAATCTCTTAACAATTATGAGTATGGGTGTTTTTCTGTAGGATTTGGATTCAGCCCAATCATTAATGATTACAAGATTGTAAAATATTCTGTTCGATATTTCGTTGTTCAAGCGGAAGTTTATTCATTAAGGACGGGATTATGGAGAAAAGTTGACGTTGGGAACTTAGAGGGTGTATATGGTCTCAGTGTCGGCGGTTTCCCTTGTAATGGAGCTATCTTTTGGATTGGACAAAAGGAAGATGTGGATTTGATAGTTTCATTTGATATAGTAAAGGAAGTGTTCACATTGACACCATTTCCTCCTAAGACTCCTCGCCAAGGATGTTACAATACGCTTGCTTGCTATGAGAACAAACTAGCTATATTTTTTCCTGCTGAGATTGAAAATTCTGAATCATATGTGATTGATTTGTGGGTGTTGGAGGAGTGTGCAGATCCATCCAACGAGAGATGGAGCTGGGCTAAAATATATACTAGCAGACCCAATCCATACCGCTTTATCATTTGTCCAGAGATTATTTGGAGAAATGAAATTGTTTTGTCAGCCACACCGCCTGAATACCAAATCGAGGGTGAAGAGGAGAATTACCAAATCGAAGGTGAAGAGGAGAATTACCAAATCGAAGGTGAAGAGGAGAATTATGAAGGAAATGTTGTTTTGTGCAATCTCACTACTGATGAATTCAACTTGTTTGATATCCCACAATATAACTTTAGTCTTGGGATTTTGGATTATGTGGAAAGCCTGGTACTACTTGACATCATCCATATTTGAAAAATGCTAATATTTAATACCAAATGTTTCTTGCCAAATTTGACCTTTTTATATTTCTAGTTGCTTAGTTTTATATAATTGAGTTGCTAGTTTGTGAATTATTTGGGACTAGCGAATCTGGCACTGGTTTTATTTATATTGAAGGGCATTGATCCACTATTACGTTAAGTATTTACTCTATTTAAGTATTATTTTTTTGTGTGGAAATGAATCCACTCAGATATTGGTTCATATATTTACTCTATTTAGTTAATTATTGGTGTGTGTGTATTTTCCTGTTGTTCTGAGTTTTCTTTGTATGAGAGAGTCAATCTCCAACATTGGTAAATCAAAATGGACAATGCGTGGAAGGAAGGGCAGCAGCTGAATTCTGGGATTTGCCTGATTGGGATAAAATGGGTATTTGTGAGGTATGTGGCTCTTCTCTCATGATGGCATAATGTTGATTCCAAATTTTGGAATTTTTTTTTTTTGAAAAAAATGAAGAGCTCAACAACACTGAATTATCCAGAACTAAGATCAAAGAGACCCCTATGTGAATCGTCCTTTGTCTCTCTCAGAATCCATTTTCTGCATACTCTCTCTCTCTCTCTCTCTCTGAGAGACCCCTCTTCAATCTCACTTACTAGGCACTAAGATCAGAGCCTCCTGAAAGAAACAGGCCAGAAGTGGAAGCTGGGGGAAGATTTTGAAGATGAGCGAGAGATCTTGGCGGTTCCTACCATGTGGAGGAAGATGACGGAGAAGGCAAGGATAAATAATGTCTTTTTGCATATTACCACATGTTGTGATCCTCATTCTTTACCTGAGAAGTATAATCGTTTTCACCTCATGTAAAGTAATCCTAATGCATCTCGTAGTCCCCTTTACATCCTAAATGTGCCAACCAAACGTTTGGAAGAGCACATTGCCTTAAGATTACAGGTAATCATAATGCAATGCATCGAACCAAATGGACGAGACTGTGCATCTATGAATTCTCAGTTGACTGATTTATTAACCAAGGCATTATGAAGAAGAAGAACAGAGTTAAAGAATGTAACTTCTGGTAGGGTTTAATGAATGCGTAGTTGAGGGGATTTTTTTTTTTTTTTTTAATATCAAAGTTTTAAGAAAGGAGTTGGGCTCACCCACAATCCAAGGGCAGAGCGCTTGGAGCCTAGTCTAAGGGGCATACTGGACAGAGAGTACATATGCCTCCACCTCTACTAACGTTTCCACTGCTTCCTAGACCCCTAGGATGTCTCCCCTAGTACCTTGACCAACGCAGGGATCGAACCCCCTCCCTTGAGGTGAGGAAGTCTAACCTTTTTGCCAGTTGAACCCAAGGACGAGGGGTAGTTGAGGGGATGTTATGGATAGGATATGTTAAAGAAGCACGTGGGCCATTAAAAAGAGGAATGAGAGTTTCAAGGCTCAGAAGGAGTCCAAGTCTGAGCAACATTAGGTGCAGACACTAGATGAAATACCAAATTTAAATTTAAGTTCACATATTTAAAAAATTTCTAATCAGACCAATTGACCTCATTAGGAATTTTTAAATGTGTTTTAAAGATCACAATACGCCTATATAGGTAAAAACGAAAGTTGAACGTAAGTGTAGGGTTTTGAAATGCCAAAATCCAAATTTAGGTACACATTTTTTTTAAATATTTAAAGATAATATTTTTGTTTTGGTGGTTTCAAATAGGGGGTGATATCTAAGACTGGGTCTTGCAAAAATATGGTACCAGATTTATTCTGCATAATAAAAAATATGAATACTGAATCTTAAATAAATCTCATGACTCCCTACATATGTGGTCACTATCCATAACCTCCCTAGCTATAATAGCAGTTCCCCTAAATATAAAAATATATTAAAATTTTCTAAATATCAAACAAAAATCTTATATCAGTTATTTAGTCTAATAAAAAATATAAACACTCAATCTTAAAAAAAAAAAATGAATATGGAAACTTAAATAAATCTCATGACTTCGATATATGTGGTCACGATCACACTATTTATAACGTCCCTAGGTATAGTAGTTCTCTTAAAAATAAAAATATATTTTAATAAAAATTTACCAAAAACAAATACAGATCACAATATTTTATTCAAAATGAATATATCAAAAATAAATTTAGCAATTAAAATATATTCAAATGAGATATAATTCCATGGTATAAAATAATATATATCAAACGTAACCCTAAAAATATATTTAAAATGTATTTGATTAAATATTTCAAAAATAACTAGAAATATGGGCGGGATAGTTTCTAACGACTTCCTAGCTAATTTTTGATATATTAATCTAAGGAACAATATATTTAATTTGTAGTTAAGATTGTTGCAATTGCACGATATATTTTATAAAAAAATTACTTTTTATTCTTTAAATTAGATTTAGCAAGAAAAGATATAAAATATATCTAAAATAGATGGATAGTAGTATATATATTGGTTTAGTTTGCTCACCTCGGCCAGTCCCCAGTTGCTCAGTTAACATCCATCTCGGCGGCCTCCCTATCTTATCTCTCGCTCTCACACGCTCACTTGCGGTCGGCAGATATTCTTGTACGACTTCTGGTTAAATCCGTAATGCGATTTCAGTGTGTTTGTAAAGATTGGCAGAATCTGTTCAAAACTCCATCCTTCATTTCAAGTGCTGATCTTCCCCCAGACATCATCGTGATGATTCTTGAATGACTTTCGGTTAAATCCCTAATCCGATTTCAGTGTGTTTGTAAAGATTGGCAGAATCTGTTCAAAACTCCATTCTTCATTTCAAGTGCAGGGCTTTCCCTTGTAATCAGCGGCGGACCCACACTGGTGCCTATGTGGGTAGTTGCAGACACAAAATTATGAAAAACTATATATATTTTTTTGAAGGAATTCGTCACAACTTGTCTAGGTGGTGTAGTGGTTATCACAATAGTGTGTGAGAGGTTGCCTGTATCCCCGATTCTCTGGCTCAGACAATGTTTTTTGTTATATATTTTTTCCATCTTCCTCCCTTCACTCCAACTTCCTCTCTCCCCTGTTCGAAATCAAACCCTAACCCTTTCTCTTCTTTTTCTCGTCCCCTTTCTCACCGTAACCAGTGGCGGAGCCAATTATATATTTTTTCCATCTTCCTCCCTTCACTCCAACTTCCTCTCTCCCCTGTTCGAAATCAAACCCTAACCCTTTCTCTTCTTTTTCTCGTCCCCTTTCCCACCGGAACCAGTGGCGGAGCCACATTGGGGGCAAGTACAAAAAAAAATAGTGTGCAGTTAGATTATGCGACAATCCCAATTTTAATCCAAACCCTACTCAGATTATGCAACAATCCCAATTTTAATCCAAACCCTACTCTGATCGGGGATTCTTTATTGTCTTTAGTACCTCTCTGGCCAACTATTGATGGTCCACTTGGGCTCTTCGAGGAAGATGCACTCAGCTATGCTCGCAAATTTTACAAGTTCGGTTTTGCATTGCTTCCTTTGCTTTGGGCCTTCAATTGCTTTTACTTCTGGCCTGTTCTCCGCCACGCTCACTCCTTCCCCTCGCATTCGCCGTTGTAGGTTCCTTGTTCTCTTTTTTATTTATTTTGTTAAATACTTGGTCATTCTTCTTAGATGTTGTTACAAGTTTGGTGATTTTGCTTTGTTGTTCTTGCTTTTGGCTTCTACAGGTTTTTATTTTCTTTCGGTATATCATTTCATAATTGATTTAAGTTTCAATTGAGGGCTTTGCTTCTAACAAGATTTCAGCCATTTCCTATGAGGTAACCCTTTTGTTTTGGCGTCCTTAGAGTGCAGAGCTAGCTAAATTGATCCGTGCACTTTTGGAGAAAATGAAAGAGGAGGAAAAGAAAATAAAAGGGATTTAAGTTAACAGTGAGTCTAGATATGATGCATATATTAATTCATCACTGATTTTTATTTGTATCACTTTTGTTTCCTTGCTCTTTTCTTTCCTGAGCAGAACATGGCAGAAGTCATGTTCTGGGCTAAATTTCTGATGAGTAACTAGTATTAGTGTCATGTTTGTCCAGCAGTAAAGAGTTTCATCTTCTTCACCCTTTTACTAGTTTCTGACACGGCAAAATCTTTCCACCCCCACCCCCACACATCCACTTGGTTCTTTTAATATATATATACATTAACAAATATATATATATTTTTCTTAACATTTTTTCAACGGTATTTACAAATCCTGTAACGTCATTTACAACGTTTTTTTTTTTCAAGTTTACATTTTGTTTCCTCTTTAATGCCTCTGAGTGAAAAACATAAAACATTGCACATTTACAAAACTTGTAACGATATTTACAAATCCTGTAACGCCATTTACAAATTTAGTAACGCCATTTACATCATTTTTTTCAAGTTTGCATTTTTTTCCTCTTTAATGCCTCTGAGTGAAAAACAAAAAAATTTGCACATTTACGAAACTTATAACGATATTTACAAATCCTGCAATGCCATTTACAAATTTAGCAACAGCATTTACAACGTTTTTTTAAATTTCCAGTTTTTTTTTTTTCACTCAGAGGCATTAAAGAGGCAAAAAAAGGTAAAATTTAAAAAAACGTTTTAAATACCGTTGCTAAATTTGTAAATGGCATTGTAAGATTTGTAAATACCGTTACAAGTTTTGCAAATGTGCAATTTTTTTTGTTTTTGTTTTTCACTCAAAGTCATTAAAGAGGCAAAAAATGTAAACTTGGAAAAAACGTTGTAAATGGCGTTACAGAATTTGTAAATACCATTGCAAGTTTTGTGATAGTGCATTTTTTTTTTAGTCAGAGGCATTAAAGAAGAAAAAAAATGTAAACTTGAAAAAATCGTTATAAATGGCATTACTAAATTTGTAAATGGTGCTATAGGATTTGTAAATACCGTTACAAGTTTTGTAAATGTGCAAATTTTTTTGTTTTTCACTCAGAGGCATTAAAGAGGAAAAAAAATGTAAACTTGAAAAAAAAAGTTGTATATGGCGTTACTAAATTTGTAAATGGCGTTACAGGATTTGCATATACTGTTACAAGTTTTGTAAATGTACAAACTTTTTTGTTTTTCACTCAGAGGCATTAAAAAGGAAAAAAATATAAACTTGAAAAAAAAAAGTTGTAAATGGCGTTACAGGATTTGTATATATATACCGTTACAAGTTTTGTAAATGTGCAAACTTTTTTATTTTTCACTCAGAAACATTAAATTACAAGTTTTGTATATACCATGGATGTGTGCGGGGTGGGGTTTCCCCACACATTCAATGAATATATATATATATATATATATATATATATTAAAACAAAACCCCATCCCCTGCCCCCAAAAAAAAAACCCACCCCCCTCGCCGGTGGCCAGCAGCCCTCCGGCGAGGGTATTTTTATTTTTTTAATTTATTTAAAACTAAGGGTAAAAGGGTAATTTCACCCGAATTTGCATATCCCTCATAGGTCCTTAGCACCTCTTAGTCTTTTTACAAATTTGAGAGACTTCTCGGGTTCTTGCAAATTCATATGGTATTTATTTGTCATTTTGCCTTTTTGATATGTTAATCTAATGAACAATATATTTAATTTGCCCTCAGATTGTTGCATTGCACATGATGTTTTATAAAAAGATTACTTTTTGTGCTTTAGATTAGATTTAAAAAAAAATATAAAATAAATTAAAAAAATATAAAATATCTCTATATTTAATCTAATAGATTTAATTTTTTGTGTGCCGAAATATCTATATATTACTATATCAAAACATTGGTTCGAGCATCATTCCTTGCGACACGTAAGCATTTCTACCTCTCATATTCAAAATATTTATTTTAATATATATTATCTATTTAATCCTAACCCCTTTATTTAGAGTTTTTCTTTTCTCTTTATTTTATCTATAGAGATATTCTTAAATTTTTCTAAATACCAAATGAAAATATTATATTATATATTTAGTCAATTAAAAAAATATAAATACTGAATCTTAAATACTATATAAAAGTAGTGGTTCAAGCAGCCCTCCTTACAATACACAGGCACTTCCTCCCTCTCATATTTAAAATATTAAAATTAATATATATTATATATGCCTATTATCTATATAATCCTAACCCTCTTTATTTGGAATTTTTCTTTTATATATATATATCTTAAAATTTTATAAATATCAAATAAAAATATTATATCAGATATTTAGTCTAATTAAAAATATGAATATTCAATCTTAAATAAAAAATATGAATATGAATCTTAAATAAATCTTATTATTCCCCAATATATGTGGTCACTATCACACTATCCATAGCCTCCCTAGCTATTGCAGTTCTCCTAAATATAAAAATATATTTTAATAAAAATGTACCAAACATAAAACAGATTAAAATATATTCAAATGAGATATAATTCCATGGTATAAAATAATATATATCAAAATAAATATGTCAAATGTAACCCTAAAAATAATTTTAAAATGTATTTGATTAAATATTTCAAAAATGAATAGAAATGTGGACGAGATAGTTTCTAACAACTTCCTAGCTATTGTTTGATATGTTAATCAACAATATATTTAATTTACAGTAAGGATTGTGGCATTGCACGATATATTTTATAAAAAATTATTTTTTGTGCTTTAGTTTAGGTTTAGCAAAAAATAAAAAGGGAAAATGACAAAAAGAAAAATACCATTTGAACTTTAAAATTATTTGACAACAACTGTAATAAGATTAACCAGAACAATAAAATAATTGACAATTCATTTTGTTATAAAATCACCTAATTAAGATTTTGAATAATATTTTCTTGAGATTTTTCCATAATTTAAACAGATATAAAATATCTCTATATTTAATCTAATATAATCCAAAATCTATAGATAGTAGTAATTCTATAAATTTAATTTGCTCTGACGTAAAGAAAATAGATTTAATTGGCTCACCTCGGCCAGTCGGCGCCTCAGTCAACATCAGTCTCGGCGGTTTCCGTATCTCTCGCTCTCACACTCTCACACTCTCACTCGCGGTGGCTTCCTCGATCACCGTCTCGGTCTCTACTTCATCCTTCTCCTACTCATAGGAGCGGACAATAATGGAGAACGGCATACCAGATCTTCCCCAAGACATCATCACAAATATTCTTGTACGACTTTCGGCGGTAAAATCCCTAATACGATTTCAATGTGTTTGTAAAGATTGTAAGAATTTGTTCAGAACCCCATCCTTCATTGCCGAACACCTCCACCATTCCACCCGGCAAAACCCTTTACTTATTGTTGATAATGATATCTCTGGAGGTCGTCCTTGGCACTTATGTTCTCTCAATCGTGAGATGCAAGTCTTTAAATTTCAGAACACACCTATCATTAATTCCTCAATCTCGGGGTGTGTTTATTCCAGTAATGGCTTGCTCTGTGTGAAACTCACAGGTAATACTAAAGATTGTCTTTGGTTGTGGAATCCATCTATTAAAGTAGTCAGACAAGTCCCAAAATCTCTTAATTATGCGTATGAGGGTTTTTCTGTAGGATTTGGATTCAGCCCAATCATTAATGATTACAAGATTGTGAAATTTTTTCTTCCTCTTGTTGTTCAAGCGGAAGTTTATTCATTAAGAACGGGATTATGGAGAAAAGTTGAAGTCGGGAACTTAGAGGGCATACATGATTTCATGTGCAAGGCTTTCCCTTGTAATGGAGCTATCTTTTGGATTGGACGTAAGGAAGATGTGAGGGGCACAGCAAAAAGTTGGCAAGACAGCAAAAGTTGGCTCGATTTGATAGTTTCATTTGATATAGCAACGGAGGTGTTCACATTGATACCATTTCCTCCTATGGCTCCTTTCTATTGTTACGATACGCTTGCTTGCTATGAGAACAAACTAGCTATATTTTTTGGCAGAGCGACTGAAAATTGTGAATCATATGTGATTGATTTGTGGGTGTTGGAGGAGTGTGTAGATCCATCCCGAGAGAGATGGAGTTGGGCAAAAATATATACAAGCAGACCTAATCGATTAGGTCCAAACCGCTTTAAGCATTATTTGGAAAAATGAAATTGTTTGCTTAGTGTTAGGTGAAGGAGCGAAGAATTATGAAGGAAAAGTTGTTTTGCGCAATCTCACTACCGATGAATTAAGCTTTTTTGATAGCTCAATATGTAGTCGTAGATATAGCCAAGGGATTTTGGATTATGTGGAAAGCCTTATGCTACTTGACAACAAAAATGCTAGTTTTTGATACCAAATGTTTCTGGTCATATTTGACTTTTTTTGAATTATATGCTTTGGTCCATGATCATGACTCCTCATGGCGTGCTTCTTGTTCTCCTGGTTTGTAATGGATGGCGCTACAGTTTCTCTGACATCTGGGTATGCCCAATTGCTCTTTCTTTATCCTTCGGGGTATTCATGTCCGTAGGACTTTAGCTCATAGAGGCATGCTTTGAAGACCAAAGCTTTGGTTTTTTCGCTCGGTTTCTGTTGCTCATGATGGTCTTCTTTTTCCTTGGGGCGATCATGTCTCTCATCGACTTTAAATCTGGACCATAGATTTAATATAACTGCCTATACCAACAATCTCATTAAGTCAAATCAACGGTTGAGATTGGATGATGATGAGAGATGAGGAGAAAGTTAGCTAATGAGAGAATCCTCTTCCGAGTCGCAGTTTGCTTGGGGGTTGTCTTTGTGTTTTTGTTGTTAATTATTTTCTTTTATATTTGTTGTTGTTGTTTTTTTTTTGGCATCATTTTATATTTGTTGCTTTGTTGGTGTGTTTTACACTTCAAGGCCCCAACGCTACTCCTTTTGAGGGGTTGTTGTTGGAGCACTTTTTAATATATTTGAAGAGTTAATTTTGATTCTATATATAAGACATAACTTTTATATTTATCAATATTTTCCTAATTTATCTCTATTGATGCTTCATCAACAATATACATGTCATATTAACTAACTTCCCTAATTTATTTAAATTAGGTAAATATGTCTTATTTTAAGGACCATTCAAATTAGATAAATATGTCTTATTTGAAGGACCAAAAGGAGTATCATTTTATCTTATGGAATAATAATATTGAAATTTTATAAGAACACAAAGAAGCAACAATAACTATTCACTCCTAAAAATGAAATATATACTTGCATAATTTTAATTTTAATCCAGTCTTTTAGAAATTTAATTTCATAATTAGTACCTATTTATAAATTTATATTAACCATTTAAAATCTAAAAAATGAAAAATATTAAGTAAAAAAGGAAACTACAAGGGAAAATGACAGAAAAAAATACTATTTGAACTTCAAAATCATGTTAACAACAACAGTAATGAGATTAACAAGAATAGTAAAGCAATTGACAACTTGTTTTATTGGGAAATCACTTATTTGAGATTTTGAAGTTTAAATGGTATTTTCTTAAGATTTTCCTAAAATACAAATTGTAATAGGATGAGATGATTTCTTATTTTCAGGGACATCCTAGGTTTAAAACCGAAAAGTAATATGTTTAAGTGTCTGTATGGGATGGCGATAGAAGCTGTTTTTTCGACGTGATTTACGGTGTACGAGATAAGTATGTGAGAGGAGTTTTGTCTCAACTTGTGCGAACATGCACTACAAAAAAAAAAAAGGATTTAATGATGGACAAAATCTGTTGTTAAACAGAGAAAATCCGTTGCAAACAACTTTTACAACATAATTTGCGAAGGAAAAATTTCCGTCGCAAAAATCGTCGTTGCACACAATATTTGCAACATATTTTGTGTCATCCATCATAAATTTGTAATGGAAAAAAATCTGTTGCAAATTGTGATGGCATAATTTTCCGTTGCAAATTGTGACGGAAAGAAATCCGTTGCAAATTGCAACCGAAAAAAATCCGTCGCAAATTGCAACGGAATACTTTGCCGTTGTAAATTGTGATGGAAGAATTCCGTGGCAAATTGTGAGGGAAAAGAATTTCGTTGCAAATTATGATGGAATTATAATCCATAAATTTGTTGCAAAAAAAATATTCTGTTGCAAATAATGTAACAATTTACTGTGAAATATAGAAAAAATTCCGTTGCAAATTGAGGAATCATTATTTTTAAATAAAAATTATAATTATTAGGGCTCTTTCTAAACAACCACTCAAATAAAAGGAAAAATATTACAAAATAAACAATACTAAATAATGTATTAAAAAAAGTGTATATAAAGAAACTTATATAATAGCAATCCTAAAAAATTATACATAAATAAACGAAATATAAAACAACAACGTTACCAACAAAATAAATTAAATAACACAAAAATAAAAAAGAATGTCTATATAGTAGTTGTGTGGTCATGCTCATCATCCAAAAAAAAAAAAAAAGGCTATTTACAGTGTAGCAAATATCATAGAATTTCCAGGAGCAAGATGAAAATCTGACGGCAATGAACTCTCATGCACTTGGAAAACCAATTTAATGACAGAAAATTAATATTATATGACAGCAAAAGTGTTCAACTGATACCAATCCAAATTCAATAATTTCCACATAAGTAACAGAGCACAATGATAATAAAATGCAACTTTAGATGCTGGGCAACTTCACAGCAAGTACTTCAAAATCCCAACATGAAAACAACACTAAAATTATCAGAAAACTGCATTTATTCGCAAAACGAGCATTAGATGAGGTCAAAATCAAATCAGAGTCTACAAACAGCATGCTCTTCTATAAATTGAATGGATGGGTAGCAAGGACAAACAGACACGGGTTCAATCAATAGAAAGTCTAATCCTAGTTAAAGACATTTCACTAAGAGGTGTGAAAAACCCAATTCGTCACAAGATATCTACATAACTGCGTAATGGATTGATTTTGTAAAGAAAAGCAATTGCTTTTTAATACATATCAAATTCACACACACTATATTTATGTAGTACTCATTACACTGAATCACAGCACAAAGCACTCAATTAGATCAGAATACTCAGATTACAAGCCAGTTTGAAGACGGCCCATGCACACCGAAGTGGATTCAATCACCAAATGTCAGCTCGAACTAGAATAACAAAGTTAGCAAGTAGCAAAAGAGTACCTCATAACTCCTAGTGGCAACGGGGAAGGTGGAAGAACATTTGCAAGAGAAGAGAGCTTTGGATGATGTCGGGAAGAGCGCAAAATTGTGAGAAGAGTAAGGAGAAAAGAGTGAAGTGTTATGATCACACTATGATATCAATTCAGAAGGTAAGACTTCGGATATATATTGCAATCATTCTGTTACATGTATGAAGTAACGCAAATGGATAAAGTAGTACAATAGCTAAATGACAGTATAGAAAAGGAAGGATAACAAAATAGCAGAGAGGGAATAATAGAATAGAAGGGGGGGCACAGATAGAGGGAGAGAGACAAATTCCACATATAATTCCACACCCTATCTAGTCTTCTCTGGGTCTATATATATATCTATACTTTTGCCTACCCTAAGCCCAATATTATCGGCCCAAGTCCAAGTCCACTTGATTCATTCTTGGGAAATTGACCTTGTCCTCAAGGTCAAAATTTGGAAAAGAAGCAATGAAGCAAGCATTGAAGATGCATATATGATTCTAAGATACCATCCTTGCACTATGACCATGAAAAAAAAAAACTTGTGATGTAAGGAAATCCAAACTATTCCATGTTGCCACCAAACAAGCTTGCAATCCCTCTATCCCATCAATGCAAAATAAAACCAACAGAACTTCCGCAAACCAAAAGGACATCAGCTTGTAAAGCACAACCAAGTCAAATGAAGCAAAGACAACAATCAAAATTTAATTAGCCACTACTTATTTTATTATGAGTTTTCTAGTGGATTAGACGTTATTGAACATGAGGGTTTCCCATATTTCAATTAGGTAATTAAATTCATTAATTCCAATCCTTCATTAATCCCCCTTTGATCTAACTAATTAATTTGGGCTGAGAAAGTTAATTCCATGTGAGTCCTGAGTTGTTCCCTTCACTGTACCTTAAGTAAACCTTCTTTGTCTTTTCTTATTTGATTTTCTTAATAGTTAGTTAAGTTCTTTGCATCTAGATTAGTTCCATTCTCATATAGGTTTCAGAGTCATTTAATTTGCATTAGTGCATTTAGTTAGTTATTTGCGCCTAGGTAGTAGTGTCTTGCATTCTAGTTTAGGTTCATTTCATTGCATTTTTAATCACCCAAATTCAACTTAAAGAAAAACCCACAAATTGCTCTTTGGAACAATGACCTAGGTTGCCACTATATTGCATTATTAGTTGGTCCTAGTTTAATTGATTGCTTTAGTGACAAAAGCAACACATCAATTTTGGCGCCGTTGCCAGGGAACAATGGTTAGGCTTTAGGTTTGAGTTCTAGGTGATTTGTTAGGTTGTTGTTTACTGGATCTAATCCACTCTTGAAAAATTGAACTTGATCCCTCATATGATGGCTTGGAATGATTCAATTTATGAAAATAACTATTATACTTCTATGCCTTATCATTATGACTATGGAGTTGAGCAGATATATGATCCATATTCAAGTGCATATAATCATGGATGGCATAATCACTCAAATTTTGGATATGTCAATCAAACTATTCCAATTCATGACGAGTATTCAAGATTATCAAATAAGATGGATGTTATGATGAAAATCCTTCAAGAAAGGGGAGTGCAACTTAGATAGATTCAAGCTCTACACACTCAAATAAAGGAGTTGTCAAATGTAATTAACAATCACCAGAGTGAAGATTTAGAAGTTTAGAGTGGATTTCCATGTGATAATATACTTTCACTCTCTAATGAATCATTCCCTTTTTCTTCTACCATTTCAAATGATGGGATGATTGGTACATTAGCTAAGTATGCATGCACTAATGTTGTTTCTGAATTGACTAGTTCTATTGACTTAAATTATATTGAATCTTGTAAAGCATGCATTGATACTTCTTCTCATACCTCTGGTCCTATAAATTCTACTGATTCTGATGAGGAAGTTGATCGATGAAGAAATTTTGGTTGACTCCCCTGACACTATTGATTTTAAAGACACCCAGCTTAACACTAATCATGATTATGCTTTGAATGATGGAAGTCATATCTCTACTGATTTTATTGATACTACTTGTGATATTGACATGACTATTATTAGTGGGGATACTATTAAAGATAAGTGTAGGGGAAGCCTTGATTTAGATATGCATTTAGAGTGTAAGACCATATTCAATCATGATGTTTCACATGTGAAATTTGTCTTGTGTGATGATTTGAGCAAGCATGGTGAGACCATTTTGAGTGATCACTTGATTCATTTTTTAGAGAATTTGATCACTTGAGTGATCACTTGATCACTACTTGTGATATCGACATGACTATTATTAGTGGGGATACTATTAAAGATAAGTGTAGGGGAAGCCTTGGTTTAGATATGCATTTAGAGTGTAAGACCATATTCAATCATGATGTTTCACATGTGGAATTTGTCTTGTGTGATGATTTGAGCAAGCATGGTGAGACCATTCTGAGTGATCACTTGATTCATTTTTTATAGAATTTGACTCTTACTGGGGAAAGTCATATTGACTTTGTGGGTTGCTCAAAATGTAACACCCCATTTTCGTAAATGTTTTCATAGCGTTTTGATCAGAGTTGAGCGTCAGAATTTTTTTCAAAATAAAGAGTAACTGAATAACATAGTTTGCAGTGTATCTGACTGTTCATACGATAGTACATTCATCCGAGTATTTAATAATAAGGCAAGTACATATCAAAATAATAACATCTTCGTCTGGTTTTCACGCTGGCTCCTTACCCTTGTCCTCAATCCTGTATCCCCTGGATCCTGAAGCTAAGGTAAGAGCTGAGGTCCAATGCCTACCGGACCTCAGGTAATGGTTAACCTCATGCTAATGTAAATAATATATGAATGATAGTTATTCATGACATCACAACAGTACATAATGACATATGTAAAACAATAACCACACATAGCCATCACACATGCATGTTATTCTCATCTGCACTCTTCACCAGTGCCACGATGTACACCCGTGTCCTTAGCGCTAGGAAAACTTGACGGTATTACATAACCATAACCCGTATATAGCTGGATGTATAATGAAACATCTAAGACAGAGTCTTAGTCTATGAATACAACTATCATATATAAACATACAACAAGCATAAGAGTTAAGGTTACAGTACGCGTCCGTACCTTCGTTGATGAATACGGTACGTGCGTTCGGTCGAAACGCGATCACAGGTATCCTATAAGGTTAATATCGTATTTATTAATTTATAAACAATATCCTAACATATATTTTAGTCACAAATGACTATTTTACCCCTGACTTCAGAAATCGCTAACCGATAAAATTTCGCCAGAGCTTCGCTACTTTAACTCTCAACTTTCAAAACTTACTTCCTACCATGTTTTTACCTCGTCAGGCATCTTTCAATGCAATGAGGCTTAAAAACAAGAATATGAATTTTATTTTCTACTTCCTAGATCAAACTAGCATTTATACTAAGAACTATAAAACTAAAGACTAGAACTTAAAAGCTAAGGATCAAGAACTTACCAAGAACCTTGCTCCTCCTTCTCCAAGACTCTTCCTTCTCACTTTCACTCTAATTTTTGAATTGCTCTTGCAATTTTGGTGTGAGAATTCAAGTGAATGAAGGGGCCTATTTATAGCAAAAGGGTATGGCAACTTTGGTAATTCCATTAAACTTCCTCTTCTCAATTCTTGACCATTGGATCTAGGTTAAATCTTGAGCTCTCATCCTCACCCTTCCTCTCTCTCTCTCTCTCTCTCTCTCTCTCTCTCTCTCTCTGTTCCCTATCCTCTTCCATTTTCATAATGAGCCTTATCCCTTAGTAGATATTTCCTTGTACCAATTAATTCCCCTACTTAATGTTCCAATTGCGTGTGCTTATAAATCACAAATATTTTTAGAGGTAAATTTTGAAGTTTATGTAAGTCTCTTGAGAAGTACTTGGAATAACAAGAATTATGGTTCAATTAGGGGTTTTTACTAGCCTTTTAATCATTTTAGGATTAATCCCAAAAGTTGAGGAAAAGATTTTGGAGATAACCCACTCCAAGCTAAAAATATACTTGTTCATAATAAGTCCTTATATTTGATCTATGATTAACATATTTCAGGTTATAATTTATTTTCTATCGGTTCTCATTTACTTGTGTCTTGAATTAATCCCAATGGCTTTTAAATTCTCAAAATATCTCCACTCGATCTTTTCTCTCTCCTAATACTAGGCTCACAACTCACACACACACTCACAACTCACTTTTTCTCTCTCCTATACACTAGGCTCACAACACACACACACACACACACACCAAAACGCCCCCTCCCCCTTTATTTTTCATTTTTGTTATTTTTAATTAATCCTATATTACCTAAAAGAAAAACTCTCATTGGTTGATTTTATTTCACAAGGATTCCCCTTTATGAAATTAAATTAAAGCCTTTAGATTTAGCTTTATGAGGTTTAATCCTAGCCCTCCATATCTAATCTTAATTAACATCCCTAATATGGTAGTTAAGTATGATTGTCAAAATATGATTGGTTCCTAGATTAATCACAGCCATTAGAAACTTACTTTATGCTAATCTTGGTATTTATTAGCTCTTGGTTTAATTAAGGTAATACACCTTTAATTATGCCTATTTAATTGATTTCAGAATTTAATGTTTTTATTCTAACTATTGCAAATTTAATTGCTCATTAGTTGTTGGTAATTTACTCCAATTGGTATAAGTATTCCCAAGCTATATAATTGCCTCTTACGATTAAATTAAATACACTACAAAATTTGAGACCACATATTCACCTATTTTAAATAGGTATTATTTATCAAAATATAATATTTAAGATAAATAATTATTCGGGTATTACACAAAATATCTGGAAGTTCCAATACTTTCTGTTGATCAACTTCTTTTGGGATCTTCCTTGATTCTTCATAAATCAAGTTTTATTGATTATATTTATGTGGGATGAGATACTGTTTGGTGCTATGATTTTATGCAGGTACACTTGAGCTGGAACGTTATCTGCAGATCTTAAAAAAGGAGATGTCTGCTGAACATCAAAAGAGGACATCACTAGTGCTTTCATGTGACTTGCAACTAGACAAAAGAGAGAAGCCAATTATGCTACTTCATTTGAGTCTCCAACCTTTTAATAGTCCGATCGTATTCCTTCCTTACTCTTTCACTTACATTGCTTGTTGTTATTGGTTAGACCTATATTTTGCATTGAGGACAATGCATGATTTAAGTGTGGGGGATGGATTTTGTTCTTACTTTTGGTTTTTGTTTTTAAAATGAGAAAAATAAAAATATTTTGGTTTTTACTTTGGTTTTTGTTCCTTGTTTTCAAGAAAAGAAGAAAAAAAAATTGATGTTAAAATTGCAAGTTTTAAGTGGCTTTAGTATGATGCATTCTTGATTTGAAAAATGATTGATCATGTTTTGAGTTGGTGAACCTAGTGGTAATGAATTTGACTTTGGTGAATTTAGGCTAGTGATCATATTCCTAGTGAGATTTTGAGCCTAATACATATATTTTTAGTGTGTACCCATATCTCTTCACTTGATCTAGAACTTGACTTGAATATTATTTGAGGCCACATTTTATGCATGTGTATTCATAAAAATGATAAAGGCATTCATTTCATTTTAGCCAGATAAGCCAAAAAGCCTACCATTTTCATGCGTATATCCTTTGTTTAGCTCTTTGAGCCTATATTTTTCCATTTTGTCTACACCCCTAGCCAAAAAAAAAAAACACAAAAAAAAAATCTCTACCCTTTTTGAATGTCTTGGGAGTTGAAGAGCATTGCATAATATCTGCTTGGATGGAAGAACATGTATAAAATTAGGAGTTGGGTCATTGTGAAAAATATGGTAGGTTATCTTGAAAAAGAAAGAAAAAAAGAATGATGACTAAGTTTAAGTTTGGTTTGGTTTCTTGCATCCCATATTCTCTAATATATCATTCTCTTCATCTTGTAAGATATTCAACTTTGTTTTTCCAAATACTGTACCCTTTCTTTTTTAATATTAGCCCCATTACAACCTAATAAAACTCCTTTGGATTTATGCATGCATTTGCTTTATTAGTGGTGAAGAACTTAGATTCTTGTCAAGCCTATGGGAAGAGTATTGGATAGGGAGGATTTGAGTGTAAACACAAACTTATACACTTTTGAGTGAAGAGTGACATACACATTATCCTTGGTGAGAGATTTCTAGCTTAGGTCCCCCTTTGTCAAGTAAGTTGCCATGATGTTTGTTTTCGTAATTCATGAGAAGATCACCTAGACAAGAGAGGTGTTGAAATGCTCTTTTTACTTTTGCTTGTGATTGGAACATTCACTTTTGAAGTTTTAGTTTTGTTTTTATTGTTGTTCTCCTTTGGTCTTGACTTGTTTTGCCTAGGAGAGCAAATGATAAGTGTAGGGGAGTTGATAAATCCCAATTTTCATATATCTTATCCCGCCTTATTCATTTATTTTGGGAATTATTTTAGGCTAATGTGGAATTATTAGATAACATTTAGATTGTTAGCCAATTTTAGGAAATAATATAAATAAGAATTAATTATGAGATTATTGAGCTTAAATTATTAATATTCTGATTGTTATCTTGTGATTGAATAATATTTCTAAATATATGATAGATCACGATTTTATTTAATTCTTGCAGACAGGGAAAAGCATATTAGAATATCTTACGATGTAGAATTAACCTTGAACGCTTGTTGGATATGATTAGTTTTGATGATGTCTTATATAGATGTCATTCTTAAAAGAAAAAAGTTTGTATAATATATTTATCTCCTACATCGACTAACTACTATAATTAATTTAAATTAGTCCAAGTTGAATTATAGAACAAGAAGGAGATAAGGGATTTTAGAAAGAAGAAATTGGAGAAAATGTTAAGTTCAAGAAGAAGAAAAAATATTGAAGAAGGTAGAACTTGCAGAGAATGATGAGTCCATGTTAAATGATGAAGAATAGAGATTAAAGAAAGAAGAACTTGTTAATTATTATGAGAATATCAATATTCAAGTCTCTGTGATCAAATAGAAGTTGGAACGACTCAATTCGGAGTTAAAATAAGTAAGTTCAAGCTTCCGGATGAATAGTAGTTTGCTACAGTAATTTTCACATAAACAGTGTCATGCTCGAGCACAAAAATTTCCATGCTCGAGTGGAGAACTGTGCTTGCTCAAGCAACATCGTTTTTCAGTACTCTGTTCACCTCTGTTTTGCATTTCAGTTGGCAACCTCTGGTAATTTGATAATATCTCTCAAACCAGAAGTCTGATTGAGGTGAAACCAATTATTTATAAAAATGGACTCCCAATGCGTGATTTTGATATAAAATTCAAGCCCAAAGGAGTTTAGATGAGAGAGATATGAATTTTGGAAGATGACAAGTGAAATCAACGTCACACATCAAACCAAGCTTTAGTATTTTGGGTGTATCTCACAATCTACAAGTTCAATTAAGCTGAAACCAGTGCCATTTGAAACTAGACTCACATAAATTTCTAGAAACATCAACATCATGAAAAAATATCAATTGAAGGAGATATGATATTTTGAAGTTGTGATCGATTCAGGATGTTGCAAAAACACTGGTCAAGAACAACCTCCATTCATCTGATGATAATGGACAAAATACAACGATTTTGGAGCTGATTCTTCTTGAATTGGACAGAAGACTTAAATATCTTTCTAAGCATGGGTGATTTGCCAAATTTAGAGCTATATTGAAGACGTTTCGCTCACTGTAAATTGACTCTTGTACTGTCAATGCTATTGCGTTTTGAAAGTCAATAGAGTTTAATATTTGCACAAGATCATGGTAGGTAGCAGCCTGACACTCGAAGGCAGCCTACTCGAGAAAAGTGACTGGCGTGCCTGAGCATCATCGGGCTAATGGAAAAATCAAGAAGAAAACATGGACAAAGACGTTGTGCCCGAGCAACATGGTCGAGCAGGCACAATGTGTTTCTCGAGCAAGTATTCTTCTAAGTCATTTCTCCCTTTGCCTCCATCATGATCAAGCAGTATATCTGTGATGTCCGAGCATTGGCGACACTGGTTCATAAGGATGCCCGAGCATGAAAACTGTGTTGCTCGAGCATCAAGGATAATTCAACTTTTAATAGCCTCATTCAAGTCTTGCTCGAGCAAGCTCACTGAAGTGCTCGAGCATGGTGCTCGAGCAGTAGCTCCTTGTTGCTCGAGCATAAAACGATGATCTCCACTTATAACGTATTTGCACCTTGGTTGCCCGAGCATACTATTAGTCATGCTCGAGCATGATCATCTTTGTTTTTCAAAATCAATGTCTTCGTGAATCCTAAATCATCTACTGTGCATTCATTTCTACATATCATTACTTATTACTATTTCTAATTGTTTTTAACCAGTTTGCTAATGAGTTTCAGATGATTTTATCATGGATTAACAATGAATTTGTATAAAGCAATTTGTGTGTCAGAGCATTTAATGCAATTACCACTTTGAGGCACTAAACCAACTGTCGTAGCATTTAATTCAGTCAATATGCAACTGCTTGGTTTTTAATTATCTCCATCTAATATGCTTCTGTATCACCCTTCTTCATTGCTTTTACTGGCAGATGTGGTGGCTTTTGTGAAGGTTGTTGGCACATTGGATGAGTTCTGTAGAGGGAATAAGACGAAAAAAAGGCTACGTCTGAAGCTGGCTGACTCCAAGTAATGCAAATATCAATACATTTAATAGATTTACCCAATGACATGTTTACTTACATTCATATTCATAGTAGGTAATGATTACAAATTTCAGGAACAATGAAGTGGAGTGCACGTTATTTGATAACTGTGCTTCGGATGCCTATATGGCATACTTGCAAAATCTTGAAAGTCCAGTTGTAGTTTTATTAAACTTAGCAAGAGTTGGATTTTCTGAGGATGGTAATATTGAGCAATTCATTACTGAATAGTTACAATCACATCATATTACATCAACTAAACTAAGCTTCATTACAGGTACACCTGTCATGGTTGCACTCTCTCAACCCATGACTTCACAGCTAAGTCAGCATTCGAACGGGGCTTCTTTACACAACCAGACCAAAGTCACTATCTCTCAAATACCTGAACAAGCAATTGTATGTAATTTTTCATCAATCAGTTTTTTTTTTTTCCATTCAAACTTCAAATATATTTGATCATTTGTGGTTTCACCATGTCTTAAAGGGAGATTCGATATAAGACATTGTAAAAGCAATTGTATGTGATATTTCTTCAATTTTCTTTTTCTTCAGATTGAGACTTAAAATAATTGATCATTTGTGGTTTTACCATGTCTTACAAGGAGATTCATTTGTAATCCATTGTCAAGTTCATAAACTTGAAACAAAATACGATTGGATTTATGATGGATGGTCATGAAGATGAATGAGTTCAACAAGAAGCATCCCACTTCTAGCATCAGCGTTGGCCAATACACCATATGCGAAGATTTTTTAAACCAGTTCAGTGAATCAAATACAGAGGTTTTTCACTTGTCAGCTACTCATGTGTCATGTCTTTATCGAATATCTATTTTTCCCAATGGTATAGAATTTAAATATTATTTCTAATTTTTGCATTTATGGTTGTCTGAAAAAAAAAACTGAGTTTGACAGAAGGGTGTTCTGAAGTGAAGGCAATTGTGGAGAGTGTTGATGTTGAAAGTGTTACTCCACTCGTAACACCTCTTGATCATAGCACCATATCTGACCTTTCTCAACATGTCGCCCCTGCTTCTATTAAGGGGAAAATAAGGATAACCAACAAGAGGAATGTTGTTAAAGATGACTTAACAACTACTTCCCATGTGTCTTCTGCTTGTCCTGCTGAGGAAAGGGTGACAAAAGTGATAAAACAAGAGAAGTAGTTCACACTGTACTAGGTGCTTGTCTGGCCTTTTGAGTCCAACACTTTTAGGATTTATTTCTTGTGTGGTTTTAAATATTTTAATATCTATCAGGGCTGGATTTATTTCCAATGACATTTTTAATAGTTTAATGTCTATCAGGTATCTCTTGATTTGTAACTTGAGATGTCCTATTTGAACTATGATATTATTTTCAATGACATTTTTAATAGTTTAATGTCTATTTGGTGGCGTGATGCCTTTAGATTTTGTTTGGATTTTGTCATGTCTCCTTATCCTTCCCTATTGCCCTACTCTCTCGCGCCAATGCCCTCCCTCTCACTTCCCTCTTTCTTTTTTCACAACGTTACTTGCTTTTTAATTACAAATATGATGACATGATAATTGATGAGTTTGTAAAAGATGTGCACAAGTATATCATTTTATTTGTCGGGTTCAACGAAAATAACTTAATCCCACTAGCTACAATGAATGATGTACTTCATAAAAGATGTACTCAAGGATATCATTGTTGAAAAAACCTGATTCAGATGACATCTTATAACTATTACATAATGTTTTTGGGTTTTGTCTGATGAGTCCATTGAATGGTGTGAAAAAAAAAGCCTTCCACCTTGACACATCTTACAGAGTTATGTATTTTATTAAATTAACATTACTTATAATTATCAAAAGATCCTACCTTTTTCATGACTGCTGTTTAACCTCTTCAAGAAAGTTTAAAAAACTCTCTTCTAGAAATAGAAGCATTAAACAAATTAAAAAAATTCAATGTATCACAAAAGGAAACGAAATGTATTATCAACATACACTATACCAAAACAAGTAACGAATGGCAGCATCAATTTGCCACTGTAGAGGATACGGTGAAGACAACTTATGTAGGGATCATAGCAACTTATGCCTGAGGAATTGCCTCCAATTGATGTCTCAAACCAGCTTATCTTGCAAGAGTTGAACTATGACAAACATGCCTTACAAGTAGAAGCAAACAACCTACAAAACTCACTAAATTTGGAGCAGAGACAAATTTTCAACAACGTTATGTCATGTTTACACAAAGATGAAGGTGGTTTCTTCTTCGTATATGGTTGTGGTGGAACTGGGAAGACATTCTTGTGGAATGCATTGACATCATCACTCCGTGCAAAAGGACAAATTGTGCTCACAGTTGCATCAAGTGGAATTGTTGCAACTGTATTACCATCTGGTAGAACAGCACATTCCAGGTTTGCAATTCCGATTCAAATTACTGACTCCTCAATATGTTCAATAAAACAAAATTCCCCTTTAGCAAATCTCATTACATCCACAAAACTTATTATATGGGATGAGGCACCAATGGTGCAGCAGCGTTTTTTGTGTTGAAGCATTTGATAGGACCCTAAGGGATATCATGCATTGTGATAAACCTTTTGGTGGCAAGTGTGTTATTATGGGAGGTGATTTTCGTCTGATACTATCAGTTATACCAAAAGGAACAAGAGGCGAAATTGTCAATGCATGCATCAATTCTTCTTACCTATGGGATCACTGCATCATTTTCCAATTGACTAAGAATATGCGGCTAAATTATTTGGTGTTGGACGCACTTTTGGGAAAATATCATTGCCCCTTAATCCATTTGTATATTATAATATTTGTTTTTACCTTCTTATATTATAATTTTGTTAAGACACATGTTAATGAAAACTTTTACACAATGCAACCCTATATTGCAAAAAATGTTATCTTCTAAATTCAAAGGAATATGAGCACTGTGTATCATATATTTCTAAAAGATCAATAATTTCTTTGTATTCCCAAGACGTAATTGGTTAATGACTATTGAATTTTGGCTTTAAATTTTATTAATTTTTAAAATATTATTAACATTATTGTCTCCATATTAGCCGCTCATACTCTGAGGTTGCAAGCATGCTAAATAGTAAAATTATTATCAGAATTATTAAAATTGCATCATTTTTACAAGATTGTATTGAATTTTGTACTACCTTTAGTTCAAAATATTTTATCTAGCTTGTGAAGAGGTGTGACTTTTTATATAAGATACACTTTATTTTTGACTCATCATTTAATGTTCCCCCCCCCCCAATTTTACCCCGAATTAATTATATGCCTTTCTCATACATTTTTGTCATCTGATTTGATTAAAGAGGGGTAGTAAGATATAATATCAAATTTTGAAATCTCATTTTAGGACATCTGACCTAATTTAAGATTTGTCAAATTTAATAACCCAATTTAGAATTTTGTGTGCCAATGCCAAGGATCCCATCAAGTGGGATCTAGGAGACTTATTATATGTACACAGCCTTACCCACAAGTGGAGAGAATATTTTCAAGACTTAAACCTGTGACCTTTTAAAGTGGAGAGAATATTCAAAGGAATTTTACAAATTTAATGGGGTTAATTAGTCAAGATTTGTGGCTTCCCTCCAAACCCCCCCCCCAATTTATTCCTAATTTGAAGGGAACAAAAATAAGGGGACGAAAGGGGAGGGAGAAGCAATTTTTTTCGATCACCTCCCCTTCAACATTTCAAACCAAACGAGGGGAGAGGCTTATTTTTCTCCCCTCCCACCCCATCCCTTCTCCTCAAATCAAACACACCCTTAGAGTCTGTTTGGCAGGAGTGGAAGGGAAGGGAATACAAATTTTTTATGAGTGGAATTTTAAAAATAGGAGAAGTGATGTTATAAAATCTTAATAAAAATAAGATTCAAAATAAAAGAGTAAGCAAATTTAATTAAAAAACTTTCAACTCCACTTCTATAATTCCCTCCCTTTCCCTCCAAATCCTTCAAACCAAACAACATCTTAGTCACATGACAATAACATTTACCATTGTTCCCAGATTTGTCCTCTTATTAAAGAACAAAGGCTAAAGTATATATTTGTCCTATTATGTTTGTGTCAAGTATCATTTTAATTCTTTAGGTTTATAAAGTGTATTTTTAGTCCAAGAATATTAACAACAATATTAGTCTTATTTCACTAAAAAAGATTACTCATCAAATTTAAGTGATGATTGTGTAATTAAACGCTAACAAAATATATTTGCATTTTTTTAACATATATTTCTATATTTTTAATGGTGAAAATTAAAATTTATTTAAAATGAAAACAACCCTTTTCTAGACTTCATTCTTGCTACCAACATCTCATCCTAGCAATTTAAAATTCTATTACAGTTTTACAGAGCTTCAAAGTTGTTGGTTTTTTTCTATCAACAAATGTAAGGTTCTATCTACTTCCGTAGCTCAAGTGCTCCTGAATTTGTACACAGATTAAATTGAAACCATTATGATTTCATTTATAAACAAACTCCCATAACCTTACATTTCCCTAAACATTGAAATGCAGTTTGCAGAACGGCCTAAACATGTACTCCCTCTAGTCTTAATTATAGAAACACATTTTGGAGTTGATTTTGGTCCTAATTATAAGAGCAAGTTTTAACTTTTGTCAATTTTTCCTATAATACCCCTATTTATACTTATTATTAGGAACATTTTATATATGTGTGTGTATATGTATGTATATATGAGTGTACATATATATGTATATCTGTGTGTCAATGTGTCAATATATCTGGGTGTAGATATGTATGTATGTGTGTGAGTGTGTGTGTAGATAGATAGATCTATATGTATACACATATATATACACACATATATGTTTATATAGCTAAATAGTTCCTATAATTAGGACCGGAGTGAGTACCTATCAACATTGCACTTATCGCTAAATCTAATTTCAGAGTTTTGTCAGACACATTTCGTGCAGACTTGACTCCTTCATTACAACAATACATGTGAACATTGTATTCTGGATATGAAGATTGTCATCAAGTCCAAACGTCATAGACTGACCATTGAACAGATTTGCCTAAATTCAATGAGTGAGGCTCACATAGGACTTGAGCATGAATGGGAAAGTGAATTATTTGGCAAAACTCCATAATTGAGCATAGTTCAGTAGAAACATATGGCCTATTTTTAGTTGCCAGTAATTTAAAATGATGTTACTTATGGGGACGAGGTGCCGTGCCAACTGACAAGGATGAAACGTACAAATTTAGAGTTGTTTTCATTTAAAATCATTTTTAATTTTCACAAAAAAAAAATATTAAAATATTATGCGAAAATAATACAAATAAAAATACAAACATAATTTGTTAGTGTTTAATTTTACGGTCATCACTTAAACTTGATAAGTCATCATGTTTTGTTAAATAAGACTAACAATATTAAGGTCCTAAGACTAAAAGTGCATTTTATAAAATTAAGGGACTAAAATAATATTTGAGGTAAATATAAATGACCAAATATATATTTTAGCCTTAAAAAAATATAAAATGTTATAGGGTAAGATAATTTCTTATTTTTTGGATAAAGCAAGATTGGAAACTGAAAAGTGAAGTACATATATATTATATTTAAGTTTAAGTGAAATTAAAAATGTCATGTTTGATAGATGATATTATAATTATTTGAGAAAATGACAGAAAAATACTACTGGTACTTCAAAAACCTATTGACAACAACAATAATATGATTAACAAGAACAATCAAGAAATTTACAACCCGTTTTATTAAGAAATCATTTATTTGAGATTTTGAAATTCAAGTGGCATTCTTTTAGAATTTTTCTTAATTATTTTCTTGGCTTTAATAATATTATAATTTTTTGGCCATAACTATAATGTTGTAATTACTCCTATATTAGTATTACAAGTAGTATAATATAATAAAGCTACCATACAACAAGCCATTAACGCTGAATTGGGATTAAAGAAAAGGAAAATGTCAGCTGTTACACACCTACCGGCCTCGCCCTTTCAGGTAGCGGGTAGTGTGATCCTTTACTTTTATACATTTCTAAATTATTTTTCCCTGGATAATCTACGTTGCACATCAGAGTTTAAGCAACAGAGCATGCATGGTTTGGACAATAATATATTGATAAAAATACGGAAAGATAGATTCTTCCTCGAAGGAAGCAAAACATACAATCATCCTGATAATGGTGCCCAGACAGGCCAAAATAATAATCTGAGTCATCCAGAAGTCAAAAGAAATATCCAAAGTCACCAACATCCACTACTACACTAGCCCTGCTCCGGAGCCTTACCTCTGTCTCTTTGCTCTACTCCAGATGAGCTGCCAGATGGCTTAAAAGGGTCTGGGATTCAAAAATTGAATCCCAGAGTAACCGTTAATCTCATATAAAATGTATAAACATTGTATGTAAGAAAATCAAGAATTAATACACAAACCACATAACATTCAGTATCAAGGCATACAGCAAGGCACACAACCAATCCGGAACTAGCAGTCCTAATAGCACACAGCACAGACTGCAGTAGTCCTAATAGCACACAGCACAGACTGCAGTAGTGGTCCTAATAGCACACAGCATAGACCACCGGGCACCGCACACAGCAAAGCCCTTTATGCACACAGCATGTTCCGGTTCCATAGCATTCAGAAATAAATGATAATCAAATGTTTGCAATATATATGGCAAAACATACATACACACGTCGCACAGAGTATATGAGGATTAAGGTTACTACCTGGTAGTCGACTACAGATAACAATAACCTTCGCGGTGCAAAATATCACAATTATCCCTAAAATAATAAAATATACATATAATTAATTCCATCTCAATGAATATTTTCTTTGGTAAATTAAAATAAGCCCAACTAATATGTCCATACTCACTAAATTCCTTTTCTTATTAAGGAATTTAATCTAGGCCCATATATTCTTAATTTTCGCCCTAAATCTGAAATTTTGCTGAAATAGAAGCCCAACTTCAAAAATTCATAATTAAATCTAGAAAACTCCTTTTGGGTTGATTCCAAAGCCCAAATGACCCTTAATATGTCTATTTGCAACCCGAAATACTCATTTGGGTCAGACAAAGTCGAAAATTCATCCATAGCCCAACATACCTCTGCTGTCCGAAATTAATTCCCAGTTTTCAGGGGCAGTTTGGAAACATTTGTTTCTCTTGGCACGAAATTCAGAAAAATAAAAGTTATATACCAAAATAATCCTTGAGATGTCTAATTTCTCCCTGTAAAATTTCATAATTTTTATAATCCATTTACTAGGTCAAATATCATGAAGAAGGTGACTGATTCCACAGCAAGTTCCAGAAACAGCACCTAATGATCTTCAAACTTCCATTTATGCTTCCAAAATTATGATCCAAGTTTAGCCTCATACAAAATATCATTTTAAACACTTTAGAGCTATCAAAAACACCAAAATCCAATCCCAAAACACTTGTATATCCAGCTGGACGAAAATCATATTCCAAACACAAATTTTCAAGTTTCCATTTTAACATCATAATCTAGTCCACAATCACTTCTAATTTGTTGTTTGAACCCTTAATCATACACTAACCCCATCTAAGAATTTGGGCAGCAACTCCCCATACATTTAGGGTTTCCAACATTTCAAGAATACAAGAAAATACCACCCCAAATCAATTCACCAACACAAATCCATTCCAAGAAGGTTCAAGAATCACTAACCTTGGCTTGACCTTTGGGGTTCTTGTAATTTCTTCTTCCTTGTATACCAAAATTTTCAACCTCCCCTTCATGAACACCATAAGAAGACAGATTTTTGGGTCAAGAAGAGTTGCAAAAGGGAGCTTAGAAGAGATGGAGGAGATTACATGAGATTTACCTATTAGATTCTTGAGTTTTCCCTTCTTATTTTGCCCAAGAAATTTTCTTCACTACTACAAAAAATAGATATTACTTCTTTAAAGGACGTCCTATTTTTAAAAAGGGTAGTAAAATATGAACGCGGTGGCAATTTCGTAATTATGTGGAGAAAATTTGATATATTAGACGTCCTAATATTTTATTAGACGCTAAAAGTGTACTTAAAACGTCCTAATTCTATATTAGGACGTCAAAATTGACCCAAAATCATCCCAAAAGCGCGGCAACCTGAAATGTTGGCGGCAAATGATGTGGGTTTGGTCTTTTTGGCTTCTAATAAAAATAATTAGACGCTACAACTAGAATTTTTACGCTCTTTATTTTGCCCTAAGTTTTCATTCGCGCCTCATTCACTCTCGAAGTCCTCTGATCCGTGCGTCCTCCCCCGATCCTTGAGGCGAAATTCATGCCTCTCGCTCCATCGTCCTTCAATTCGTCCTGTCTCCCACTCCCACCGTCCTCCTTCCCTCCTCTCTCATAACCGTCGGACCTCCGTGACCCATCCCCCTCTCGCTTGCGTAGCCCTCTGAAGTTTCGCGGTCCCCATCATCTCACTATTGCTGCCGTGGCCCCTCTGCAATCAGTGCTGCTGCCCTCAAAGAACTTGTCCAGGCTTAAACTCTCCTTCCCTTGCTCCACATCGTCCAGGTACTGCTGCAAGCTTCTTTCATTCAGTTTTACCGATTTTTTTTTTAATTTCCTGCGTATTTGACAGTTCCGTTTGTGCTTGATGTCCGAGAGAGATGGGTCGCTAAGAATCTATCTACAATTTGGTTTTGTCAGGCTTGCTAAGAATATATCTTCAATTTCATTTTCTTAAGCTTGACCGGAATCTAAAGTGTTTAAAGAACATTGCAATTTACATAGATGTGAAAACGAGGAATGGAAATAAGTAGTACTCGTATGACTTGATCTCCTCTTATTCAATTGTGTGATCATATTCATACTCTTCCTCGGCTTGGCTTAATAACTCTTGAAATAAAGGCCGATTCAGGCAAGATATAAGGATCACAAATATCTTCATTTCTTCCCCGACATATACCATAAGATATCCCTTTGGTACTTCACCTGATTTTGAAGAAGCCATCTTTGTGGCGTTAGAAGCCCTTCTAATACTAGGTAAACGAAAACCCATTTTTTTGGTGTTTAAGAAAACAAGAAAGTGCTTGCATTTATATGCTTGAGGCTGTTGTTGTGCAGTTGTGTTGCTTATGAAATGCTTGCGAGTGTGTGTGTGGATGAGTGGATTTGCTTTTGCCTATGAGAATTTGTGAATTTGAGAGCTAAATTAATTTGGATTTTGATTACACTTGCTGAGTTCTCACTGTTACAGACTTTACCCTGTTGTGAACATGAAATTGTGATTTTCTTGGCATAGTATTTAATCTGAATTCTACTGAACCTTTGTGTATTCATTGAGTTATTTTACTTTTCTAGACCTTGATCAATTATTGAATCGGGCTCTTGATTGTGGCATTTGGAACAAATTTGATGTCAATCGTGTTGGAATTGGTTGCATTATTTTCATTTGTGTTTGTGCTGTCAAAATTTAATTAAAGGTCAATTTTACTTGTGCATTTTTTTTATTAGTTTTACTGCAGCAGCTGATTATTTCCAAAGATGTGCAATCATTCTTGATTAATTTCATAAACTCAAGATTTCATACTCATTGTAACTGAATTTGGCTCTGGAATTTTGCTTAGAGTCAAATCTTGTTGTACACTCTATATGCATTCTGCTGCACTGTTTTGAGCCATAGTTAACTAATGGGATATTGTCATAATATATTGGTGCATTGCTTTGTCTAAATTCTTGTTGCATAGTTACTGTAAAGAGCATTTAGATTATTTCCAAAGATGTGCAATCATTCTTGATTAATTTCATAAACTCAAGATTTCATACTCATTGTAACTGAATTTGGCTCTGGAATTTTGCTTAGAGTCAAATCTTGTTGTACACTCTATATGCATTCTGCTGCACTGTTTTGAGCCATAGTTAACTAATGGGATATTGTCATAATATATTGGTGCATTGCTTTGTTTAAATTCTTGTTGCATAGTTACTGTAAAGAGGATTTAGCTGTCTAAGTTTGCTATGAACTGAGGTTGCATTGGGGATTTTTGTACCAACTTAAGGAAAACAAAATACCGAGATTCCCTTTGACCTTGTTCTGTTGCTGTTTTTCTGAATATGAAAAGTGGTTTGCAGATTAGCTTGCTTTCTTGAATATTCAGGCACCATATGACTGATAAATTCATATTCTTGGTGGTACTGGTGCACCATTTATGTGCCTAGAGAGTCTAAAAATCTGGCACATGGCAAAAGCTTGTGTGCTCCATTCTTGAACTTGAATTTAATGTGTAGATAACCAATATATATTTTGGCAAATAGGCTATTCCACTGTATTTTGGGAAACATCACCATGAAAGATTATTCCTTGAGTAATTTGAAGTTCATATATGACTCTTATGGGACACTAATTAATCTTGCCATCATTCAAACAAACATAGAATCTTAGATAATGCAAAGAGGGAAAAAAAAAAAGACATGTTCAATAGAAATATCTTTGACTTATATACATGTTTATTGATTATGTTATGGATTCAGTCTAAATCTAATAAGCTTCTATAAGTGAAAACGAAATGATCATTATAGAGGCAGGTCTACTCACAAGTCCTCCGGTGGGTGCACAGGCACACCATTAGTTTGTCTTATATTTAAATTTTAAAAGAAAATATGCATGTAAATACCAAATTCTTAAATGTTGATTTCTTATTTTCCCTTGATGGGACTTGGTTATACACTGAAAACAATTTTGTGAATGTCTTCATCATTCCTTGGTTGGGTTCCATGTGTGTTCTGCTGAAATTTTTTGTTGTTGAAATTAGCGCTGACATATTTGGATGTGATTTTCATTTACCCATAGTAGTCCTCTCGGTGAAATTTTTGTTACTTGAATTAGTTGTCTATTTAACATTTGATCCTGAATATTTGCTGGAATTCTGTAATATGTCCAAACACGTACTCTCTATAATTTTTTTTTTCCAAGTTCTGGATGTTTTAACTCAAACAGTACAGTTTGAGTTATTGGATTCATTGAGCTTTATCCTCTACTTCCACCATTTGCATCATCTCTTGGATTTTCCTTTGGTTCAGAAGTTTCATAGTTGGTTGTAATTTTGCGGGAGATACTTATTTTTATTGTTGTAGATATATGAGTTTTGTTGTCAGTTTGTTTTGACATGAGAATGCGATAGTTTAGTCTTAGTAAGTATTTCTAGAGATGATGTTTTGATAATTGAATATTGTTTGAGACCACATAAATTGGCATTTTGCTTGATTTTTGAGTGTAAAGGAAAAGAGTATTCTTTTTGTAATAAGTTCATGGACCATAATTGAGAATGTGTGCATTTAATACTGTGATGTTTCTGATTTGAATATATATATATATATATATATATATATATATATATATATATATATATATAATATCAGTCAGGTTATGGAAATTCTGTCTCTAAGAAGAAACATAGTTCACATAGCACAATGTCACTTCAGACTCCCTAGAACATACCGGATTGCCAAGCTTTCGAGAGGCTGGTACTCTCCTTCCAATGATCCAAGCCACACCTCGAATTCTTCCTTGTCTCTCCTCCTAGAGTCAAGTATGGATGTTAAAAAAAAAAAAAAAGACTTCCGTGACATATCTCATAGGATTTGAGTACAACAATTCCATAGCAACCCTAGTTCTCATATCATTCTCAATTCCAACCAGCAAAAAGTATATTTCCCTTTTCAAGTATATCACCAAGTTTCTAAAAGTGATCCTAACATTCCCCAAAATTTTCTGCAATCTCTATCTACGCGTTGTTCAACTATCTTTAAGGTTTTTGTGGAAACCTTTGTTTGCTACCAACTTTTATTAAATCTTTAATAGATAATTCTGGGAGAGTAAGATGGTTGGTTTTATCTCAACTGGTCCACTATTTATTATGGTGTGTTTGGCAACCAGAAAAACTCATTACAGCATTTTTTGAACTAGCTTATGTGATTTCTTTGTCACAGCAATTTATGTTAGTGAAGTGTAACATTTTGCAGATATAAGTGAGCTGAATCTACAAAAATAGTTCTTTTGCATGCTTTCTTTTATTCATTTTGGACATCAGATATTTGGCAATGGATAGGTTGGAGCAATCTTTAACTGTGGATCTTATATTTAAAATCTGTCTTGCGGGAAATTCCAAAACACGTATCGAGAAAAAGGTTAAATTGAAGACCTTAGTGAAGATGGGGTACAAGGTTCGGGAGGCCACGGTTGCCATGGAAAGATATGGTGTGTATAAGGTTTCAATCTTGATTTGATATAGGTCTTGGTTAGTCATTTTGTCCCAAGAATCTACACATAAGCATGTTTATATTATGGGCTCTTTATTAATAGCTCTACATAATGTATCTTTCGGACTCGTTGAAGATATCAGTCTATTTTGTCAGTTTTCTCTCCCAACTTCCTTCCTCTCCCTTTGCCCTCCCCTTGCTCCTTTTCAATTCTGATTTTGTGATTCAATTCTGCTAAATTCGTTGCCTCTTGAATTGCTAGAAATTGTTTTGCTGCTCTTGTGATAAATATGAATTGGAACCAGCTATTTTGCAAGGAACCGACTTAGAACCGGCTATTTTGTAACATCGGTTCTACGCAAACTCGCCCCTTGAAAGAGCAAAGAATGATGATTGTTGGGTATAGTGTGGGTGTGTGAAGGAATACAAGTGCTGATTTAATTGTTTTTCTTTGCAAAATAGTGCTTCTAGTTGTCACATGTATTTTCTTCTACTTTGACAATGGATCGGTTGTTCATAAATGCATTTGAACTCATACATCTTTTCTCTCAATCTTTTGTATTTTAGGTGTTTTTTACTTCAGAAGGAAAAGGATGGGGTCTTCGTACCTTAGAGGAGCTGCCAAAAGGTGCATTTGTGTGAGAGTTTGTGGGAGAAATTGTTAGGTACTTATTAGTTTTCAGCCATTGATATTATCTTCACCATAAGTTTGAATAACTAAGTGACCATTTTTGCTCTTAATAGGATTTGGATCCAGTAACTTCAACTATTGAGTATTGTTGTACAACAACTGGTACATATGCAAATCTTGTTTATTTCATGTTTAGATCAAGCATTAATTTATACTTCATGTATGAATCCAAGTTGTGCATGTTTATCTGTAATCATGTTGCTATTTTCCTTGCTTGAGGGAGGATATTTTGGCCTAAATCCTCGCCTAGTATAAGCTGGTTCCTTGCAAAAGAGCTGAATTTTTTTTTTCAAAAAAATAGACTTACGACGTCTAATTTTATTAATTAGACGCCGTAAGTCTGACTTACGGCGTCTAATTAATAAAATTAGACGTCGTAAGTCTGACTTACGGCGTCTAATTAATAAAATTAGACGTCGTAAGTCTGACTTACGGCGTCTAATTAATAAAATTAGACGCCGTAAGTCCTAACTTATGACGTCCTATTTTGATAATTAGACGCCTTAAGTATACTTTGGAAGGTCATTTGTGCCATACTTAAGGCGTCTAATTCTAAATATTAGACGCCGTAAGTTAGGGACTTACGGCGTCTAATTTTTAAAATTAGACGCCGTAAGTTTTACCTACGGCGCCCCCCAGATAGGCGTCCCGCGGAAAAAGGACGTCAAATGTGCTAAAAATAGGACGTCGTAGCCCTGTTTTGTAGTAGTGCTTCTTCCTCCTTTTCCTTCTCTGCGTGATGGCTGAATCAAATGGGGGGAAGAAGAGTTGATTTAATGGCAATTAGAAGGGTCAATTCGGTTGGACAAAAAGAAGGGAAGAATTAACCTCCAACTAACCCATTATTTACCACCTTGCCATTTAGTTAAAACCCAACCATTTAGTTGCCATGAGTTGGCCATTTTCTTTTTCTTTTCTTTTTTTTTTCCTCTTAGTTTGGGCCAAAAATTTAAGCCTCTCTTAGGATGATTTTAGCCCACTTTGTTAACTTGTAACCCATGCTCATGTACCCATAAAGTCTAAATAATTATGGAACATACGGTACAATTTTGTGGAAATTGAAATTTTAACCTTACTTCAATTTTTTTCTCTGAATTCCTAATAATACTCATGAAACTTCTTCTCATCCCTTTTTGGTCAAATTTAATACACATAAACAAGTAATTTCACGACCACGTCTTAATATTATTCTGATTATTTCACGCAGCAACTTATATTCATTAACACATAACTTCATAAAAAAAATATCCATATATGCAAATGAATCCACATTGAGGCACATGAAAAATGGGGATGTTACATCAGCGAGGTCCCAATGTAGATAAAAAATATCAAAAAAGTCTCAACCCCAAATCCTCTCACTATGATTTTTTTTTAATGTTAATTATGGAATTCCTCTCTCAAAAAGATTTTGTTGTCAAAATGGCTTTTTATGTTGTCAAAACGACTTTATTAGTTGTTAAAACGTCCTTATGAAAATCTCGTTGTTAAAATGACTTTTTATGTTGTTAAAATTTCTTTTCCTTTTGTCAAAAATTCTTGAGTTTTTTTCCCATTGTAGAATTTTAGAAGCTGTAACATCCCAATTTTTAACGCGGGATTTTTTTTTTTTCAATCAGAGTAGAGCAATAGAGCGAAAAAGTAACTGGTTCTTAGCCAAAACATCAACCATTGTGTAACATTGTATTGATTACAGAAATCCTAGGGTTCAGAATGTAAATAACAGAAAGAAACAGAAACCGGAAAGGAATTACGTAAAACGGTAAAGATAGTTAAGACTTCGGCTGCACGTCTACTGCTGCTGCTTGCCTCGATCTTCGATCCGTATTCCTCCGGATCCTGAAGCTATAGCTGAGATTCAATTCACCGCATTGAATCTCAAGTAACGGTTAACCTCATGCCCAAACAACACAGTATACAGACAACAGATATTCTAGACAATACAACAGTATATCATCACATAAGCATATTGGCAGATGCATGATCATTATGCCGACAAAACATAAGCACAGAGCAATATGTAAGCCCCATAAAGTAAAATAACAACAACATGTATAACGGTCTACGAACGTATCTTTGAAATATATGCATTTAAGCAGCCCAAGATTAAGGTTACAGTACGCGTCCGTACCTTCGTTGACGACGTTAGGTACTTCTGGCGGAAAACGTACTTTTACGGAAAAACGTGAATTTCCAACAGCGGTTAGTCGGGCAGCGTAGCGGCAGCAAATTCAGAGTTTCTGATATCCTATAAGAGTAATATCACTTTCATTAGTGATTTGGCATTATAACTGGCATTTTAGGTAAAAATTACTATTTTGCCCCTATGCCCTAATTGGCGGGATTTTGCCAGAACTTCGTTACTCTTACAAATTTTCTTCCCGAAATTTTGCCAGAACTTCGACGCAATTATGATTTTGAAATTCTAGACTAAAATAGCCCTATCATATGATATCTAATCATAATTTGAAAAATAAAGGCTACTCTAACTATTGAAAGAACTATGAAAGCTTAAAGCTCGCTATTTTAACTTTCAACTTTGGAGACTCAATCCCTACTATGTTTTTACCTCGTCGGGCATCTTTCAATGCAATGAGGCCTAAAAACAAGAATAGGAATCTCATCTCCTACTTCCTAGATCTAACTAACAGTTCTACTAAAACTACCGAAAGAACTAAACACTAAGGACCGAAGGACTTACCCGTTGAAGACTTCCGTACAATTTTCCCCAGAGCTTCTCTCTCTTCTTTCTCCCTCTAGATTTCGGCCAAGAGGAGTGGAAATGGTGTGAAAATGCAAAGGGAGGGGGGTATTTATAGGAAATGAGGTAGGGTTTCGGCCGTCGGATCAACTTTGTGAGAAGCGATCTGGACCGTCCAACTCAACTTTTCAAAAAACCCTTTCTTCCCTTTTTGCTTTCACACTTGGCCGAAAATTATGCCCAAAATTCAAGGGCTTGGCCAATGGGAGGTGGCCACGTGTCACCTTCCAGAAGCTTCCGGTCCAATTTCCCCGATCGGTACCCGATTCGCGTAATTTCGGAGAAATCTCAAAATTCTGGATCTAGTAACTTCTAGACATTTCATTCCTCATTAGAAATGTCTATTTAAACTAACTTTTCAATACTGTCTAGGTATTCTCCGGTCTGTCAGAAGTTTTACGGAAAAACGTGCCGGTTGCGAAACGAATTTCCGGAATCATCAACCTCTGGACAAAAATCTTGATTCCAAATATGTCCAGGAAATCTTAAACTCATCTCCGGATGTTGAGTTAAAATTTATTTTCTTCAAGTCCAAAATGTGACTATCTACATTTTTCCCTATTTCGTTTTATTAGGAAAATGCACTACAGGCTTCGGATTTGACTTCCGGAAAAGTCTAACAGAAGGTAAAAATTCACTGATCAATATTTTACCTTGACTTTGGAATTCTCATTCCTAGTTCTCTAGATAGGGTCCGTTTCCTATTTATCTGGTTACTATTCACTATAATTAATTATATTATATAATATTCAAAACTTTTATAAATATCTAGATATTTTTATTTTTGATCTTATCTCTATTTTTATTTTATTTTTTTCTTGGGCAATTCGGCTGGCCCTAATTATTATAAATATTTATTTTTTAATTAATTAATTAATTAATTAATTATTTATTTAATTTTTCCTAAAAATTCCACAAAATTACCTAATTGGTCCATTTTTGTATTTAGGCTCAAAAATACCTAAACTCATCTATTTTTCTCAAAAATTTCCAATTAATTAGTAAATATGTTTTTACTAATTTTAAGACAAAAACCACTAATTTTAGGGTTCTACATATTTACTTGTGAATTTCCCTTGCTTATGCTTAAGTAATTAGCCAATAATTACTCAATTACCTTTTTATCAATAGTTGATAATTTTCCTAATTAGAATACTTCATTGCCTTCATACTCTTGCATTAACATTAGAATTTTCATGCTTCTCGCATTATTTAAGAAATTACAAGGGTATTTTGGTCTTTTCATTACTTTTTGAACATTCTTATACAATTTCTCCAAGTTCATAATTTATTAAATTACCATAATTAGAGACAATATACTCTCTTAATTCATTTCGTCATTTTCTTGCCTTTTAGGATTTTTCATAAATTTTCTAAGTCATTTACCATTCCTAGGGGTATTTTGGTCATTTTGGCACTTTGGCCCTTAAATTCCCTAATTTCCTACCGAATTCAACTTAGAAGAAATAGACTATTTTTACACAAGTCTGGAGATCAAAACTTCACTTATCAGAATTATCCAATTTATTCATAATATTCCAGATAATAAAAATCCGGGTATTACATTTCTCCCCCCTTAAACAAAATTTCGCCCACGAAATTTAACCTATCGTAACTAAACTTCGGGCCATGAACTCTGGGTACTTCTCCTTCATGTCACTCTCGGTTTCCCAAGTTGCCTCTTCAGGTGACAAACCCTTCCAGACCACCTTCACTATTAGAATAGTCTTATTTCTGAGCCGTTTCTCCTTGTGATCGATGATCTGTTCCGGCTCGACTACAAAGGTATTATCATGCCGTACTTCTACGTCCTCGTACTCGATGACATGACCTCGGTCCGGTTGGTATTTCTTCAGTTGTGACACGTGGAAAACGTCGTGGAGATTACTCAGATTCGGGGGTAAGGCTATCTGATAAGCTACTTCTCCTCGCTTAGCTAAAATTTCAAAGGGTCCCACGTACCGTGGACTTAGTTTCTTCCTTTTAAGCGTTCTGCCGACACCAGTTACTGGAGATAACTTTAGAAACACATGGTCACCGACATAGAACTTCAAAGGTCTCCTCCTTTTGTCAGCATAACTCTTCTGTCTACTATGTGCTGCTAGGAGTCTTTTCTTGATCAACGCGATCTTCTCAGAGGTTTGCTCAAGCATATTCGGCCCAAGTAACTGCTTCTCGGACGAATCTGTCCAGCATAATGGTGATTGACACTTCCGCCCGTACAATGCCTCGAAAGGGGCCATTTGTATACTAGCATGATAGTTTGTTGTTGTATGCAAATTCTGCTAGTGAAAGATGTCGATCCCAACTTCCTTTGAAATCCAGGGCACATGCTCGCAGCATATCCTCCAGCGTTTGTATTGTTCGTTCAGATTGACCGTCAGTTTGAGGGTGATAAGCCGAACTGAACCTCAGCATGGTACCCATACCTTCATGAATAGCTTGCCAGAAACGGGATTTGAAACGCGTATCCCGATCAGAGACAATGCTCATAGGGACACCATGTAATCTCACTATCTCTTTGATATAAATCTCCACCAATCGTTTCGGAGAGTAGTGGATACTGATGGGAATGAAGTGTGCTGACTTGGTTAATCTGTCAACAACTACCCAAATCGTATCATGATTCCTGATTTTGGGCAAACCTACCACAAAATCCATGGTTATGTTCTCCCATTTCCATTCCAGCAGCTCTAGTCCTTGCAAAAGATCAGGGGGTCGACGGTGTTCAATCTTTACTTTCTGACATGTCAAGCATTTGGCCACGTAATCGGCTACATCTCTCTTCAACCTGGGCCACCAAAGTTCGGATTTCATACTCTGGTACATCTTGACTATGCCACGGATGTAGAGTGTACTTACTCTTATGAGCCTCATCCATTATGGAAATGAGGTTGGGAAAGGGAATCTGAGAGTAGTCCTTGATAGGAAATCGAAATTTGGTCATTTCCTGATATACCCAATTGCCAATATTCAAAGGAACTTGAGCAATTATAGATGCAAATGAGGGATAGTCATCTTTAGAAAAAGAGGAAAAATTTCCATTCTTTTGCTTAAGATTCCTGGCATAAATGTACCAAATAGCTTGATAATGAGGAGGCATGGATTCAGGAGAGAATGACAGAGTGGATAAGTTTTCAGGAAAAGGTTCATGAGGTCTTAACAGCTGAAAAATAGCCTCATTTGTAAAGTGAACGGGGTGGAGAGGTGGGGGATTGGCAATTTGCAAGATACAGTTTATGTAGGCGGATGATAGTATAATCTTGCGGCCTCCAATGGACGTAGTTAGACGTTCAAACAGAAAACCATTATCCACATATTCCTCGAATCGTAGATGGTGATAGAACAACCTAACCAGGGAAGGGCTATAAGTGGCTCGAATGGAAAGCAGAGGTTCAAATTGGGCCAACCAGGAGAAAGATCCAAGTGACTTTCATCCCTTAGTTTAGTTAAATCAACATAGACGACAGGCAAAATTGTTTATGTGCAAGTTTTTCTTGAAATCGAAGAGTATTAAGACTAGGATGACGAGAAATAACAGATCGGGAATTGGGGAAAGTACATGAAAAGTATCTGGACCCAAAGTTTCTCCTTCCACGAGTCCTGCTGGGAGAGCCTGAGCTTGAGCCTCTGAATGCTCTTCATCAAATCTTGATATGGCTCGAAACAGGCCAGATGAGGAACGCCGAGATATCGATGTTTCCCTTGGAAAAAGATTCAGGCGAGGTTGGGCAATAGGCAGATTGACTAGGGTTTGGTCTTCAGGATCAGATTCCGAATCTAGATTGATAATGTTAGGTGGGTTAGAGCTGGAAGCCATGGTTGTTTCAACGCTTGTGAGAGAGATGAGGGATCAGAAGCAAACTTTAGGGCAAACTTGAGTTTTCGGGCGAGTTTAGATGAGCAATGGAACAGTTATGCTTAAATAGGGCGCGAAAATGACTGACCTCGATTCAAAAATGTAAGGTGAACTTTTGAAGTTCCGCGAGCAAAACTCGAGTTTTCACTTACTGACTCGAGTTTTGTTGATGCTTCAACAGGTGTGTTGCTCTCTGTTTTCCCAAAAATCGAGTTTCAATTGTTGACTCGAGTTTCCATATCGTGAAAACTCAAAGCTTCTTTTCTACATCTCTGAAACTCGAGTTACTCACTTAATGACTCGAGTTTCCATATTTGCTCAGCAACTCATTCGCGATTCGACCCCGACAAAACTCGAGTTTGCGTCTGTTGACAACAAACTTCAGGATTTCGAATATCCTGCATAAAACATTGCTATGTACTCCGAAGCTTAAGTTAGTAACAAATATTCATCAAAACCATAACTAACATTAAGATGAAAAGAAATACTCACAATTCATTGGGATTTACCATCCCCAATTCTCTTCTTATGAAATTAAATTGCTCTTTTGCTAATGGCTTGGTGAAGATGTCAGCAAGTTGAAGATGTGTTGGAATGAACATTACTTTGACATCTTTGTTTTGCACATGATACCTTATGAAATGATGTCGAACATCAATATGCTTGGTCCGAGTATGTTGCACTGGATTCTTGGCCAAACTTATTGTACTTGTGTTGTCACATAAGATTGGAATTTCCTTGAGATGAACTCCCAAATCTTGAAGTTGTTGTTTGAGCCATAATACTTGTGCACAGCAACTAGAAGCTGCCACATACTCAGCTTCAGTTGAAGACACAGCCACTGAAGTTTGTTTCTTGCTGAACCAAGACACAAGTGAGCCACCATGGAATTGACATTGGCCACTTGTGCTTTTCCTATCTGTCTAATATCCAGCATGATCAGAATCTGAATATGCCACCAAGTGTTCAGGTTGACCTTTAGGAAACCATAGTCCAAGAGTCTTTGTGTCAGCAAGATATCTGAATATTCTTTTCACATTTTCAGCATGTGACTCCTTAGGAGCAGACTGGAATCTTGCACACATCCCAACACTGAACTGGATGTCTGGGCGACTTGCAGTAAGATAGAGTAATGATCCAATCATTCCTCTATATCTTGTGATGTTGAAGTCTTTTCCCTTTTCTTCATCTGCATCCAGAGAGGCAGTAGAACTCATTGGAGTGTCAGCACCATTGCATTGGTCCATTCCAAACTTCTTCAGCAGGTCATTGAGGTACTTGGTCTGAGAAATAAAGATCCCATTTGATCTTTGCTTGATTTGTAGACCAAGAAAGTAGTTGATTTCTCCCATCATGGACATCTCAAATTCTCCCTGCATATTCTTTGCAAATTCTTCACACAAGACATCATTAGAAGCACCAAATATAATATCATCAACATAAATTTGTACAACTAAAATTTCTCCAATTTTATTACTTTTGATAAACAAGGTTGTATCTGCCTTTCCTCTAACAAATCCTTGATCTAGAAGGAATTTGCTTAACCTCTCATACCAAGCTCTAGGAGCTTGCTTATGTCCATAAAGAGCTTTCTTGAGACGATAAACATGATCAGGATGATGTTCATTTTTAAAACCGGGAGGTTGTTTTACATAAACTTCCTCCTAAATAAAACCATTCAAAAAGGCACTTTTGACATCCATTTGAAAAAGTTTGAACCCTTTGACACAAGCAAAGGCTAGAAGAACTCTTATGGCTTCCAATCTTGCCACTGGAGCATAAGTTTCTTCATAATCAATTCCTTCTTCTTGAGTAAATTTATTTTGCAAACTCCAGAGTTCATTTTTAAACCTCCGGTTCTCTCAGGAATAATTAATTTGGTTTGACATGAATAGTGTCAAACTCGAGCATATTTTTATGAACTCGAGCCCGGTACTTTAAAATGAGTAAATTTTATTTTCAAACTCCAGAGTTTATATCTAGGCTCCAGTTCACGTTTTGATAAACTAATTTATTTTGGCATGAACAGTGTCAAACTCGAGCCTGCTCACTAATGGACTCGAGTTTGCCTCTTTTTCAAAATGTGATTTCAGATAGCTTCCTCGACAATTGCCTTTCATTACTCTGAATTCGAGCCTGCTTTTATGAACTCGAGTTCACCTCTTGAGAAAATTAACAAACTCCAGAGTTTGCTCTTCGCAGAAGCTATTCCTGAAAATTTTTACAAACTCCAGCTTATTTCTTTCTAAACTCCAGTTTGCCTTTCCAAACTTCAGTTTGAATCAACCATGTTTGTGAAATGATCTTGCTCGAAATTTGTGAAATCTTATTGTTTGATCTATATATTCCATATCATCAATCACTAATATTCCAACTCTTTTTAATCAAATTATTAGTGAGTTTTTATTGATCAAACAAGTGATTTTGTGCACAACCTTTTGATTTTACATTTTTGAAAATGCACAAGTCTTAAATTTGCTTGGATTTCAATTCACACTGTTTTGTGAAAGTGCAAACAAATGTTTTGAAAACATATCCATACTTTGATTGCATTCAAATGATGTTTCAAAATTGGAAGTTAATAATGTATTCTGAATGTTGGATATGCTTCAAACCTGTCTAGTTGAGTTTTCCTATCATTCACATATTGATCTTTAATGTGTTGCTTAAACTCCTTTGTTTTATCTTCTAACTAGTTGGACTTCATGTCTAATGAGTTATCCATATATGAGCTTCAAGCCTATCTTCTACAAAATATTTCAATCTGTGAAACTATTATGCCTTATGCATAAATTCTTATTGACCAAGTTATTCCAAGCTTTATAAATGTTCATTAGTGCATTGAATGATAATGCATTAACCATTAAAGGAATAACTTACTAGGATAATATTCGGAACTCTAGTCATTTGGATTAATGAGTTTGTGCTTCATCATTCATGAATCCTAGTAGTCATGCATGTTGTTACTCAATTACATAAACTTTGTCTTCATTCATCTTTGAGTAACTGTATTCAAATTCTTACTTTGAATATTCATATATACTTTCAAGACTCTTTTCTAAGAAGCAAGATTATCTCTTGATCATAGCAAAGTCATTGTGCTCATATATTTCTATTGTGCTAAGAATGTTTCTCTAGTACTCTTCCTTCATGACTTTTGTTTTTGAGGAAATTCTTCTACATGTTAACTTCATTGTTTGACATGATCTCTTAATCCTGAAGCATACTGATTTATTCATTAAACATATTGACTTCCACCATGTTTAAAGTGAGCATTGTTTGTTTCAAAAATGACTCTTTCATTCATCAAAATTTTGATTTCATAATTCATTATCATGATTTGAAAGAACATTCAAGATTTGAAACAATTTGCATATTTCATTATCATTCTTGAAAAATCTGATTTCATTCATGAACTATGATTTGATAAATTCTTATCATTATGGATAAGATTTTCTATGCTCATTGATCAAACTTACATGCATTCTTTCAATGACATCTTTTCTACATAAAGTATATTTCCAAATTGTCAATGAGAAATAACTTTCTTGATATCTACTGCAATTCTGTAATATCTTGAATATTCTAAGTTATGCAGTATGGTTTATGTCTCACATCTCAGATTATGCAGTATGGTTAATGTTCCATTCTATTCCTGCTGCTAACTCTGATTATAATTATGTTTCTGATTCCAACATTGATTCTGATTACATTTCAAAGCTTAATCTTATCTATTGAATCACATGTTGAATCATTGTTTTTAGTTTTTTTTTTTTTTTTTTAAATGATTAATTGTTTACAAGTGTTGTATGCTCTTTGCTCAAGTTTCATATGATTTAATTGGATAAGAGCATAAGAGTTGGTACCCTTAGTCATGCATTCAATAAGGGGGAGTTTCACATTCACATGTGTTTTATATCTTAAAAGCTCATCTCCTTTATTTCAAGAAAACCCTTTTAAGCATTCTCATCTACATCTACTATGTTGTATTAGTTTTGATGATGAATTGGGTATCTTAATTGGAAAATATCAAGGGATATTTCGATATCATGTTGCACTAACAAATCTCTTTGGCAAAGAAAGTGTTCAATTTGTAGCAGGAGATTCTGTTATATGCTAGGACATTCCTCAACATACTACAAGGAGAAACTATTACATTGAGGAAAGATGTTTTTGATGTCTCAATCACACTGAAGTTGTGATTTACTCTACAAAGAAGAAGAAGACTTCTTGAAGCCAGTTGAGACATGTTTTGCAGAATAGCTATATGAAGGAAAGGAGAAGGATGGAAATGATCTCATATAAGAAGAAAGCAAGCAAATGCACTTCATTGATCATTCATCAATTTGCAAAACCCACATGAGTATTTCTGAACTTTATCCTTTTATATTCAGTAAATTTTGCACATGTTTGGTATTTATATGCTTTAATTGTGAAAGATGTTTTCGAAAACCTCTCCAAACTCTTTCAAACTTGTTTTCATAAAAACATTCCAAAGTGCATCATATTAAGAATGAAAACAATTTCAAATTGGGAGAGAAAATCAATTCTTTGACTCTTTCTAATTTGCTTTCCTATTTGTCTCTCTACAAGTATCTCTTCTTTAAACTCAACTTTTTGCTAATGACAAATAAGGGGGAGAGAATGGCAAAAAAAATATACTGGGTTTAATACATTTTCATATTCATATTCATACATATTTTTCTTAAAATATTTGCCATAATCAAAAAGGGGGAGAATGTTGGTTTTGATTAGTTTTGATGATGTCTTATATAGATGCCATTCTTAAGAGCAAAAAGGTTGTGTACTACATTTATCTTCTACTTTGACTAATTCTTATATTTAATGTAGATGCAAAGTTTAAAACAGAAGTTGGTATGAAGCTTCATCATATTTGAGCTACAATGGAGTATACTTAAATGATGGAGAATGTTGATTGAAGAAAGAAGCTCTTGCACAATATAATGAGAATATCATAATATCAAGGAAGCAAGAAGTTATCAAATGATTTTGGGGGATAATCTAGAAGGAGAGAAGAAATTGAAGAAAGAAGAACTTGCAATGCAGTGGAAAATATTTACTCAAGTTCTTATATTGATGCTAGAAGTCTCCAAGATCATATGAAAGTTGGAATGGATTAATTCGAGTTAAAACCATCAAAAATCAGTTCCAGGATGAGCAAACTCGAGTCCATAACTTGCAAACTCGAGCCTGTAATGTTCTCAGCAACTCTGACGTCTCTGGACAATGCAAACTCGAGCTTAGAACTTAAACCTCAGGTTTGGAACTCCAATCTCGAGCCCATCATTAGCAAACTCGAGCCTGCGACTCTGGACATGGCAAACTCGAGCTTACAGTGGTCTTCAGCATTTCAGCTACTCTGTTCAGCGTTTCACTAGGGCGATGTCTAGTAATTCGATGATATCTCCTAAACTAGAGATCAGATTGAAGTGAAACCAGTGGCATATGAAACTAGACTCCAAATGCGTCATTTTGATATAAAATTAAAGAAAAAAAGAGTTTATATGAAGGAGCTATGAATTTATGAAGTTGACAGTGATATCCACATCACACAGCAGACCAAGCTTCAATGTTTTGAGTGTATCTCACAAACGGCATATCCACTGGAGCTGAAATTGGTTGCATTGGAAATCAGACTCAAAGGTATTTCCATCGATAGTTGAACCAACCAAAACGGAGTTCGGACCAGGGAGATATGGCCCTCGAAAGTAGACTATAGTTTCAGGATGTTGGAATTTGCTATCAAGTGAAGCAAACTCGAGCCTATTAGTTGGCAGACTCGAGTTCGCGGGTTATAGAGAGCTACCAGGTCGCAAAAATCATCCAAACTCAAGCCTATAAGTTACACCCTCGAGTTTAGACAAGACAGAGAGCAAAATATGGTTTTGGAGAGAACCAAACTCGAGCCTACTTATGCAAACTCGAGTTCACGTCCCTGCTGCAGAGAATCATCATTCCGAAAGTCTCATTTCTCATCAAAGAACATCCACATGATTACCCAAATGACTTATACTTCTTCTTAATATTATTTATATCATTTGTGTACATGTTTCAGATTATTAAAGCTTGAGAGAACATCAATCTTGACAGAAATCAAGATCTAAAAGATGAACTTGCTGCAGATTTTCAGAAATGAGAAAGAGGACTGAATCCAACGAGAAATTTGAAGAAACGAAGTTGTCTACTCAATTGTAATGCTTCTCCAAAGGATTCAACCATTCAGATGATGAAATACTCCAACGGACATAAGCCAAACAGATTCAGCATTCGAATTTAATGTTCATGACAGGTCACTATTCTAACATTCATTCAAAAATAAAGCAAAATGGGCAACTTGCTGGAAAGGTGGATAATTATCCTCAAACGGACAGAAAGCACCTGAATATCAGGGATCCATTCATGAAGAAACAACATTCAAATATTTAAGTCAGAATTGTTCCCAACAGCTAGAATTTTGAATGGATTCAAATCAGAATGGATATTCAACGGTTAATGTTCATAACGGTAATATTTTTCAACAGACAAATGCTTCAAACGAATTGAATTCAGCTGTCTATAAATAGAAGATAGATTGAAGACAACAGAAGCAGAGAAACAAGCTTACACCTTCAACATGCTATTACTCTGATCTGCTAATCATTTACTCTCTGATTTTCAATGTCTATATATCATAGAGAGTGAAATGTTTTGTATTGTACTTCAGTGTTTATCCATACACTTCTGAGAGAGAAGATTCATTGTAAACATTCTATCTTTCTATTTGTGAGTTACTCAAGATTGGGTGATCTTGAGTGGGAAACACATTGTGTTGATTACAGCTTGTAAGGGGAGTGAATCCTAGTGAGAGGATTACTTCGAGTGCAGAGTGTGTAATCAAACAAGTGTATTTATTACAGTTTGTAAGGGGTAGTGAATCCTAGTGAGAGGATTACTTCAAGTACAGAACCTGTAATCAAGTTGAAAGAAGATAGTGGATTGAAAATCTCAAGTGGAGCTCGAGGACTGGACGTAGGTCAAGGATTGGGCCAAACTAGTATAAATCATAGTTTGCATATTCTCTTCCCTTATCTCTTACATTCCAGCATATATGTTTGAATGATTGCTTATCACTTTATAACTTATCATTGTCATTCAAACTACTTTCAATAAGTTGCAGAAAGTTTTTTAAAATTATAATTTTTTAATCAAACACCCAATTCACCCCCCCTCTTGGGTGATAGCCAAGTCTTTCAGTTTCATCTTTTGATGACAGAAATATTGTCCAAGCAAATCTAGAGAAATCATCAACTATAGCCAAAGTATATAAATTGCCACCTAGGCTTCTTACTCTGGCTGGTCCAACTAGATCCATATGTAATAGTTGAAGAGGTCTAGATGTAGAAATTTTGTTTTTGGATTTGAAAGAAGATTTAGTTTGTTTTCCTTTTTGGCATGCATCACAAATCATGTCATTTTTAAATCGTAGTTTAGGAATACCAATGACTAAATCCTTTTTGAGAAATCTGTCAAGTTGGATCATATTGACATGTACTAAGCGCTTATGCCATAACCAACTATCATCCAAATTACTTACAAAACATTTTTCAAATGTAGAGCCATCTCTAGAGAGATTAAGTGTTTAACAATTACCTTCTCTAGGAGCTCTAAAAATAGCTTTTGTTTTTATATTATCTAATGAAAGAATATCCTTACTCACAATCAAGCATTCCTCAGAATCAAAGATAACTATGTTACCTTTATCGGTGCTTTGACTTACACTGAGGAGATTGTGGTAAAGTCCTTTGACAAGGTAGACGTCTTTGATTTGTGGTCCATCGTTGTTTCCAACTTCACCGATTCCAGCAATCTTTCCAGATTGATTTCCACCAAAGATTACTTTGCCCCCATTCTCTTGCTTGATTGAGGAAAATTTGGACTGATCGCCGGTCATGTGTCTTGAGCATCCACTATCGATGTACCATTTGTTAGACTTTGATGCTCTTAGACATACCTACAAATCAGAAAGGATCAAGCCTTAGGTACCCATCTTTTCTTGGGTCCTTTGAGGTTAGTTCGAGCCTTAGGAATATAGGTTCCTTTAGGCATCCACTGATAATTACCAACAGGCTTATTCTTCCTATATTTCTTATGAAAACATGATGAAGTAGTATGACCCTTTCGGTTACAATAACTACAGTGAGCAAATGGATTGGAAGAGTGTATGGTTTTTCGAAAATAATTTAAGTAAGATTTTCCACCACTCTTCTTCTTTCCTTTCTTTCTATCAAACATGAGATTGTAGCCTATCCCTAAGCGATCGTTTGTAAATCTTTGTGCTTTTAAAATTACATTAACCATCTCACAGCCTTTAGTAAAATTTTCAAGAGTCTTTGTGAGATTGATAATCGAATATTTCATACACTTCTTTTTATCTCTTGATTAGTAATTGGATTTTATTTGGGCTCGAATTTTGTAATTAAAGCCCACTTTTATTTTATTTCCGTTTTGGGTTAAAATATTAAAGCCCATTTCGTTTTTATGTTAAGTTTAAGTGAGCAGCTGCCACAAACATTATTCATTCACGTTTTTTACATTAGAGTGGATCAAAATACAAGTTTTCAAATTCTCTCAAGTGTTATTCATCCGTTCTTCCCGTTCTTCGTGTTCATGATGAACTTTTCCAGTTCTGCCCCATTTCCATTCTGCATAGCCATGATGGGCTAAGCTTCGGTGATTAGCCCACGGATTAAGGATTCCACTACCCAGAGGATTCGTTCTTAACGGTAACAAATTCGTTTCTGTTTGTAATTCGGATTCGAATTTACCTTCGGATTGGGTGTTAGATTTAATACTTAGATTGAGAAATCCCAAGGATTCAATTCGAACTAGGTTAAAGTGTTTGCTGTGCGATCGTTCAGTGACACGCCGCTGTTCGGATAAACGCTAGGCGATCGTCTAGTTGAGGGATATTCTGGATGAATGCAGAGATTTCGGTTCATCCAGAATCAATCACGAATTAGTTTCAAATCTGTTTCGTCCGAGGAAGGAAAGTGGTGGAATCTGGAATCCTGGGTTAATCCTCTGTTGATCATTGTTAATCTGTTCATTTCGTTCTGTTTTAGTGTTATTACGTTTTTAAATTGTTAAATCAAAAACCCCCCCATTTACTGTTATGTTTGCTATTGTTGTTAATCGAACTTGCTGCAAATTCATCGGGGAAACGATCCAGGTTCTCTCTATTCTGCAAAATTCAATTTCGAACTTGGTATTTTGGAAGACACGACAAATAAACCTTTCAAAAATGGCGCCACTGCCGGGGAATTTGCATTGGTTTTATTAGTAACAGTATTGTAAATAGCTTCTTTCGGTAGTTTAGGTGGTTCGGGTGGCTGGACAGAAATTTTTCTGACCCAGATCACTCAAGCCAGGTCTTATTCACAAGGATTTAGGCGTTCTAAGCAAGAGTCACTTCCTAAAAGGAAGTGAGGTCTCATCTATTTTCCCCAAATTCCAACGTTTAGACCACTTTTTTCACTGTTTTAAGTGTTGACTTTTTGATTTCCACTAGGGTCATTTTTTTGTGGTATCTCTGATTTGGCTGAAAATTGGTACAGTGATAGAAAATGGCAAATCGTTAGACCCGCTTCCAAAATGTTTCATTTTCTAAGGGCTATCCTCCGTTTTGCCAAATTCCATCGTTTAGACCACTTTTTCAATTTTTGAAGTTTTTTTATTCCATTTTTAGGTTCCCCAATAGTCTAGGAGTTGCCCTGTCCAAGTCCCAAAAATTTTAAAAATCATTTGATAGTGTTTCTGGACTTGTTTTGGTCAATTTCTAGCATAGGTTTTTGCTTTTGTGTGTTTTGTTTTTTTTTTATTCTCTTAGGTTTTCCACTTTTTACCACCTCTTGAGTGGCATTTTCGTAATTTTGATTTTCTGGTGGCATTTTTGTAATTCTGAGTTTCTGCCAATTATGCTTTGTGTGTATGCTGCATGAGTACCAGGAACACTACTGATCCAGAAGATTTGTTGCCATTTGATCCTGAAATTGAAAGAACAATTCTTGCTGCTAGAAGAGTTGTTGGGTTAAGTCATAGGATTAATACTGAACTTGACACTCAATTGGAGTCTGATTGTGACCCTTCTGATTGTGTCCATTCTGTTGATCTTTCTGATTGTGTTTCTGATAGTACTTCTGATAGTCTTGTTGTTTTCACTGATTCTAGTAGCAATTTTGCTAACTCAGACATTATGGCAGAAGGACAGGGAGATCATCCTACTTTAAAGGAATTGGGCGTCAGCCCTCATCTATTGGGAGCTGGACTGATATTCAGAGGTTATTTCTGGAGAAATATTTCCCTTCCTCAAGAGCAACTGCGATCAAGAAGGAAATTGGTAACGTTAAGCAGGTCCCTGGGGAGACTATGCATGAGTATTGGGAGAGGTTCAAAAGGTTATGTGCAAGCTTTCCACACCATCAGATAAATGAAAAAGACTTGATTAACTCTTTCTATGATGGTCTGAGCCCGGTAGACAAAGGGTTGGTGGATGCTTCTAGCGGTGGGGCTATGAGTAACAAGACACCTGAAGAGGCTCGAGACTTGATATCCGTTATGGCAGATAACTCTCAGCAGTTTGGCACCAGGGCCAATAGTACTCCTGTTTACCATATTCAAGCAGCACCTCCAACCCAATATGATTCTCAGAGATTAGAGAATAGACTTGATGATCTGACTTCCCTTGTGATGCAGTTGGCAGTGACACAGACAGTACAGTCTTCCCCTCCTCAGCATGGGTACTCCTATGGGTTTTGTTCTGACCCTTATCATTCTATTGACTCCTGCCCTACCTTGCATGATCCTTCTTACCAAGACCAGTCAGTATCTGCAGTGGGCGTTTTTCCAGGGAAGCCACAATACCAGCAGAATAATGCTTTTTCCAATACTTATAATCCTGGTTGGAGAAATCATCCCAATTTTCGCTAGAACCAGAATCAGAACCAGAGCAACCAATACCAAAATCAGAACCAGAGCAACCAATACCAGCAAAATTCTGAGAATTATCAGCAGAGACAGTACAGACCACAGAATTTCCAGCAGTCTGCACCTCCTTTGCCTATGCCAGCACCCCCTCCTCGACCAGCCATAAGTGCACATCCACAGGTGGCACAACAGCAGGCTAGTAGTAGTGGTGGTGGTGGTTCCTCACTTGAAGATATGATGAAGCAATTTGTCACAGCCAATATGCAGTTCCAACAACAAACTGACACTTCCATTCAGAGTTTGCAAACACAGATTGGGCAGTTGGCAACATCATTGAACCAGCTTCAACCTCAAGGATCCAACACTCTTCCTTCACAAAAAATTCCCAATCCTAAGGGAAATGTGAGTGCTATATCACTACGGTCTGGCAAGCAATTGGAGGAACCTAAGCAAGCTGCAGATGTGACTTCCACATCAGGAAACAAGTCAGAAAATGTGAAGATTGACTCTGAAAAGAAAAAGTCAGTGCAACAAGGTGAAGAGGAAGACATTCCCATTCCTCTTCCTTTCCCTCAGAGAGCCTCTCCATCCAAGAAGTTGGTAGAAAAAGCACAACGAAAGAAGTCACAAGAGAAGGACATTCTAGAGACCTTCCGGAGGGTTGAGATGAATATTCCTCTCTTGGATGCCATCAAGCAAGTTCCGAAATATGCCAAGTTTCTCAAGGAGTTGTGTACCAACAAAAGAGGATTGAAGGGGACTGAAAGAGTAAGCTTGAACCAGAATGTGTCGGCACTTCTAACACCTATGCCTCAGAAATGCAAGGATCCAGGAATGTTTTCTTTCCCTTGTATTATTGGTAATTATAGATTTGATGATTGCATGTTAGATCTAGGAGCTTCAATTAATGTCATGCCTGCTTCTATCTATAAATCTATTGGTCTTGGTCCCTTGCGTTCTACTGGTGTTATTGTCCAGTTAGCTAATAGGAGCAATGCTCTGTGAATTTCAATATCTTTGATGCCATGAAACATCCTAGGGAAGAGCATTCTGTTTTCTGCATTGATTTGATTGATGATGCTGTGGATGATGTTCTTACTGATTGGTGTGCTGCTTATCCTGATTTTGCATCTGTGACTGATTCTCTCATTTGTGCATGTGCTAATAATGAATGGTGTCCTATTTGCACTGAGATTAATGATGCATTGTTTGGTGATTCTGACTTGGTTAGTGATTCTACATTACTTGTGGATTCTGATGTTGATTCTGAATTTGAGCTTCATCCTGATCCTGATGTGCATCCTGATTCTGATTTTGATGAGCTTGCTTCTGATTTTGATGAGCTTAATTCTAATGTTGACATTGAGCTGTATAGCCACAGTTCTTCTCCTGCTTCTTTGAATGTGGTTTCAGGCATTTCTAGTGTGATATCATCAGAGTTGTTGCAACAACTTTCCAAGCTTCTTCCCTCCACTGAGCAACCGCCCAAACTAGAGTTGAAATCCCTTCCAGATCACCTGAAGTATGCATTTCTGGAGGTGAATGAGCAGTTGCCAACCATTGTGGCAAATAATCTTTTGCCTGATCAAGAAGAGAAGCTGCTAAGCTTATAAAGGGCAAACAAGAAAGCCATTGGGTGGACATTAGCCGACATAGTTGGCATCAGTCCTTCTATGTGCATGCATCGTATTCATTTGGAAGAGGAATCTAAGCCGGTGAGGCAACCCCAGAGACGCCTTAATCCTCTTATCCTTGATGTGGTGAAGAAGGAGGTCACTAAGCACGCAAGCCGGTATCATCTATCCCATTTCGATAGCCGGTGGGTTAGCCCGTCCAGGTGGTTCCTAAGAAATCCGGAGTCACTGTGGTAGCCAATCAGAAGAATGAGCTCATTCCTACTCGAGTTCAGAATAGTTGGAGAGTTTGCATCGACTATAGGAGACTTAACCAAGCCACTCGCAAGGATCATTACCCTTTACCTTTCATTGATCAGATGTTAGAGGATTGGCCGGTAAGTCACATTCTTGCTTCCTGGATGGCTACTCTGGATACTTCCAGATCCATATTGCTTCTGAGGATCAGGAGAAGAAGACCTTCACATGCCCCTTTGGGACATATGCTTACCGGAGGATGCCTTTTGGCCTTTGCAGTGCACCTGGCACTTTTCAGCGTTGTATAGTAAGCATTTTCTCTGAGTTTCTAGAGGATTGTATGGAGGTTTTCATGGATGATTTCACTATATATGGGTATGATTTTGATGCATGCTTAACTAATTTGTCTAAAGTCTTGCATAGGTGCATTGAATCTAATCTTGTGTTGAATTATGAAAAGTGTCACTTTATGGTTGAGTCAGGTATAGTCTTGGGACACATAGTGTCTAGGAAAGGAATTGAGGTAGACCCTGCTAAGATAGATGTAATTACTGCCTTGCCTTACCCCACTTCTGTGCGGGAAGTTCGCTCTTTTCTTGGCCATGCAGGTTTCTATCGACGTTTCATTCGAGATTTCAGCAAGACTGCTCGACCCTTGTCCAACCTTCTGCATAAGGACACTGATTTTGTATTTGATGACACTTGCAAAGCGGCCTTCGATCATTTAAAGCGTTGCATGACTACAACCCCAGTGATTCAGCCCCCTAATTGGTGCCTCCCATTTGAGTTGATGTGCGATGCTTCCAACTATGCGGTTGGTGCTATCTTAGCACAGCGGGTAGACAGAGCATCTCATGTCATTGCATATGCTTCCAGGACTTTGGATTCTTTTTGAAAAAGGCAGATGCTAAGCCACGACTCATCCGGTGGATGTTGCTACTCCAAGAGTTTGATGTTGAGATTCGAGACAGAAGTGGAGCACAAAACTGGGTAGCTGACCACTTGAGTCGCATCACCCATTCTTCCTCTTACCCCTCTTCTATTCGGGATGATTTCCCTGATGAGCAACTTCTACAGCTGCAAAGTAAGCTTCCATGGTATGCTGATCTTGTTAACTACTTGGTAGCTGGTGTTTTTCCTGTAGATTCCACTAGGGCCCAAACCCTTAAATTGAAAAGTGAGTCTAAATATTATGTTTGGGATGACCCTTATCTGTGGAAGTTCTGCAGTGACCAGGTAGTTAGGAGATGTGTGTCTGATCATGAGTTTCACTCTATATTGCATTTTGCTCATGCTTCTGCCTGTGGTGGTCACTTTGGACCCCAAAGAACTGCTAGGAAAGTGTTAGAATGTGGTTTATTTTGGCCTTCCTTGTTTCATGATGCCCATTTGTTTTGCAAGTCATGTGATAAGCGTCGGAGGCGGGAAGTATCTCCGTAGGCATGAGATGCCCAAAACCCTATATTGTTTTGTGAGATCTTTGATGTTTGGGGTATTGATTTTATGGGTCCATTTCCTGCTTCATATGGTTATACTTACATACTACTGGCTGTTGATTATGTCTCGAAATGGGTTGAGGCGAAAGCCACCCGGACTAATTATTCTTCTGTGGTGGTGGATTTTGTTAGGTCTAACATTTTCTGCAAGTTTTGCATTCCTAGAGCTATTATCAGTTACCAGGGTTCCCATTTTTGTAACCGAAGCATGGGTGCCTTGTTACGCAAGTATGGAGTGCTCCACAAGGTCTCCACAGCATACCACCCTCAGACCAATGGTCAAGCTGAAGTTTCAAATAAAGAGATTAAGCAAATCCTTCGAAGACTGTTAACTCTACCCGGAAAGATTGGAGTAAGCGATTAGAGGATGCTTTGTGGGCATATCGCACCGCCTACAAGACTCCGATTGGGATGTCCCCCTATCGGATTGTCTTTGGTAAGGCATGTCATCTTCCGGTTGAGTTGGAGCATCAAGCCTATTGGGCCATTAAGCAGTGTAACATGGATTTGGCTCAGTCTAGGATGGAGAGGAAGCTGCAGTTGCAAGAGTTAGATGAGCTTAGATTGGATGCCTATGAGAGTTCGCGGTTATACAAGGAAAAGACTAAGGCATTCCATGATAAGCATATTCTGAGGAAAGAATTTTCTGTGGGCGGAAAGTTCTTTTGTTTAACTCCGTATGAAATTTATGCACAGTAGCTTCGATCTAGATGGGATGGCCCTTTTGTGATCACTAACATATTTCCCTTTGGTGCTGTTGAGCTATGTGATCCACCCACAGGATAAACTTTCAAAGTCAATGGGCATCGCCTCAAGCAATTTCATGAGGGATCCCAGCAGCAGCCTGAGGAAGCAGAGATTCTCCTCATTGATGCCACTTACCCTCCATAAACCCTTGGGGAGTATTCTTCTTTATTCTCCCTCTTTCTCTTTTACTTGTTTTCATCTTTGCACTTTGCTTTTCAAAAATAAATACAGTCTCTCTTTCTATGATTGCTACATATTGTGAACTAGGGCATTTTGGTTTTAATGGATCATTTTGTTTAGTCTGCAATTCTTGACTCTTCGATTACAAGTCTTGGTAGTTGATTTGATGATGTTGATTGCTTGAGTTGGTATTAACCTTGTGAGGTTTTGGGCCTGCATGAATGGAATTCATCTTTTGCCATTCATTCTTTCATGTGTGCATCTGCTCCTGATTTGTGTTCTCTAGAACTTGCTCCTTTTCTTTTTGAAACTACATTTTTCACTTACGTGCATAAGGATGATGGAAGCTTGTTTTCTTTCTTTTATTTTCCCACTTTGGCCAAATAGCTTTCCCTTGCATTATGTTCCTTTGTTATCCCCTTTGTGCCTTTTTGACCCATTCTTTTCTAAGCCACATTTCAAGCCTAAGCGTAAAACCATTTTATTCTGCACCTTGGAAATTTATTGAGCATTGGTTTCACCTTGGTTTTGTGTTTAAGTGTGGGGGTTGCTCAGGAGTGCAACAGTTTAAGTATGGGGGGAGATATTTGATTCTGTCATTGTGATTATATAAAAAAAAAGAAAACAGAGAAAGAAAGAAAGAAAAAAAAGCAGAAAAGAAAAAAAGGAAAAAGAAAAAAATGTGCATAGAAAGAAAGAAAGGAGATATATGAAAGAAAGAAAAGAAAAGAAAAAAAGTTTCCATACATAAAGAATAATTGTATTAATTAGTGTTCTTTTTTTATTTCTTTGGTGCTTAGCCTCTATTCCATACTATTACCTACCTTCACCTTAGCCCCATTACAACCTTTAATCACAAGCTCTCTTGATTTGTGCATGCATGTGTTATGAGTAGTGGAGACGTAGAAGTTGAGCAATCTTATGGTAGAACAATTTTCTTGAGTAGAATTTGAGTGAGACACTTATTTACCCTAAACACTTGAGAGATTGATTAATTGAGAGCATCCTTTGAGAGACCATCTTTTGTGGTTAGCATCATTGATTGAGATTGCCATGAATTGTAATTGGAGATGAAAGGATTCTGGTCTTGATTGATTGGTCTTTTGGAGCTTTTTGTCCCTTGATTCAATTTTTGCATTGTTAGCAATTATGAGTAAAGAAGAGTTTCTCCTTTAGGTCTTTTTCTTTGAATTTTGCTCAGGAGTGCAAAAAGATAAGTGTGGGGGAATTTGATAATTGAATATTTCATACACTTCTTTTTATCTCTTGATTAGTAATTTAGGACTCTTTAGTTAATAAATAATGGCTTTTATACTTATTTGGGCTTTGGGCCTTAGATTATATTTTAGCCATTTTTAATAATAAAATTCCAGTTTTACATTCCTTCACTATTTTTACCATAACTCTTGAACCAGACATCGGATTTGCCTCATTTTTGTCTCATATTTCAGAGAGCTACAATTGTTATGAAGACATCAAGAGCTAATTCGGACAAGAGGGCGGTCAATTTTGGAGCCAAAGTCAGATGAACAATTCTGGATTTTATTTGGGGTCGAATTTTGTAATTAAAGCCCACTTTTATTTTATTTCCGTTTTGGGTTAAAATATTAGAGACCATTTCGTTTTTAGGTTAAGTTTAAGTGAGCAGCTGCCACAAACATTATTCATTCTCGTTTTTTACATTAGAGTGTATCAAAATACAAGTTTTCAAATTCTCTCAAGTGTTCTTCATCCGTTCTTCCCGTTCTTCGTGTTCATGATGAACTTTTCCAGTTCTGCCCCATTTCCATTCTGCATAGCCATGATGGGCTAAGCTTCGGTGATTAGCCCACGGATTAAGGATTCCACTACCCAGAGGATTCGTTCTTAACGGTAACAAATTCGTTTCTGTTTGTAATTTCGGATTCGAATTTACCTTCGGATTGGGTGTTAGATTTAATACTTAGATTGAGAAATCCCAAGGATTCAATTCGAACTAGGTTAAAGTGATTGATGTGCGATCGTTCAGTGACACGCCGCTGTTCGGATAAACGCTAGGCGATCGTCTAGTTGAGGGATATTCTGGATGGACGCAGAGATTTCGGTTCATCCAGAATCAATCACGAATTAGTTTCAATTCTGTTTCGTCCGAGGAAGGAAAGTGGTGGAATCCGAAATCCTGGGTTAATCCTCTGTTGATCATTGTTAATCTGTTCATTTCGTTCTGTTTTAGTTTTATTACGTTTTTAAATTGTTAAATCAAAAACCCCCCATTTACTGTTCTGTTTGCTATTGTTGTTAATCGAACTTGCTGCAAATTCATCGGGGAAACGACCCAGGTTCTCTCTATTCTGCAAAATTCAATTTCGAACTTGGTATTTTGGAAGACACGGCAAATAAACCTTTCAGAGATATGAATTCTTTTTCTCAAAAACAATACAATCATCACAAATGAGATTTTGAGGAGAGGAAAGATTTTCTACTTGCAGTTCAAGAGTAATATTTTTCTTTTTCAAAGCAATATATTTTTCAGCAAGTTTTTCAAATTCAGATTGAACAATGGTATATTCAGCAAACAATTCATCATATGACGGTTTGGATTCATATACCTCATTGTTCTTTTCATGTTGCTCTTCTACTTCAGCAACCAAGGAAATATTTGCTCTTTCTTCTTCGTCAGCTTCATCTTCATCGGATGAACTGTCTCCCTATATTGCTGAGACATAGGCTTTCTTTTTGAACTTGTTGAACTTCTTTCTGCCTTTGTCCTTGTTCTTCAACTGGGGGCATTCTGATTTGATGTGGCCAGGTTTTTCGCACTCGTAGCATATGATCGGCTTCTTTGTCTCAGTGCTGGAGCTACCTTTGTTGAATCTTTTGTATCCTTGGTCCTTCTTGTAAAATCTCTTGAATCTCCGGACCATCATACCCAGCTCTCTATCTTCGTCATCTTCATCATCTTCTTCTCCATCAGATTCCTTAACTTCATTTGCAGCCTTGAGGGTGATGCCCTTGTTTTTGCTATTTGCTTCATCAAGTCCTTTTTGAACTTGAGTTTGCCTTCGTACTCAGAGAGACTGCCAAATAGTGCTGCAACGGAGCTCATTTATTCTCCACGAGCTTCTTCTTTGGCTGTAACCTTAGCTTCCCACTCTTTGCTCAGAATATTCAGAATCTTTCTTACTTGAGCGGGTTGCTCATATGTCTTTCCCAAAGCAGCAAGTTGATTGATGAGGTGAGTGAACCTCAGCTGGAAGTCAACGATGGATTCGCCAGTTTTCATTCGAAGAAGATCATATTCAGTCATTAGAGTGTTGACTCTATTTTCCTTTACTCCGGTTGTTCCTTCATGGGCTATCTCCAGAGCATCCCACATAGCTTTTGCAGATGGCAAGTTGCAGATTCAGAAGTACTCTTGTTGACTTAGAGCACTTTGCAACATAAGGACAGCCTTGCTGTTAAGAGTGACATTTCTTCGGTCATTGTCATCATACTCTTCTTCAAGCTTGGGAGTCCAGACTCCATCTTGGATTGAGGATGGCTCATAGTTGCTTCTTTCAAATACTCTCCAAAGACCATATTCACTAGCCATTACGAAGACTTTAAATTTAACCTTCCAGAAGGAGTAATGTTCTCCACTGAAACCTGGAGGTCTATTGATCAAAGCTCCATCGGGCAGAATTCCGTTCATGGTGATCCTTCTCGAGATGTTAAGCTCTTCTGAGAAGACCTGTGTTCTGATACCAAATGAAAGTGGAGCTTGAATCACCAAGAGGGGGGTGAATTGGGGATTCTCAAAAATATTTTCGGTATGCTCTGTTTTTCGTGTGGGAAGTGAAAGTAAAACAGAGTATAGGGAAGGGAAGCAAGACACCAAGATTTATATTGGTTCGGTCCAACCACTTGACCTACGTCCAGTCCCCAGACTCTCTGGGATTTCTCACTATCTCAATTGATTACACACTCTGCACTCGAGTAATTCTCTCGCTAGAACTTACTCCCCCTTACAAGTTGTAATCAATAACCCAATCTCCAAGTCCCCTTGACTTGAGATAACTAATCAATAAATGATTTTACAATCAATAAACTCTCTCTAAGAGTAGATATGATAAACACTGAAGAATAAATGTATCAAAAGATACTTTACAACAGAAAACTCAAAGAGTAGCTGAAACTTGAATGATTTTTCGTTTTCTCACTTATTGGTTGTTGAGAAGAATTGAATGCATCTCTATTTATAGGTAGAGATCATTAATTGACCGTTGTAATCCCAATTCTAACCGTTGGTGTGTTGGGAGCTGTTTACATTAAGCTTTGGTCTTCTTCTCTCTCTAATCTTCACTTAATCCAGCTGTGCAGATGTTCGGAGTTGACTCTCTGCAAATTAATCCGTTGGAGTAGTTAATCTTTGGAAGTGGAAATCATTCTTTCTCTTTTCCAAACGTGTGCGAAGGATTAACCGGAAGAATGAAACTTTTACGGGTTTTGCATTTAATGTTCGACTTGCTTTTGCTTTTGCACAATCCTTCATTTAATCCTGTCCTAAATCATCTGAAACTCACTAACAAACTGATTAAACATAGTTAGGAATAGTAATGAGTGATGATACAAGGAATAGAGATCAAACACACAAGTTTCGCAAATTCATTCTGTTCGAAATTCAAATTTCGCGATGGAAACTCGAGTCAGTTCATCGTAACTCGAGTTTTCATGTTTCAGTGTTATTTCTGTTAAATGACTGAAACTTGAATCTTCAATTGAAACTCGAGTTTTCTCATTCCAGAGACAAATATCGCGATTTGGCATTTTGGACAAGTCTGGTGAATAGTGCAAAACTCGAGTCATTAAGTGACTAACTCGAGTTTTGGACTATTAATGAAAAATCAAGGTTTAGTCCAAAATCTCAAAACTGGAGTTTACAAACCACAACTCGAGTTTTCAAATGATCAAATTTCGCAGTGCTCTCTCATACGCTTAAAACTCGAGTTTCCAAATCTTAACTCGAGTTTTCACATTCTTTGAAAACTTTGGAAATGTCTCTGTAAGACCAAAACTCGAGTTTTCAAAACAAAACTCGAGTTTTCTCATTTAATGAGAAAAAAAAACTTAGTCGAATTGAATAACAGTGTTTTCACAGGGTTGGATTTGAGCAACTTTCTTTCATAATACAAAACTCGAGTTTTCAACCTAAACTCGAGTTTTCATGAACTTTGAAAACTTTTAGAAAATTCTTTGAAAAGGTTAAACTCGAGTTTCCCATGGAAACTGGAGTTTTGGATTCTTTGAAAATCTTGGTTGCTCTCTGTCTTGTCAAAACTCGAGTTTTTAAAACATAACTCGAGTTTGCTTTGTTCAGCGAAAAACTTGAATGCTTTATGTATGACCAAAACTCGAGTTTTAAAATCGTGACTCGAGTTTTCTTAACTTAGTAAAAATTCGAGCATTTCACTGTCAGGCCAAAACTCGAGTTTTCAAACGGAAACTCGAGTTTGCCTTAGATAGAAAGTTTTTCAACTTTCAAAGACAAACTTCAACTGAGTTTACAATTGTCTGTTATCATCAAAACCATTTGAGAACTAACAGATGTTAGATTGAATATGTTAATGATTGAGGCTAGGCTTGAATCTGATTTAAGATGAAGTAATGCCTAGGTCGAAATGTAATTAAGGTTGCATTAATGTATGAACCCCATTAATTTTGATTGATGTTGTGTTGTCAGCAATGCTTTGGGTATGATTGATGGTTACCTTGGGGGTGAACGAATGATGTTTAGAATATTTCCTTGCGATATTGAGGATTAAGGTAGGATTAGAACCTTGGGAATAATGCTGATGTGGTGAGGATATTATTCAATGTTTTGAGGATTAGACTAGGAATTGTGAATCATGATCCTAGTTTATATTTTGGGTTTTGTTAAGGCAATACAACTCCTTAGTATAGTTAATGATTGAGGTTTTAGGAATCAAATTGTGAATTTGACGATGGTTGTTTAATTTGGGGTTACTTGAGGATAGTGCCCAGATGTTGTATGTTATGAATTATAACAATCATGGCATATGGTCAATGTTTTCAAAATTAGGTTGATGAACCTAAGAATTTGATAGACATCCATCTGGTTGCTACCGATTGAATTGTGACCTAGGAACCCAACTTGATAGTTGAGTGATTCTTTAGGTATTGATCGACCTTAATGAATTGAGGTACTAGAATAAGGTATCGATCGATTTGAATGAGTTGAGGCACTAGAATGTGGTACCACCAGTATATGAGGTATGTGGAGGTTGCTAGTGGCTGACCTAGTATTGGGAATGATTTTGGTCTCATAGTACTCTCTTAGAAAGAATGATTGAGAGTTGTTCCTTGATGAAACCAGATGATAGCTAGAACCTCGGTAGCTATAGTTTATGGACTTAGGATTGAGAGCGATAGCTATAGATACGATAGTGGTTAATAGTTTCCCTGGAAGTGGATTGAATACCCAATATGGAAGAATTGGATATGAGGCTATGCTAGAACTGGACTATTCTCATAAGTCTGTATATAAAATGACCCCAAATGAAGTATACTTGATGCAATGTATGGCCATGGGGTGTTCCAGTGGAGTATGACATGCATCTAGGCAAGAACTAGACCCTCACTAGAAGACATTCTAGTTGAGAATAAAGTCCCTAAGGTGTTTCTAAAAGATCTTAGCAAATTACCTCTAGTAAGGGAAGTTAAATTCACTATTGGATAGATGCCTGCTACCAGATCAATATCAAAGGCGCTGTATTAGATGGCTCTAAATGAATAAGTTTTTGAAAGGTGAAAGCGCTCTCCCGAAATAAATACCTCAATCCAGAAATTAAGATTCTTGCCACGTTGGGAGGATGTATGGTCCACAACAGTGGTCGACCGCTAATGACTGGTGACTGAGTTCCAGTCTAGTAGACTGGAAACTGCGTGAGTCAGAGAGATGTGATGGTCGTGGATCAGTTGGATCCAAAGTTTTGAAGTAGCAAGCGATTGAGGATTATTCTGGTAAGGACAAAGCGGTGGCATGTACCTCTCAACTCTTAAGAATGTTCATGTCATGAGTTTCATGGTGGACAGTGGGACCTACTAGACTGGTATGTCCTTAAGTCGCCAAACTTGACATGCATTCATTAGGAAGCCCAAAGTCCTATGAGACTGATATGTTCATAGGCTTGTAGAGGCCCATTACGGGAAATGTCCTGAAACGACGGGAGGCTAGGATAGAATTGCACTGGGTATGCCTAGAGAATGGCTGAAGAGGTTGTAAAGCCCGAAAGATACGAATAATATCTTGGAAATGGCCGAAAAGCCGAGAAAGAATGCATTAGTCATTGATGACCATCTAAGATTGGTTGTCTAGTTTCTAGATTTGTTTGGAATTAAATTTTTAAACTTGCCAATGCACCTGCTGGATTTGAAATTTTTGCAATTGATTTTTTCGAACTTGTGAATTTTCAAAACTGAGTTTTTGAATGAAATGTTTTCAACAGAATTCGAGACCACAGTGATGGTCACTTTTTGAAATGATGTTGTCTTAAAAAAAAGGGTTTGGTAGAACCCAGAACTTGAAATTTGATTTTGAACTATGCAGTTGTGACAGCAATACAGAACTGGAAGAGGCCAGAAACTGTTGTAGACGTACACGGTTTGCTGGTTTCTGCCAGATGTTTTTGGAATATTTATAGAACTGGAAGAAGCCAGAAACTGCTGTAGACGTACTCAGTTTGCTGGTTCCTGCCAGATAATTTGGAATATTTATAGAACTGGAAAAGGCCAGAGACTGTTGTAGACGTACACAGTTTGATGGTTTTTGCCAGATGTTTTAGAATGATTACAGAACTGGAAGAGGCTACAAACTCTCGTAGATGTACTCAGTTTGCGGGTTCTTGACAGATGTGTTTAAAATATTTTTGAGTCACATGCCATTGATAAAACTCTTTTGAACAAGAGTTTTGAAAATGGAGGAGATATGTTTTGAAAACCTGAAAATCGCACCAGCAGTGAATGCATCCAATCCAAAACATTTTTCCTTGTATGGTCAGACACCACGCGTGCAGGGGGTTAGGCCCTGGGGATGGCAGTCAGGGACTGGGTCCTCCACGGTGGTGGGCCATTACATAAAGAGGCGTCAGCACACACGCAGGCGTTTTAAGCAAGGCTTCGAGGGACATTGGTCCTTATCCTGGTATGGGATTCCAGTGGGTAGGCTATTACTTTATGTGCCAGAGCAGACAATGGGTCTCTTATAGGGGGACGGAAACTTTCCCACATTTACTAAAGGCACTGTTGATTCCTAGTGACTCTTTGAGGCCAGAGGGATGCAGTGGCCGGATGTAGGATTGGATAAGTCGCTGTACCAAGTGGTTGAAGTGGTGAGGTGTGCTCTCAATTGTTAAATATTGTGAAATAAATTATCCCGCTCAAAAATGTGTGTCGGTAGCAATTGTCTTTTGAAACCACTCCGGCAGTGAATGTGTTTCATGAATTTGGGTTGGCAGCGATTGAATTTAAAAACATGATAGCACTATTACTTTTGGTATGGTGCAGATTGTGAAATGTACTGTGACCACAGAAATTTTTCAATGTGTCAAAATTTGAAAATGAGACAACTTAGGAGAATGAAAAATAGTGATGTAATTGACGTCACTAATGTGTTGAAATGAAAAACAGTGCAATTGGTGATAATAATGATACCGGAACAGAAATTGTTAGAGTGGTCTAGAGATTTGAACCAAGTAGGTCATATAAGAATTGCCAGCGTGCTAAGCAAGAGAAAAGTGGTCTGAGAGCTTAAGTTAAGGAAGCTCAGACACGAAATAGTTGAGTAGAGGCTCGAAGCAGTGAGACCCGGTATGCAAAGGTTGCACGGGGCGGTGTCCCTGGGCTATAAGACTAGTGTGTTTAGCACTATGTGGAATGCTTACAAGTATGGTGATGTTGGACCAGTATGTCCAAAGAATGTTGTGAGGCTGGCAGAATCTTTAGACTGTACTAGTGGTAGTTGAGATGCCTATGGCATAAAGGTGATTTCCTGTGCAGTAAGGCTAAGATATCCAGTGATGTGGTAGTGGAATGAGCTAGAAGGCGGATTGTAATGAGCAGAGAAGCCTGAGTAACCAAGCGCTCGGAGAATGGACCAATAGGTCTTGTACGGTTGAGTACCGCACCTGGGTACAGGATGGATAAGAATGTGGTATGATGAGTTGTGTGCGAGGTAAGCATGCATAGGAAAGGAATAGACTAGATGTCTAAAATGATTCCCCGAAGATATAGGTTCAAATTTCGAGGACGAAATTTAAATTAACGGGGGGAGAAATATAAAATCCCAAATTTTTGGATTTTGAATTAGAAATATTGTGTGGAAATGTATGATGAAAATTTAGCCTAAAATATGTGTGGAAATGTATGATGAAAATTTAGCCTAAAATAATTATGAAAATAATTACTAGAATTTAAGGACCTATTTTCTTGAGGAATTCAAAGAAAATAGTTAGAGGTTGATTTATAGCCCAAGATTGTTAGAAAAATTACTTTAAGGGTTAAGGAAGTTAAATGAGAAAGAAAATCCTTATAAAACATCAAGGACTCGTTTCTAGCATTTATTTGGTAACTAAGCAATAATAAAGAGATAAGGGAATAATTAATTATTAATTAAAAAAAATATGAAATCAATATTTTATAGTTAGAGAAAATAAATTGATAGAGAAAAATCCTTATATTAAATTAAGGATTTATTTTCCATAAATAACCAATAATTGCAATAAATTGAGTAATGATCCTAATTTGTAAATAAGAGCCTTGTAGAGGATTAAAAGTGGGAGAAATATTTCTCACATTCTTATGCAAGCCCATACTCCTTCGATCATCAATTTTCCAATATATGCAGTGACACACGTTTAGCCCAACCCTTTATGCCTTGAGTTTTAATTATCCAAAACACCTCCAGCGTATCCCCTCTCATCTCAAGCCCAATATGTATATTCAACCCAAACCATTATTCATTCATTTAAACCATCTCGCACAAGATCTCGCTTCTTTGATTCGCTCCATCGTAACACGAAACAGAAGCAGACGCCACACGATTTTGTAGCGAGAGATCCGCTCACACCCATGCTCCTCTCAACAAGACACGCAACACAGACCATACTCCTTGAGCCCAGTGTTCTGCACCACACTCCTTCTCAATATAACCATTGGTCGTTCTTCCTCCTCCGTTCATTCATGCTTCTCGGACTGGACCCTTTTGGTCCTTATATATGTGTTGCTACTCTTTGGTTCTCATTCAGAACCAGCGCCCTCCACCGAGAGAGAAAGAGAGAGCTGATAGTGAGAGAGAGGAAAGAGAGAGAGAGAGATTCATCTTCTTGCTTGTCTGCGTCTTGCACCATGAAACTGGGACTGGACCTCTCATATATTATATATTCCTTACTCTTTGTTCTCATCATCTGCGTGCCTCAACCGTGTCCATTCTCATTCACGTTGCTTCTAGACTCTCATTCCTTCCCATAGAACAGAGAAAGAAAATAGATAAAGAAAAACGTAGAGAGGGAGAGACAATAGTTGAGGGAGAGCAAGGCGGAGAAAACAAAGGAGCTCATTGTGCAAGCTTAAGGAATCAATCAAGGTGAGTTCCTTAAGCCTTTTCCTTTTATTCTCAGGGTTATAGTCAACTGGGTATCTGTCTGGATAGAAGGAAAACTAAGGAAAACAAAAACGTGCTCTGTTATTTGGCTGAAAAACATAGTGTCTTTCGCTGGTCGGTTTCATAGGCAAATGTAAGATTTTTTTCCTTGAAATTTTGGCAGAAAATAGTAGACATACTAATGTTTAAAATGACCCAAAGAACACGCAAAACGGATGTGTAGAATGGGAGAAATAATTTTCCAAAGTTCAGCCAAAAACCTGAAAAAGTTGTTGTCATGTGTTTAGATATACATGTTACTGTGCATGGAAAGGGAACGTTGCTATATATAAAAGAGGAAGCTTACTGTGTAAATAATTATAGATATATATATATATATATATATATATATATATATATATATATATATATATATTAAGGTATATATATACATGGTTTCGGTATTAGCCTTTTTAATTGCTGATATATATACACAAATATATTTGCTGTACGTGGATATATAAATTGCTGCAAAAGGAACCTTGCCTTCATATATGTACAAGAGTGTGTAAGTGTGTGTGTTCCCAAAGAAAAAGAAATATATACACTACTGATAAATGAAAAGAGAAGAGGAAAAGAATAGGAAACTAATGGGAGAGGATTTTCTCATAATCCTGTTCTCCTTTTCTTCTCCGTAAGCCCATCTAGACCATTGATTGGGAAGAGGAGAGAGATGTTAAAGTAGTATTGTGATTGATTGGACGGATATGATTTAAAGATAATGAGGGATAATGAGAGAAGGATGAGGAGAGAAACCCAACCCGAAACTAATCCATGCATATATATAACTTTTAGAATCAAGAAGAACTTAGTTTCTGTCTTGACATGTAAATACGTATATAAGTCATATTTTTTTAATTGGTGTTAATATTTAAATCAAAATTATATGAGGCAGATTTTACATAGCATTAGTATCTATCAAAGGATTTGAAAAAAAAAACCATGAGAAATATTAAATTTGTGCATTAAATCATATTTTATATGATGTTATAGTGTTATTAAGATCCTAATTTAAAGAGTTAGGATAGCCTATAAGAGTTTACATTAATTATAGAGAAATAATAATAATAAATTGTATGATAATAATAATTAATAGTATATAGTAAATTGGTATAAATTGGGCCTAAGAGCAAAAATGAAAAGTAAGGCCCAAAATATATAGTTTAGCCTTCAAAAACTAAAATGGACCTTGGAGAGTTATTATAAACCCAATAGCCATACATTAAGCTTAGTGCCATGGAATTAGAGATTATGAAGAGTTTGGACAAATAATAACCCGTCATTCGTAAATGTACACTTATAGGACCCGACCACTACCCGAGACAATTAAACGGACTGAGAAACCCTGCCAAACACCACTTTAGGAAGAAAGGATATAATCGGTTCACATCAAATAACATATCGGATGCATAAAGCCTAATGGTTGTATTTATCACTTTAGGAGGTACCATCCCAAAGCTATCCTCCCACGATTAAATTGTTTTATAGATATATTAATGAAAGACACTTATAGATTTCAATCCAAAGAGAAAAACGCACTCAGAGCAAACGTGAGGGTATTATATATATATGAAAGGATATATGTACGATCCAATCACGAAAACCGAAGCAATCAAAGTAACTACTAACTACGTACAGGAATGTATATTCAAGAGTAAAGGCTTTGCAAAAAGTTCATCACGCAATTGAGGGAGGCCAAAATTTTGTCTCTATTTTATCATGAGATTTCCTAAATTAAACTATTAAGTATATACTCATGGGTTCCTATAAGGTCGTCATGAGAAATTCTCGTGACCATCATTTAAATCTCTGGCTCTACTCATTATCCATTTTACTCATGGGTTCCTATAAGGTTGTTATGAGAAGTTCTCATGACCATCATTTAAATCTCTGGCTCTACTCATTATCCCTTTTTCTCATGGGTTTCCTATAAGGTTGTCCTGAGGAGTTCTCATGAACATCATTTAAATCCCTAATTATTTCTATTATTTAATTACCTTTTATATACTTTCCTATTATTTAGTTAAATATTGGATATAAATATATTTTGATATAAAATCTGTTCATATCCTATTTTATTTTGTAGGAGATATTATAAAAAGAAAGAATAAAAATATCAAATAATAAAACATCAGCACAACTAGCATAATATGATATATTATATTATCATAATATATTATAATTGCTAATATCCAGAAAACCCAAAGCAACAACAACATATAAGTATATCTTACGTACGTTCAATGTTAAATGACTTGCAAGAAAAACAAGTACGTAAAACGAGAAGAAGATATATATATATATATATATATACACACACACACCTAAAATCGAAACCCAGGAAAAACACATACGTAGGTATCACATATATTCATTTGCACAAGAATTTCAAAAGCACATCACACAATTCGAGAAGGGAAGATATGAGATATGAAATTATATTCATGTGCATCGGTCAACAGGTTCAACAAAAGAAGGTAAAAGGGGTGTGGGACCCGCAACAATATGCAAAGAAAGAAAACACCAAGTTATATCTATTAGAAGCATAATGATATACAGGCGTGCATATACTAGGACCACGCACACAGGGATAGCAAAACAAGATGCAAAGAAAAAGAATCATCACGAGACGCAAGATTGTTCTAGGGATTTGGATTACATATAATATATTGCACATACAACAACCCTATGATATTTTTCGGATCATACTTACCCTATCAGAATTCATATAGAATTAACCTAAGCTATATGAGAATTAGGATTACCTGATCTCCGTTTTTGCTAGCCTTCTAGAAAAATGCTTTGATGAGAGTACAGGAGGAGGATGCAGTAGAGGAGAAAAAGTGTCGAGCGTTTTCTAGGTTTAGGCGGCTAGACCTAAGTTTATAATTAAAATCTAGAGTTTTTGCTATGGGCTGGACTCTTTAATTATTTCCAATTAATAAATTAATACTACAAACATTATAAATTTCTAGATTTTATATATTATTATTATTATTATTTTACTATTTTAATCTATTATTATTATTATTATTATTATTATTGTTATTATTATTTCTATTATTAATCAGGGGTATTACACTAGTGATCATATTCCTTGTGAGATTTTAAGCCAAATACATATATTTTTTAGTGTGTACCCATATCTCTTCACTTGATCTAGAACTTGACTTGAATATTATTTGAGGCCACATTTTATGCATGTGTATTCATAAAAATGATAAAGGCATTCATTTCTTTTTAGGCAGATAAGCCAAAAAGCCTACCATTTTCATGCATTTATTCTTTGTTTAGCTCTTTGAGCCTATTTTTTTTCCATTTTGTCTACACCCATAGCCAAAAAAAAAAACACAAAAAAAAAAATCTCTACCATTTTTGAATGTCTTAGGAGTTGAAGAGCATTGCATAAAATCTGCTTGGATGGAAGAACATGTATAAAATTAGGAGTTGGGTCATTGTGAAAAATATGGTAGGTTATCTTGAAAAAGAAAGAAAAAAAGAAAAAGAAAAGAAAAGAAAAAGAATGATGACTCAGTTCAAGTTTGGTTTGGTTTCTTGCATCCCATATTCTCTAATATATCATTCTCTCCATCTTGTAAGATATTCAACTTTGTTTTTCCAAACACTACACTTTCTTTTTAATATTAGCCCCATTACAACCTAATAAAAGTCCTTTGGATTTATGCATGCATTTGCTTTATTAGTGGTGAAGAACTTAGATTCTTGTCAAGCCTATGAGAAGAGTATTGGATAGGGAGGATTTGAGTGTAAACACAAACTTATACACTTTTGAGTGAAGAGTGACATACACATTATCCTTGGTGAGAGAGGTGTGATGTTTGTCAAGTAAACTGCCATGATGTTTGTTTTCGTAATTCATTAGAAGATCACCTGGACAAGACACTAGTGGAAAAAAGGATTTTAAGACCGGACGAAACAGGTATATTAGGAGCGGACCCGCGACAGGTCTTGTTCCAGGCAGTATTAAAAGTCTCCCTATTAAGACCGGACACATAGAACCAGTCTTAAAGATTTTTTTTAAGACCGGACATTTTAAACCTTCGGTCTTAAAATTCGTACTAAATACATCTGAAATATTTTTTTGTTCGGTCCTAAAACTCAAACTTTAAGACCGGACAAAAACTAGACCGCTCTTAAAAGATCCGAATATTAAGACCGGACAAAAATAAACCCGGTCCTAAAAATAGACCAGATCCCGGTCTTAAAAGACTGACTTTCAAGACCGGATGTTATATACATCCGGTCTTAAAAATTGAACTTTTAGACCGCACTTATAAATGGACCGGTCTTAAAAGACCAACTTTTAAGACCGGCTTAATACCTTTAAGAGCGGTCATAGATATACATCCGGTCTTAACAATTGAACATTTAAGACCGTCTTTTTATTTGCGCTCTAAATTTTCCCGAATTTTTTTCCTGTTTCGTTCTTCCCGATCATATATAATACACAAAAATCCACCATCCAAAACAAAGACATAAAAGTCGATATACTTTCAGCTACAAGCTATGAACATGAATAAATTGAATTGGGAAAAAGAATACAATTAATTATCCACCATGAGTTATGTGGCCTTAAGTCTACAACAACTAAAGTAATTTATACAATAAGCTAAGATATATAACTAATTACAATCACAATGAGTTACAATACAAGACGTAAATCAACATACATGTAGTCCAATATATTATTCACCATGCCTTCATCCGATTCCCACCCAACAACGTAACATGCATCCTCTTTTATAACATGCCCCTTTGAATCGGATCCTCGCCACAAAAACAAAACAAGAACAAATTCATAGTCACGTGACATTATATTGTTTAATTAAGAACGTAACATAGAAGGAATATATAATATATATAGTTAAAACCTTAAAGTTTTCTAAGAATTCTGCATATGAATATTACCTTATGAATTGACTTTTTATAAAGTGATATCCTCCCATATCCCTTCTTGATGATCATTTCTTATGCCGGGTTCATTATCCGCTTCATCTTCTTCGTTCATGTCCGGTAGACCCCTTGAAAAAGGAGTACTATCAGGAAGACCATAATTTGAATGACTTTCATCATCAATATCAATGACCCTCTTTCCTTGGAGAGCTACAGACCACATTTTATTTTCTTGATCGGTGATATAGAACACTTGTTTCGCATGGTCTGCCATAATAAAAGGTTCATCTCCAAAACTTCTACTATTGACATCGACTAAAGTAAATCCTAGCCGATCGATATGAACACCATTATTGACATTAACCCACTTGCATTTGAAGATGGGAAATCTAATTTTGACATAGTCCACCTCCCAAATCTCTTCAATAACCCCATAATATGGCATGACCGCCAATTTAGGCCTCTTGTCTTTCGAACCGGAGAAGTGCATAGATTCACCTCTAATATAACACCACTGTTCTGGACTGTGCTCCTATCATCTAGGGACTTCGTGTAAAATGTATAACCATTGATCACATACGAATTCCAACTTATGACTTCAACCTCAGGACCACGTGCTAACCATTTCATTGTGTCAGAAACACATTCAGATCCTTCGACCTTTTGTTTGAACCATTTTGCAAAAGTTCTGTTATGCTCCCTAATCAACCTTTGTTCGGTCATTCGATGGTTTTCTTTCCTTACAGCCTCTTTATGTGTAAAAAGCTTTTCAAGGTGGCACAAGATAAGATATCCTTCATTCTCCAATTCATCCAACTTTTCAATCTTGAAAACTTTACTACAAACCGCATTGAAGAAGAAACAAAGTCTAGTCAAAACGACCCGAAGATCATATTCGGTGATCCCTCGAATAGCTACTAGGAGTAGCTATTGCATCAAGACATGACAGTCATGAGACTTTTGGCCTACTAATTTCAAGTCCTTCATCGAGACAAGCCTCTTAAAATTTTAAGAATACCCCGAGGGAACTTTTGTGCCATGTAAACACTCACAAAGCTTCGTTTCTCATCCTTAGACAAAGTATGAGAAGCCGGGGACAATAAGTTCTCTTCCCATATTGCCTTGGATGCAAGTCTTCGCGTATTCCCATTGCTTGCAAATCCAATCTTGCCTTCACACCATCCTTCGAACTACCTTGTATGTTGAGAAGCGTGCCCACAATACTATCACATACGTTCTTCTCCACATGCATGACATCAATACAGTGTCTCACATCAAGATTGCGCCAATAGGGAAGATCAAAGAATACAGATCTCTTCTTCCATATATTTGTTTCTTTTCTACTCTTTCCAAGCTTACCGAAGATGACACTGATATTTTTAACCTTTTCATACACTTGCTCCCTACCAATGCCACCGGAGCTTCTTCATACTCTTGGCCACCAAAAAAGGCCTTCTTTAATCGACGATATGGGTGGCCCCGTCTAAGAAATCTCCTATGTCCAAGATACACCGTCTTTCTTCCATGTTGAAGTTGATGGTAGCTTGTGCCTTCTTCACAAACCGGACATGCTTTATGGCCTTTTACACTATACCCTGACAAGTTCCCATATGTTGGGAAGTCGTTTATAGTACAAAATATCATGGCTCTCATTTTAAAGACCTCCTTCTTGAAAGAGTCAAAAACATCGACACCTTCTTCCCACAACTCCTTCAAGTCTTCGATCAAGGGCTCAGGTAAACATCTATGTCATTTCCGGGTTGTTTTGGTCCCGAAATCAACATAGACAGCATGATGTACGTTCGTTTCATGCATAACATAGGAGATAAGTTGTAAACAATCAGGAGTACAGGCCATGAGCTATGTATGCTGCTAAGGCTTCCATAGGGATTCATGCCATCCGTGCTAAGGGCAAGTCTGAGGTTCCTAGGTTCTTCGCCGAAGTTCGGAAATAATTGATCGATCTTCTTCCATTGAGAAGAATCGCCGGATGTCGAAGCCGTCCATCGAAATCCTCTCATCAGCATGCCACCTCAGATTTTTGCATCATTTTCATTCGCAAACAACCGCTTGAACCTTGGTATGATTGGAAGATACCACAACACTTTGCAGGCCCCTTTTCTGACTTGTACCGTGGGGTTTCACATATCGGACAACTCGCTTCTCTTCAAACTCTTTTCTATACAATACGCAATCATTCGGGCATGCATGGATCTTTTTGTACTCCATCCCCAATGGACAAAGTATCTTCTTAGCATCATAATAGCGATGCGGCAACACGTTATCATTCGGAAGCATGTCCTTCAAAGCCTCAAGCAATTCTGAAAAACTCTTGTCGCTCCATCCATGACGTGCCTTCAAGCTTACCAATTTCAATACAGCGTTCAACATTTGGTATTTTTACACCCACGGTATAGCGGTGTCTCGCATCACCGCACATATTACCATATGCATGTGATCGCTCAAAAGCCTCTTCTCCTACATCACGGATAATGTCCTCTATGCGATCATCCATATCCGTGTCATTATCATCAAAGGCCACTTCCCGATGTTTTTTCCCACTTGATGGCACTTGTTCACCATGCCATACCCATACTGTATAAGTCTTACAAAATCCGTGACAAATTAAATGTGTGCGTATAACTTCAGGACGTAGTCGACACTCATTCAAACATTTTACACAAGGGCAATAATACTTCCCCCCATCATCATGGGCATTTTGTGTAGCAAATTCTATAAATTCCCTAACCCCATTCTGATATTCAACACTCGTTCGTAAAGCATCTATCCAACCGTGATCCATAGTAGAATTCCTATATGTTATAGACGAAAATCATTGATCATACATAATCCGAAAAAATGAAACTTGCATATAAAATAAGCCAACTCCAAATGCAAATATTGTCTCAAAGAATCACTTTTACTGGGAACTTGCCCATTAAATGCATAACAAATTAAGAATCACTTTTGGTCATAAATGCATCACAAGAGGAACTTGCCCATTAAATGCATAACAAATTAAGAATCACTTTTGGTCATAAATGCATCACAGTGAATCCAAGAACCAAAGTAAATGCAAGACGAGGAAATTAAATGCAGGGATGAAGGTCTTGTGGACTAACTCGTAGCATATAAATTCAAATGCGTTAGCTGAGTCGTCTTACTTCTCCGCTCACGAACGTTGAAGTTGCAGACAAGACATCAAGAGTAACCTAAAAACACTTGTTGGATAGTTGGGTAGGTCTAAAGTGCAAATATAATCTTCAAAAAACAATATTCATTAACAACAGAGAATACCCATAACAACATTACACTGATTTCGTTAAACCCATGAAAACAAAGAACGATAAGCTGGAAAATAATAAAGTTTTAACCGAAAGATCTCTTACAGCTTCGTCTATAGACGTTTAGCTAAGGAACCAGAGAGTGATTGTCGAGAGAGGTACGCGAAGCAGCGACGAAGCTGAGAGGGAAATTTCGAGTCGGAACCTGAGTATTCACTTTGGGCAAGACAAGAGAGCAGAGAGGGAAATTTAATTTTTCCCCGCGACAAAGATACCTTATTTAGCTTTTTGGATTTTATTAATACCGGTTATTAATTAAATGTCCGGTCCTAAAGATACAACTAACATTTTAAGACCGGAGTTTTAAAAGTATCTGGTCCTAAAATTTTATTAGTCTTTTAAGTTTTAAGACCGGAGGTTTACAAAACATCCGGTCCTAAAATTCAAATACTCTTTAGATCCGTTACTTATAAAATGTCCGGTCTTAATGGCCTTGGTGATAGCAATATTAAATAAATAAAATAAAGGATATTTTTTAGGACAAAAAATTAAGGAAAATTGGAGAATATCTTAATGAATTACTGGAGAACAGCCAAAAAATTCATAGTGTTCTTAATGTTTCTTACATTACTTCAGAATATATACACAACAACAAAAAAACAAAAGAAAAACAAGCTGAATAATATCATCCACAAGAATCGATCGAACAACCTCGGCGATTTCGGCGTGAAGAGCATTAATTTCCCACGGAGATCAGCAAGTTGTTGTCTTATTCTCTCCACCCGCAATATGAATGGATCGGGTTGGAGAGGGGGATTACGAACATCTGCATGGCCAGCTTCAAGATGAGGGATGGACTCAGCAAGGACAGGATCGACAGAAGGATCGAGGGGGGGGTGTGGCATGATGATCTTCACATCCAGAAAAGTAGAAACGAGGACAACGAAGCACAAAACTTGAGAAGAACGCCAGAAACATGGATGCCTTGAACCCTAACGATATGTCTGAAGTCAACAACTCTATTTAAATGAAGAATATTAGGACCGGACGTATACTAAATCCCCGGTCCTAAAAATTAAGCCTTATTTTAAAATTTAAAGTTAGGAACGGACAACTAACAAATATACGGTCCTAAAGGTTTCAGAAATCTATTAAATAAAACGAAGACTTTTAGGAGCGGACAACTAACAAATATACGGTCCTAATATTTTAGCCATATATTTTCTAGACTTTTAGGACCGGATACTTGACATATATACGGTCCTAAAAGTCTCAACCCATATTTTTAGAATTAGACGAAGACTTTTAGGACCGGATATTTGTTAAATATACGGTCTTAAAATGGACGAAGACTTTTAGGACCGTATATTTAACAAATATACGGTCCTAAATATCTCTACCCATATTTTTTAGAATTAGAAGAAGACTTTTAGGACCGGATATTTGTTAAATATACGGTCTTAAAATGGACGAAGACCTTTAGGACCGTATTTTTAACAAATATACGGTCCTAAAAGTCACGAATACTTTTCAGAGCCTCTTATTGCTCATTTTCAACATCCGCCTGTACCTCAAATTTCAAGCACTAAATAGCTTTATCCACCAATCCATTCATTCAGAAACCCAAAATGGACATACACAAATTGTTCGAAAAAATAAACAAATTTATTATTGAATTGCATTGCGTTATATTTACAAAAGAAAGAATTAGCTAGTCGAAAAAATAAACAAATGTATGTATTGAAGGCTATTGTTGCTACAACATATATTATTTACAAATGAATAAATTTAGGACATTAATTATTGTCCTGACTTTGATTTTCTAAGACCAGTTTATACAGATATTCACAAAACACTTCGCGTATATGCTCCACTTCATCATCATCAAATGGCTCTTCACAGACAAACCTCTGTAACATCAAAGACAGAACGAAATAACATATTATTACGTGCATATTTCATATGCAACATTAAGCCATCAAGTGATCGAATTCACCATAACATTTTACGCTTAAAGTGAATGTAGTCTTTCCTCCGTCACAATATCATATATGTGTTTCATCACGTACGGGCCACATAAGTTCGATTCATTCGGTTGCCGACGGGTCTAAAAATAACAATAAATATATATAAGAGCATATATAGCTTACTGACCAACTTCAGAAGGCAATTATGCCATGTCCAAATATGTACTAACCTTAATTTTGTGCCATTTAGGATCTGTGATTTTAACCCCACGCTTTTTTTTTACATCAACTTGGTAGGCCTTCATGCCACCATCATCAAAATCACAAATTTATCAGTACTGTTCACTGAAAATTCACAACAGAGATTTCAGACAAGATCTTTCAAAATGATATTCTTACTTGTTGATGATCTGCTTCAACACATGCGATGGATCCATGTGAATGGAGCATAAGAAGAGAACATAATGCGACTCCATGTTCATGACGACCAACTGATAGTGGTTGCTGAAAATTCACAGTGGTAAAATACTCAGTGATATATATATATATATATATGTAGCATAATTAAGTGAATTGCAGACAAGAATTGTGAGATATATGTACCCGAGCCAGAATGGAAAAAAGTACACCTTTCTTGGCACTTGACACAAGTTAGTTCACTTCATCCAAGTTAACGGTCAACTAACGGTCAACTAACGGCCCGTGGTATTTTTGCTCCCAAAACGTAACGTCGTGTGTACTTTTGCTCCTGAAAAAACTTCGTGGTGCTGGACGCTCCCAGGGTAAACTTCATGTGTAAAATTGCACCTTAACCCATTAAAGAAAGAAGAACTTGTTAAATATTATGAAAATATCAATATTCAAGTCTCTGTGATCAAATAGAAGTTGGAACGGCTCAATTCGGAGTTAAAATAAGCAAGTTCAAGCTTCTGGATGAATAGTAGTTTGCTACAGTAATTTTCACATAAACAGTGTCAAGCTCAAGCACAAAAATTGCCATGCTCGGGTAGAGAAATGTGCTTGCTCAAGCAACATCGTTTTTCAGTATTCTGTTCACCTCTGTTTCGTGTTTCAGTTGGCAACCTCTGGTAATTCGATTATATCTCTCAAACCAGAAGTCCGATTGAGGTGAAACCAATTTTATATAAACCTAGACTCCCAATGCGTCATTTTTATATAAAGGTCAAGCCCAAAAGAGTTTAGATGAGAGAGATATGAATTTTGGAAGATGACAGTGAAATCAACGTCACACAGCAGACCAAGCTTTAGTATTTTGGGTGTATCTCACAATCTACAAGTTTGATTAATCTGAAACTGGTGCCATTTGAAACTAGACTCACATAAATTTCCAGAAACATCAACATCATGAAAAACAATGATCAATTGAAAGAGATATGATATTTTGAAGTTGACAGTCAGTTCAGGATGTTGCAAAAACGTTGGTCAAGAACAACCTCCATTCATCTGATGATAATGGACGAAATACAATAAGTTTGGAGCTGGTTCTTCTTGAATTGGACAGAAGACTTAAATATCTTTCTAAGCATGGGTGATTTGCCAAATTTAGAGCTATATTGAAGACGTTTCGCTCAATGTAAATTGACTCTTGTACTGTCAATGCTATTGCGTTTTGAAAGTCAATAGATATTTGCACAAGATCATGGTAGGTAGCATCCTGACACTCGAAGGCATCCTACTCGAGCAAAGTGACTAGCGTGCCCAAGCATCATCAGGCTAATGACAAAATCAAGAAGAAAACATAGACAAAGGCGTTGTTCCCGAGCATGAAAAGCAACATGCCGAGCAAAGATGCTCGACTGTGCACAATTTGTTTCTCGAGCAAGTATTCTTCTAAGTCATTTCTCCCCTCTGCCTCCATCATGCTCGAGCAGTATATCTGTGATGTCCGAGCACTGGCGACACTGGTTCACAAGGATGCCCGAGCATGAAAACTGTGTTGCTCGAGCATCAAGGATAACTCAAGTTTTAATAGCCTCATTCAAGTCTTTCCCGAGCAAGCTCACTGAAGTGCTCGAGCAGTAGCTCCCTATTGCCCGAGCATAAGACAATGATCTCCACTTATAACGTATTTGCACCTTGGTTTCCCGAGCATACTATTAGTCATGCTCGAGCATGATCATCTTTGTTTTTCAAAATCACCGTCTTCGTGAACCCTAAATCATCTACCGTGCCTTCATTTCTACATATCATTACTCATTACTATTTCTAATTCTTTTTAACCAGCTTGCTAATGAGTTTCAGATGATTTTATCATGTTATAATCACTGAATAAAGGAATTAAAGAATATAATGACGGCGATTATACAGACACTTTACACTTCAACTCTAACGGACATTTTCAAAGTGACTCAACGGCTACTATTCACAACGACCAAAATGCAACGGACGAATGCTTCCAACAACATCAATACTAATGGTCTATAAATAGAGGAAGAGCGACGGAAGAACATGTACACACGAGCACAAAGACACGAGCTTAAATCTTCAAAATGCCATACTCTAATACTCACTTACTTTCTGTTCTCAATGCTTACATAGTTTACCATAGAGAGTGACATTAACGATTATATACTTTAGTGTTTATTCATACACTTCTGAGAGAGAAGATTTCTGTGTAAACTTTCTATCCGAGAGTTACTCAAGATCGAGTGATCTTGAGTAGGAAATCCATTGTATTGATTATAGCTTGTAAGGGGGTCGGAGTGAATCCTACTGAGATGATTACTTTGAGTCCGAAGTGTGTAATAAAGTGGGTGTATAGATTACAGCTTGTAAGAGGGAGTGAATCCTAATGAAAGGATTACTTCGAGTACAGAGCGTGTAATCGGATTGTAAAGGCTTCTCTTATGCCCGGATTAAACAAGAGGATAGTGGATTGAAAATCTCAAGTGGAGCTTGGGGACTGGACGTAGGTCAAGGATTGGACCGAACCAGTATAAATCTCAGTTTGCATATTCTCTTCCCTTGTCTCTTATATTTCTAGCATATATGTTTGAATGATTGACTATTGCTTTATAAATTGTTATCATACAAACTACTTTCAATAAGTTTCGAAAAGATTTTCAAAGTTCCTAAAGTTTTATCAGACACCCAATTCACCCCCTCTTGGGTGATAGCTAGGTCTAACAACGCTAAAAGAAGATCTGATAGTGGAATTTTATTGGGCTTGTTAAATTTTATTGGGCTCAAGTTAGTACCCAAAACTCTCTCTTCCACCCATTTAATTAACCTAGCTGCCACAATATGACGCACGCTCTCATAGAGAGCCGAAAAGCTCTCTCTCACGGCGCGACGCTTGAACAGAGCCGTGGAGAATCACCTTCCTTCTGAATATTTCTTGAAGATGCAGCCGCTCATGAAAGGGATCATATTCATCTGATTTCCTTACTTTCATATACTAACTAACACCACCATGTCCAAAAAATTGATAGGGAAAAACTTTATAGCCTATAACTCCACAAGTATACGGGCCGTATCAAGTAATAAAGTGATAAGAAAAGTATCGTTTCCACAAGGACTTAGTATCACAAACTTCAGTTAAGCATTAATTTTAAACTTTCATTTAAGTTGAGCAAAACAAATTGAATTTTAATTAAGAGAAAATAAATTAAAACAAAAATTAAAATAAAGAAACTACCACAATAATCAAACGAGCAACCTAAAGTCACTAATCCCTTGTTTGTTTCTTAGATTTTATCCCCACTAAATTAATTTTGACTTAACTTAATCAGCTAATCTAGAGTATTAATGTCTATAAATGCCTTCCAGTACATTTATATATCTATTTTAATTAATTATGAAATGCCTCACACAACTAAATAAGATGCATTTTAGATCGGACTCACTCTAATTTAATTATGCGGAGCTTCTAGGTATATGCTTATCCTAGACGCAAATTAGATTAAAACCTAATTCCACATTATTTAATCCCAAGGTCAATTTAAGATTCCCTCTTCCAAGTTCAACCCTAAATCCCCAAAACATGCTAAATGGTGGCCAATCAATAAGAAATAACAATAAAGACAAGATTAAATAAACTGACATAAAATTAAGCAAAACTAATCCATGAGAATAATATCTAGAACCCAAACAAGTTGTTATCTAGATTGAAAAGAAAATTTAGCCACACATGGCTATAATAAAATCCATAAAAAAATTATAGGAATTCAAATTTAAAGAATAAAGAGAGAGGGGAAAGAAAGCTTCTTCGCCGCCTCCACAGTCCTCTCGTCCTTCCATGGAGATGATGAATATAACCAAAATGCCTCTCTTGCTCAGCCGCTGCTGTCTAACCTTTTGTTCTTGTTCTGCGTCTCTCACTCTGCTTTTTCGTCTCCCCCTTGTGCGTGTCTCTGCCTCCCTATTTGTAATTTAGGTCTCCTCCTCTTAATTAATCACCAAGCTTAGGATCCAAGTTTAATCACCAAGCTTAGGATCCAAGTTCTCTTTTTAGCTTGTGGGGTCAACGTCTTTATTAATTTTATTTAATTTATGGCTACAAGCTCCATATGCTTTTTGTCTCTTCTCTTTTATATAATATCTCCTATACAATAAAAATAGGATATGAGTAAATTTTATGTTGATTTATTCTTTGATCCTAAGTTTGATTCAATGATGGAGAAGTTTATAAAAGATAATTAAATAGGTATATAATATTATCAAATCTAGCTAATTATAACCTAAAATATACACCTATTTAATTATAAAATATATACTTATCATGGAGATTTGGAAACATTCAATTATTATTATTTCTTCATACGGGTCCCACGGTCAATAACAAACCATCAACCAATACTTCACAAATTTTTTTGATGGCTGTGACTTGTTGCTTGGAATTTGGAGGAAGGATCGTGATGACATCTTAAGCTAGTCTGGGAGACAACTTAGAAGGAGCATGGAAGAAGCTAAGGCCTAGAATTCACATTTGAAGATCACAAGGGAGTGTTGTTCTTTTTATCGATTTAATTCAAAACTTAAGATTATTTAGTTTTAGATAATTCTAAGTTGTTTTCTTGAGAACAACCTAGTTTTAGATTGTAAACATATTTCTTTTGGATTAGATTGATAATTTGAAGTTTTTATGTTTGAGACAATTGCTAGATTTTTGTTTGCAACCATTGGATTGTCAATTGAATTATTAACTGAGTTTTCGTTATTAATTTAATTGACAATTTGGTTTATCATCTTAATTGTTTAAGTGGGTTGATAAATTGTCTAGTTGTTCAATTGGATAATTGTAAACAAGATTTCTAAAATTATTTTGAAATTAAAGGTGATTGGTTTTTAATGAGTTTAATTGGCCACTACTTATTTTATTATGAGTTTTTTTAATGGATTATGTGTTATTGAACGTGAGGGTTTCTCATGTTTCAATTAGATAATTAAATTCATCAATTACAATCTTTCATTAATCCCTCTTTGGTCTAACTAATTAATTTGAGCTGAGAAAGTTAATTTCATGTGAGTAAGTAAACCTTCTTTGTCTTTTCTTATTTAATTTTCTTAATAGTTAGTTAAGTTCTTTGCATCTAGATTAGTTCCATTCTCATATAGGTTTAGAGTCATTTGCATTAGTGCATTTATTTAGTTATTTGCGCCTAGGTAGTAATGTCTTGCATTCTAGTTTAGGTTCACTTCATTGCATTTTTTATCACCCAAGTTCAACTTAAAGAAAAACCCACAGATTGCTCGTGGGGAGAATGACCTAGGTTGCTACTATATTGCATTATTAGTTGGTCCTAGTTTAATTCATTGCTTTAGTGACAAAAGCAACACATCAACAGCAAAAATATCACCAAATAATAAAATTCCCAGAAGCTAGTTTGTGACCATAAGCAACAAGAATAATTTGGCCTCAACATAAACCTCATCCCAGGAATAAGAGCCACAGTGGCGGATCATGAATGGAAGGAAACTAGAATGAACATAGGAAAAGATGGTAATGGTGGGTTCCACTTCCAATTCTAAATGACGAATACAGCAAGTTGAAAACCACAACTGAGCTATATCCTTATTGAAATCAATGCCATACCCATTGAATTCTTCAAATTCATTAAACAACCCTTGGAAAAAACATATATTGCACTTCAAGAGCAGAGCAAGGGGAAATGAAATACCCGGATCAAATGTCAATCTAGAAATAATGCTCTGAAGTTGTGCCAAATCATGATAATCCAACACGGTGAAAATAACGGAAGCAAGGAACTGATTAGAAGTCCAAACCTCAATTGACTTAGCTGTCTACGACAAGCAAAGGAGGATGTCGTTGAAATACGTTGTGGCCAAAACAAGACAAAATAAGGATGAAGAAACAAAACTTCATTGTGGCCATCGTCAAGTTTGTGTCTGTCCCTAAAAATAGAGATGAAGTGGCTAGGGTAGCTGACGGTGGGTGGAAGAAACCCAAATTCGACTATCTTCAAATCATAGAGCGTTGGGTCTCGTAACAATGGAAATGATGGATCAACGACAAATGTAACTGGTGATGCAAGAAAAATAGTGGTATGTGCCATATCATTATCAACTTATTCCAGTTCGACTACTTCAGTATCGACCAACACGCTGATAGAAGATGTTGTATAAATATCACTCTCTGGGAAAATTATGGCATCAACAAATCTCAAACTCTTAATGGTTCTAACATCTCCAGGATCAAAGACTATATTAGAAAATCTAGAACCAGTGCAACAACATGCTTGTATAAGAGGCAATTGATATACCTTAGCAACCAAATTCAAGCAACAATCTCCTTTAACTCACCTAGTATCTACCAATCTAATAAGCAACTAAACATAACAAAAGATGGTAGTGATAGGTCTAGGGTCAAATATTAAAGGAATAATCAATTCAGCGAAGAATCTTGGCAACTAACCAGGGAACTTACTCAACTTAATTCCATGGCATGAGAATTCTCCAGAGTCAATAAACCAAAAAAACTGAGATGCTTGTATACTAAAATGCTTGAAAATAGTCGGTAAAGTAGGAATACCCAGATCAAACGCTATGCAATGACCCAAACCATGATTATTCCTATGATAGTAGTCTATATCGCGGCCAGCCAAGAGCACAATATGAGAGAAAGTAAACTCATTAAGAATCCATCGCTCACCCACAAGAATTAGAGGGAAGGGATGGAAGAGATCAGTGAACGCATCTGACTTTGGAATAGGGACAGTGTTCTGGAACTCAATGATCAAGTCAGTGCTCTCATCGTAGTCATCCTCGACCGCTGGGGTTGAGAATAAATTTGTGATAAAGCCACCATCAGACCTAGGAAAAGCCATCGACACTGTTTCTATCAACGGTTGAGCATAATTAATTGATTGAACCATAGGAATTCCTGATTGTTGATTGTCTACCATCGAAATCGCATAAGAAGATGACCCAACCTTGAACCCTGACTTAGACCCTGTGCCTGAGATTCCACCTTTCGATCTAGCTTGTCGAGCAATTGGAGAATAGCTTCCATCAAACCTTCCATGTGATCAAACCAACCCTTGGCATCGTCAATGAATTCATTCGCCTACATCATATCCGCCTCAAGTTGTCCTAGTTCGACTTCATCAAAGCCATTGGCCATGGTGGAGGGTTCGACTCTCAATGAAAGCACCATTTGTTATGATCACACTATGATTTCAATTCAAAAGGTAAGACTTCTGATGTATATTGCAATCATTCACGGATAATCACTCTGTTGTTACATGTATGAAGCAACACAAATGAATAAAGTAGTACAATAACTGAATGACGGTATAAAAAAGGAAGGACAATAGAATAGCAAAGAGGGAATAACAAAATAGAAAGGGGGGCGAGACCACAGATAGAGGGAGAGAGACAAATTCCACATATAATTCCACACCCTATCTAGTCTTCTCTGGGTCTATATATATCTATACTTTTGCCTACCCTAAGCCTAATATTATCGGCCCAAGTCCAAGTTCACCTGATTGATTACATGAAGTGATAATAAATTGGGTTTGAGAACTGCGAAGGAGGGCTTTAGAAGTGGAGAAGAGAAGTGGAAGAAGAAGGCACCGATAGGGTTTGAAGCTCCGAGGGTTCGGACACCTATCCTATCGAACGAACAAAATGCAAATGTGAATCTTTTTCTTTTTGCCAATTAAGTTAAAGGCGGAACTTGCAAAATTTATTGGAGGGAGTTGCGAAATTTATTGAAGGTCAAGATCTATTCATTAAATTTGCTGTCAACATTTGAAAAGGAATATATCATATTCAGAAGTGTGATATGAAAACCCTTTTAATATGATTGACAAGGGTAAAATAAAAATAAAAATATATAATCTGTGAATGTATAAATTGAGATAAATTGAACTAGGTGTTGTTGGGTAAAAAAAAAAAATCTCTATCTCTATAGTCTGTGACCGACATAATTCATAAAGTGACTGGTGGGAGTTGAGAAGGATTGTCCCAAATATTTTACAGCGAAGCTGGAAAAGTATAAAAGTAGAGATGTTACTCCACTCTCATGAAGCAGGGATTAAACTTCTTATGATGGCCTTATAATTTAGTGACATGGAAGCTCCACTATGAATAAGAGTTGGCTAGTTTATTTCTCTAATGCTATGTTTGTATAGAGAAAAGTAAAAGGAAAATAAGGGAGGGGATTCATATCATCATAAGAAGTTTCCTGAATGAAAGAGATTAATTCATATCTAATTTAGTCAACTAACTCTCATATTAAGATCCGGAAGTAATATTTGAGAATGGTCTGAAAATACGGTCTTTCCATATCACAATTACAAACCAAGTAGGCTGGTTATTCAACATTCATAGTTTAACGTTAAAGAGAAATTCTATTCAAAACCACTTTTTTTTTTGCTCAAATATTCAAAACCACTTCATATGATGTTTGTACCCTTTTATGATTTAGGTGCTTTCATCACAGCATTTCCAGCTGGACTCGACTACTGCCCGGCCCCAATTTCCCTACTATTGTAATGCACTAATGCCCCCCTCCCACGCAGTCGCAGTAAATGGGCTGCAAAACTTTCCCCACTTTTTAGTACTTGGTTCGCATAACATAAATATAACACTAATGGCATAAAATTAAGTCGATAAAAAAATGGGTTTAATGTTTCTGTAGTTGCTGGAGAATCTTTTTTTCTGCAGCACTCATATAAAAGTGAGTGGGTCCCATTAATTTTTTCTCTCTCATCTCTTTACAATGGGACTCACTTACTTTTATGTAAGTGTTGCAGAAAAAAAAGTTTTTACAGCAACTGCAGAAACATTAAACCGTAAAAAAATATTACTTAAATTTTAAAATTTTGTTGACAACAATAATAATGGGATTAACAAGAAGAGTAAAATAATTGACATCTTGTTTTACTGAAAAATCACTTATTTGAGATTTTAAAATTCAAACGGTATTTTCTTGGATTTTTTCTAAAATTAAATAAATGAGAATTAAAATAAGAAGAAAAAAATGGAAGAATGCCCGAATATCTGTGTGGATGTTGGGGAATGGAAGATACAGAAGCTAGCAGAGAACATTTTAGTAATTTAAAGGATGTTTGGATGAGATGTTAATGGGAATGGGCAAGTAGGAGTTAGCATATTTGGGAATTCAGAATCCCTTATTTTATACTCAAATCTTGTTCCCCCATCCCGACCCCATCTCAAATTCATCTCTGTTGCATCACCATTTAAGCATACGTTGTTCTGTGTTGCATATGCAAATGAGATGGATATTTTCATTTAAGCATTTCAGCGTTTTTTTCCCCCACAGGAGATGAGGGGGCGCGCAAATCCATGAATAAAGGAAAGAAGCAGGGACGAAGACACTTTACTGTCTCCTTTTTTTTTCCCCCTTTGTTAATTTGAGATTGTGTTGTATTTTACTTGTGCTATCAACAACTAGATACATACATAGTTCATCAAGTATACATTTGAGAGAATGAATTTATGTGATGAATTAAGAGATTTTGTTTGAGTGACGATAAATATATATAATGGTTAAAAAGGGGAAATAATGAATTAATAGAAGCAAACATTAATTAAATTATGTATTAACTGTGTATACATGTAATAAGAGGTATTATATATTGTTACCGAATCATAAATAATAGGGTTAAAGATCATTTTTGCCCCGGAACTACACGCCGAAGACCAATTTTTCCTTGGAAGTTTCTTTAGGCGCAATGTCACCCCGGAAATATAAAAACGTCATAATGTTGCCCCTTCGTTAGGGTTTCGTTAACAACCCTAATGGTCAACATTAGTTGACTCCGTTATGCTGACGTGAATTATCTACGTGGCATCTTTGTCACTTTTTTTTATGGGTTAAGTAGCAATTTTGCCCCAAAAGTACACACCCGGAAGCAATGTTGCCGTGAAAGTTTATTTTTGGCTTAATGTTGCCCTGAAAGTCTAAAAACGTAGCAATGTTGCCCCTCCATTAACAGCCCTAACGGTCAAACGTCAATCTGATCTTATAATTAAGACCGGAGGTACTATGATTAAGTAACTTATTTAGTTTTCTTAATTTCTCCAAAAAAAGTCAACTCAGTCTTATAATTATAATTATGACAGAAGGGAGTAGGGGTGGCAATTAATTTTTATTTTTTCATTTAAAAAAAGTAAACATAGCCTACTCCTTCTTCCCCATAGGGTCCTTCATTGCAGGCATTCCCCAATCAAACAATAATCACTCGCCTGCTGAATTTGTCCAGAAAAAATGTTTCTAACAAATCAAACAAAAAAATAAGAATGAATTTGTCCAAACAGAAGATAAAACGAGTACGCCGCAGGCAGTTCAAATGAATTTTTCCCAACAATAATCACTCACATGCAGAATTATCTACGCAAACAACTAACGAACCTCTAGTGCAATGTAAAAAGAGATGACTGAGAGAATAAAGCTTACAAAAAGTGTCAAATACAATTAATTATTTAAATCACTTAGAATTCATCACAAAATTTCAGACGTAGAGCTCAGCTAAGGTGTTCTCTACCTTTAAGTCTCAAAGGCAAATTTGTTTCAGAACAAGGAAAATTGCAAATAATAAAGGAGGAAAGGAAGCAGTATTATAGACAGACTCTTAATGGCACAATCCATTGTGGGGGTACAAACATTTGACTGTTAGGACTATTAATAGAGGGGAAGCATTGCTACTTTTTAGACTTTCGGGGCAACATTGAGCTAAAAATAAACTTCCAGGGCAAGAGTTGCTCTGAGCGTGTACTTCTGGGCAAAATTGCTACTTAACCCATAAAAAAAAAAGGTGACAAAGATGTGACGTAGACAATCCACGTTAACATAACGGAGTCAATTAACATTGACCGTTAGGGCTGTTAACGAAACCTTAACGGTGGGGCAACATTGCTACGTTTTTATACTTCCGGGGCAACATTGCTCCCAAAGAAACTTCTAGGGCAAAATTGGTCCTCAACATGTACTTCCGGGACAAAAATGGTATTTAACCCTATATAATATTATTTCTTATAGTATATATAGTAGGTCTTTTAATGTTATAGTAACATTGACTACACATGGCTTGGATGATGTGTAGAATCTAAGAAAATATTTAGTTGCATTATGTATATATATTGTACATTTTATACCAATATATATATATATATATATATATATATATATATATATATATAATTTTTTTTGAAGAAAATCAAGATATATTAAATACTTTGAAAGTCTCAAATGGTCCACAAAAGCTTTAACATTTGTTGATTATTAGTTACATTTCATAATAAAAAAATTTGCGGCGAGATTTAAGTCTGTCACAAATATCCATCCTAAATAAATCCATCTTTTTTTAAATTGATACAAAATTTTGTGGCAGATTTGCTTTTCCATTGCAAATTTTGCAACATATTTACTTTTCCGTCTCAAAGTTTTGCGACAGATATATTTCTCCGTCGCAATTTGTGACAGAATTTGTTTTCCGTCGCAAAGTTTTGCAACGGATTTATTTTTTCGTCGCAATTTGTGATGGAAATTGTGTTCCGTCGTAATGTTTTGCAACGGATTTCATTTTCCGTCGCAGTTTGTGATGAAATTTTTTTCTTGTCGCTAAGTTTTGCAACGAAGTTCTTTTTTATTTGCAGTTTGTGATGGAATTTTTTTTTTCCGTTGCTAGGTTTTGCAACGGATTTCTTTTAACATCGCAGTTTGTGACGGAATTTTTTTTTCCGTCGCAAAGTTTTGCTACGTTCTTTTTCTGTCGCAATTTGTGATGGAATTTTTTTATGGAATTTTATTTCCATGGAAAATTGCGACGGATTTTTTTCCCTTGCAAATTCCATTGCTATATTGGTATTTTCTAGTAGTGATGCTTCTCCAACGCTAACTCAATTAGGCCCCGAGTGACAATATTGTTATAAATATTTATTTATGTTTAATAGGTAATATCTATATATTCTATAATACTCGTAGTAACATTGTTAAATTCTGTTTTGTCTTTTAAGTAACACCGTGAATTCCGTTAAGTAACATTGTTTTGTTTTTATATTCCTTAATAATTGAATTTTGTTTTATCTCCATAAATCAATGAGTTATCATAATTTAAAATTATAGTTTTTTGCCAAAACCATTATAAATACAAGGGGATATAATTTGTATCCATTAATCAATTAATATAATTTATTGATAACTATTTCCTAATTCTTTTTTTAGATATATTCCCTTGTGTTGTGTACCTGTATAAGGCCCATATTTAATATATGACCCAACAAGGGGCAACCCACATGTCACAGATATGACACCACATCACTTGGGCTTAGAGGTATAGAGGCCCACAAGTCTAAACCCTAACCCTAAGGTACACTTTATAAATAAGAGGTAAATCCTAAGGTATGAACACGCTCTCTTTGGCTATTTACAATTTAGTTGTCACTGTACACACATACCATACCCTTTAGCTAATGCCTATTCGTGTACCGTGATCGAGCATCCTCAGAGGTACCTATTCCATAGATACCTAGGAGAGAGAAAACTGATACAATATCAACGTACTAGTCTTTTAGGGCTAGACATTTGTTGTCCTTAAACAGAACATTGGCGCCGTCTGTGAGGATCGTTAAATTTCGATTGTCGTGACTACAGATGGTCAATACTAGAAGGAGCAGTTTATTCCGGTCCTCAAAGTTCGGGGAGTTAGCACGTTGTTATTTAAAAATTTAGCAGATTGCAAGCATATCAGAATCATCGTCGAATTTTCGTATAATTTGTTCTTTGATGGGTAGAATTATCTTGAAAGCTATTTTCAGTTGACAGAAAAATGGGGGCCAAAGCGAAACCTCAAAGTTGCATCGTCATCGAGCCATTGGCGTAGTTCGACTTTTCCAATCACTCTCGAAGTTTGGCGATGATAATGAGGAAAGCAATATTTTTGTTTTGATATATTTTTCACGTTTTGTGATAGGAGGCTAGGGTTTTGACTTTTCTTTTGTTATAAAACAAAGTCTTAAACCTTGTTCTTGCCTCAAAACATTATTATTTTTTGCTCCGAGGGAGTACAATTTTTGAGTCTTTGGACTTGTAAATTGGTGGTTAATGCCTGGAAAATTCCAAATTTCCCGGCTACCTCCTTGATTCACGACGATACCGTTTGTGGCAGATAACGATTCCAATGGAAGGTGGCCACAATTCCAAATTAACAACGAACTATTTGATTCACATTCAACATTTGATCAGCTTCCTCCGTTCAAGAGGCCCAAAATTTCCGAAAGCAATAACTTCGATCCCTCACCATTCCCGCCAGCGCCGCCTATGAATTCCAAGATGCAGAATCCACAAAATCCTCCACCAAATAGAGGAGAAATGAGCCACATTTTTTATAAGACTTGACTATGTGTGAAATTTAGGATGGGTACCTATAAGAACGGCGAGAGTTGCAATTTTGCTCATGGCAATAAGGACATGAGGCAACCACCTGCAAATTGGCCGGAGCTTGTAAGTTTACGCGATGAAGAAAGGTCGTTTAGAAATTGGGACGATGACCAGAGAATCATATAGAAGATGAAGCTTTGCAAGAAGTATCACAATGATGAGGAATGCCCTTATGGTGAAAGGTTCAATTTTCTTCATAAAGACCCATCCAAGTTCAGGGATGATGCAGGGAGGTACAGAGAGAGATCAGCTATAAGCCTTGTGGCTAATGGACCCGCCCAATTTTCTTGGTTTAGAGGAGAGTTTATCTAGAAATACAGAAGATGTAAAATTTCAGGAGCAACTACCTGACACTCGTATTGAAGATTATCAGTTGTGCACTAAATTGAAAGTAACATTGATAAGGTATCAATAGGATGGTATAAATTGGTTGGCCTTCTTGAAACGCTTCAATCTTCGGGTGCACATTAGGTGCACATACTTATGTGTCCAATTATGTGCTCATACCTCTTAGAGGTATGAGCATATTTTTTTTTTAAATTTTTTTTATATATTGTATTTATTTAGATTTAAATTATATGCTGCTTTCTGGAATTTTTTTTGTACCCAGTATTTCAAATTAATTAGTTTCTAATTTTGCATTTATCTGTAATACCAGTATCATGTAAATTAATTAATTTTGAGATCTTGGGTGCAAAAATTCAAAACAACATATAATTTAAATATAAATAAATACAATATATAAAAAAATAAAAAAAATATGCTCATACCTCTATTAGAGGTATGAGCACATAATTGGGCACATAAGTATGTGCACCTAATGTGTATTCTTCAAGTTTCATGGAGTGTTATGTGATGACATGGGGCTTGATAAAACTCTTCAAGCATCAGTAATTGTGGCATCTGAAATAGCTGAGCAACAAAATTTGTAGATCATGGGGTCAGAGAACAGTTCTGATGTGTTAGGTATTAGTGGGTAGTACTTGAATAAATGTCAGTCTCTGGACATACTCAATTTGCCAAACTTGTCCACAAATCCTTAGGAATGTTATTCCAAGTTAGGGCTTTCTTTGTCTCAGAATTTATCATTGGCTATTATGCCAGCTTTGT